>CM021101.1:678665463-679089723 GCA_007115665.2 Sequoiadendron giganteum | reverse complement strand
TCTATTAAATATTTGACCATTTTTTCAATTTTAGACCGTATATTATAGCTATAAAATTTATTAGACCATATAGTTTGACTTGCTATATTTTTATTAAACCGTAAAAAAATATTATATAGTATCTAAATTTATAATATATATCATTTTATAATTTTTATTATAAAAAGAAAATAGAATATAACTTTTTTGAATATTTTTAGTATGAATTTATAAACTTTTGACTTTTTTATAATAGCTATCATTTTTTATATTAATATATATGATTTATAATATTATTATAAAAATATATATTAATTTAGAATCTTTTCAAAATAAAACATAATTATTTTTAATTTTTAGAATATATTTAACAAGATTTATTTTTAATATGATTTTAGAAACTTTTGTTAATTGTTAATTATAGCAGTAGAATTTTATATTTATCACTAATAATTATCATTGTTTTCTAATTTTTCAAGATAATCCATTTATAAAAGATTTTATATAAAAATTCGTAAATTAAACAATTTTTTTGATAGGCATTTAAATGACCAAACCGTCATAAAATTTTCATATTGATTGTTTGCTATTGTCATAATCTTAACCGTTGATCTTTCTGAATCTAACGGATATAGGGTAATTCTGGAGGTTTAAGTTGGGAAGCCCATCGCTCTGTTCATTTCATTACAGAATGTAACTACAACCATACATCAAATGTTCATCCAACGGTTGAACTTGAAACTTTAGTAATTTACTAATTTATGATATTAACTTAAAAAAATTAACATGACACATGTGTTTTAAATTCAATACCATAGGCATCGGCCTAACAATGCTTTATCTGTGGAACCCCATCACAACCCTGCCGAGGGTCCGAAGGCGAAGACTCATAACTCATAATATTAACTTTAAAGTTTAAAAATAAACACTAATCACTTGACAGTTGACACTTAGCAGTACAAACTACAAAGTGCATTAAATGCTTTGTTTCTTGAAATTGGAACATTAAAGTGAATGACACGTCTTAGGTCTAGACTCTACAAGTTGGAAATTCTTAATCTTAACCGTTGATCTTTCTAAATCTAATGGTTATAGGGTGATTCTGGAGGTTTAAGTTGGGAAGCCCATCGCTCTATTCATTTCATTACGGAATGTAACTACAACCATACATTGAATGTTCATCCAACGGTTGAACTTGAAACTTGAGTAATTTACTAATTTATGATATTAACTTAGAAAAATTAACATGACACATGTGTTTTAAAGTCAATACCATAGGCATCATCCTAACAATGCTTTATCAGTGGAACCCCCATCACAGCCCCGCCGATGGCCTGAAGGCAAAGACTCATAACTCATAAGGTGCTCTCCCACTCCCACTCCCCGATATACTGATAGAATCAACAAAAGTAAGCACATCGTTGTAACACATAAACATTGGTGGAATGAATGATTGCATTCCTCTGATGGCCCGATATAACCATGAATTCTCAAGTGCATATTGCATAGAGTATTTTACTTAATTTATCAAAAGAAAAAAAACTGATTTGAATATATTAAATTATTAATAGACAGTGACACTGAAGTTCCGAACTCATAAAACAACTCTTTACTCTTAAACGTAAATGGATAACGAAGATTCAAGGAATCAAGATTCAATAATAGACAACACAACCATTTATTTTATTGCAACTGAATTTCAATGTCACATTATTACATATCTTTTTATAGACGAGTAGCACTATAGCTCCTGTTTTGTATAAATTACATATGTCAGTGTGTCACTTTAGTACTTTACATAGACAAAATTTAATAATTTATTCCAAGTTGTTGCTCATTACAATGGATTACAAATTGATTCCAATTTCCAAGCTTTGTTGCTGAAAACCTAATACACATCTATATCTAAAATTAAATCTAGCTCTGAAAATAAATTCATGATTCCAAGCTTCTGCTGGTGGATTTGCCAGCCATGCTGGGAAAAGGGGGTTCCAATCACTCCTGGGTAAATGGGAGTCGTGAAGATACAAAACATACTTATCCCCTTCGAGAACTAGAGTCATACCGAAGATGAAAAACAAATGTCTCTTTGAAAATAAATTCATGGGGCTTGCTTGGCCAATCATGTTGGGGAAATGGGAGCCGTTAGAATATAGAAGGAGAAACAAATATACTCCCATATTTTACCTGTAGCCTCTATGAATTTGGATAGCACTTATCTCCATCAGAGCTCCTCATCCTGGTTCAAAACCCATCTGAAAATTCAGGTAACCAAATCAACTTCTTTCCAATTCCATCCATTCTGAACTTGAAGGAAATTAGTCTTTTACTGATTACTCTGTAACTACATAATTGTAGGTAGGAGAATTTATAGTATCCCAAATACTACATCATCTTCTTCGTGAATCCTTATTAACCCTAGAAAATAAAAACCCTTATGGCACTATCTACTAATCACTAAATCACGATCCCTATTTATGGGCCACCAGTGCCACTACCAGACTGTATAATTAAAATTTCTAATTTGATTGACGTCTTGCTACATGCCAACTTGAAATCTAACTCAAGCTAACAAGCTGTCAAAATCACTCATTCAAACGATATGAAATCATTACAAATCTTGTTTCATTAAAGCTATGAGTTGTCCAAGAAATTGCTTTGGATGTTCATATCACATATGGCATTAATTGCCACCACTGCCAAGTGCCAACCACACTTTCTTCAAAAAGATTGAGAATTTAAATAAAATGAAATGTACAACATCGAGATTCAAGGCATTGAAAAGAGTGAATGAGTGATGAATTAATCTGAACACAAAGTCTCAGAGATGAAAAAATAAGCATTCTGAATTTGACCTAACACTAACAGATAAACATTGAACAATTATCATGAAGAAACACAATTCATTCATAATTAAAAGGAAGCATTGATAAATACAAATATTTAGAAATATAATATTTTATCTCTCAAATGCCAGAAATGTAGTTTCACAGACCTGTCACCCCACACCCTGTACAATCAAAATTCAAAAAGCGCTCAAAAGTTGAAACTACGCCCCCTTATCATTATGTGTCATAAATTCACAATTCACTAAAGGATTCATGTATGTTGTTAAACTGCTGGAGGTTTCAGGACTCTGTACAGTTCCAACTGCATTTCCATAACAAAATTATGGAATTCAGTGTGTTCTTCTTCTTCTTCTAAAACAAAAATTACCCTGTTGTACTCGGCATAGCTGGTTTTCTCTTTCCATGCCACTGAACGTAGCTGGGAAATGATGTTGAGTTGCTCTTCTTCAGGCCAATTCAAATTTGGTTACATGAAGGCCACAATTTCATCTTCCCATACCCCAATATTGGTTGGAAGTACCATTTTGAGGAAACTCTGAGTATGGAGTTCAAAATGCTACCACCTTTCCTTGTATGCAGGCTCACTTAACTTTACCAGTAGGAAGTGACAATTTGCTACTAAATCTATTTCTCCAAACTCCTTAATACCTTATTTAAGATCTATCTTTTCAGAGGATTTAAAAGGTTACGTTAAATCTATCCAGTTGGTGTTTGAGAAGACATCCCTTAATGGCATCGTACAATTCATTAAATGAGTTGTCACTTCGAAAGTTGTGCATCCCACCAAGGTCACCCAATCGCTGAGAAACAAAACTTTATAACCATTTGTACGGTAATAAAATCTCAACCATTGATTTCTAGAAATCTAACGGTTCTAGTGATATTCCGGAGGATTCAAATCGCAAGTCTAGTGCTTTAGAGATTTACTTCTGGAATGCAACTACTATCATCCATCGAACAACCCATATGATTTTTATTATTTTGAGATTCATATTAATTTGCCAATGAAAATATACTTTTTGCTTTGAAAAAAGGTTTTAATTGCCAATGGAAAAAAAATTCTGGTTTAAAAAATGGGTTTATTCACCAATGAAAAATATTTTATTCAATTTAAAACAATTGTGATTCACCAAGATTTTCCATAGACTTCCATGGATTATAAAAGATTCACCAATGTGGATTATTTTTTTTCTCAAAAAACAAAAAAAATCTCCAATAAAATTAATATTTTTCATCGAGAAGTATATAGGATTCGCCAGGATTTTACACCTACGCTGAGGGGGGGTTTTCTTAAAGTTATCCCTGCATAGGACATGACCAAAGTATAAAATCTTCCCCTACAAAGCTATGGAGGTTGATCCTATGGGGCCTTTTTCAAAGTACCTAGGAATGTCATTTACACTAAGGATGTTTGGCTCTACATACTTGTACCATGGATAGATATTTATTACACAAAGTTCAAGGAATTGAGGAAGACACTCCTAAAAATAGGAAACAATTCATATCTCCCATAATTCCTACATATTCAATCACAAAATATAGATGTCTAGAAGGACTTCTCATACTTCTATCGAGAACAAGGATGAGTAAGGATTATATTGAGTATAATTCATGATGAATGAATCTACTTAGATAAGCCCTATCACATAAGAAAGGAATAATTACAAGAGTAACTAGCCTAAGAGTAGTAGGGGAGATACCAATAAAGAAGGCTATCAAAATAGTGAAGTCACCAGGTTGATTGAAGCAACATTTGATGGTTAGATCTTGAATGTGACCATGATCACTAATCTAGTAGTACGATATGCAACAATGGAGATTGCATAAAATTATAATATGCAAACTGTGAGGATTCTACCACAATAACCTCCATACACACAACTTACCAGATAGTGGTGTAATGTAATCAAATTGATCTATGTGAAGTCCTACAAGAAAAACTCTTGGAAAAACTAAAAAGGATAAAGAACATAAACAATCAATATAGGAACACCATGCTTATCATCTATCTAACATTCTATTTCATGTATTTCTTACAAATGTTTGGAGAGAAGATATGTGAAAACACGAAAATAATAATTTCTTAAATTACTGAAAATGTCAAGAATTTCAAGGATGCTTCATCATACATAGCTACCTATTTTAGAACAAGAAACAAATATAGGAGAGGGAATAGATTTTGTATGATACGGACCAAAATATATAAAAGATATAGTCTTTCTTATAGATAAAGACTTTACATTGGTAGAAGTAATTGAGTTTAGGGTTTCTTGGATACTACAACTTCCTTATGAATTTAGTAGTGATAAAATCAATGCCAATGCCAAGAAATTGTTAAAAATCTAAAAATATCCCAACACTGAGAGATTCCCCACATATCAAGAGATCATGGATAACCTATCCAAGAAGAAATCAAAAGAGCATGTGAAGAAAAAAAAACTACATGAGAAATGGGGAATTCAAAAATGATAAAATCCAATGTTGGAGACTTCTACACCAAGGATATCTAGAAGACTTCATTTGAGACTTCAAGTACAATAAACTGAGGAAGAATCTAGCTCCCCATCTATAAGCACTCTACCTATTCTAGAACAAGATCCGTCCCTGCAAGAAGATTTCTAAATATTATTAAAGATGATCTCTAAAAAGGAACATGCAAGGAAAAAGGAGTGAAAAGGGGGATTGTTCAATAGTCAGAGGAAGACAATTTTGAACAATAGGTGGAAAACCCAAGGAAGAGAATTTCACATAGCAATGCACAAAGCCCAATCTAAGTAGAATCTCTAGAACAATCTAAGAAAGAATATATTATGGATTTGAACCTTCTTATCAAGAGCCTCCATAATAAAAACATATTGAAAAAGATTGGACAAATACATGAGGAAATGGGGCCAATAAATAAGGTAGTAATATAAGAAGCTTTGGTAAGATACAAAAGAATATTTTTCAGATACTTTGGAGAATATCAGTGTGACTTTCCCAAATAATTTTGAATTAGCACTCAATAAATGAAGGGAGAAGGCTATGGAAGTAGATGACCAACTGAGAAAATAAGCATTGGATGAGGTTGGCCCTAACCTCTCTATTGTAGGGAAAATATGAGTTATGGTTAGAGAACATAATTCAAGAAATTAGATTTATAAAACACTAAAAACTTAAAATTTTAAGATCATTATAACCCATACTCCATGAAATTAGTAAACAATGCTTCAAAATATTCAATTAAAAGACATGAAAACACAATTCAAAGATGGTTAAATGAAATAAAGCATGCAAACCTTTAATCCCATTATGGATTGATGACAATTTGTGATGTGGATTACTCAAATTGTGCATAATCCATTATTATCAAAGCTTAATTGAAGATGTGGTTCACAAAATGGATTCTCAAATTGCTCAATATTACTCAAGGATTTAAGAATTTCCAAGCTTATGAAAATCATGAATGATTATCCTGAATATCAATGGATGAGAGGAAAGCAATGAGATCAACGAGGATCAAGGGTGGAGGATGCATTAGAGCCCAAAATATGCACATTTTAATGGAAAATTGGTTGAATATATTTTGAATTGGAGGGAAGAAGATATTTGAATTTGAATTGGGAATATTCATTTTTTGAAAAAAAAAAAATCTTTTTTACAAAAAGGAATATTCTTTGTGCAAGTTGGAGGAAAATTAGTGAATTAAATAATTATGAAAATTATTTAATTGTGAGGATGAGAGAGAATTGGGATTTTAATTAAATAATAAGAAATTATTTAATCAAGTGAGATTAAAGAAAAAATGAAAATTAATTAAATAATAAAAATTATTTAATCAAGGTGGATTAAGGAAAATTGAATTTAATTAAATAATTAAAAACTATTTAATCTAAAACATAGAAAAAGGCAACCCTAGGTCCTAATGTGTAGAACCTAGGATTCAACTTGTGCCTTTTTCAAAGTTAATGTAGGATGCAAATCAACAAGGTGAATAGATTGACTTTCAACCATGAAGGTGAGTTAATGAGACCTAGATCTGCATCCTTAGGGAATTGGAAATTATTTTCTATGATTGCCCTAATTAAACTATGTGACCTAATATGTAGAATGCAAGATCTTGATAACTAAAAAAATGAAACAACAGTTTGTAGGTAGATTTGGGAAGTGTAGAGTGATATAAAAGTTGGATTCAACCACTATAGGACATAGTCAACAAGGGGAATATAAGTCCTTGTTAGGGGGTCCTAATCAACTTTTGGGGTCCTTTGGTGGTAAATTTGAGACTCCTATTTCTACTTGCAAATTTTTTAGAACATTATTAGATAATTTTAAAGGTGAGTTTCCATGGCTTGATAACTTTTAGGGCTTTGAATACAAAAATGGACAATTTTCCATCAATCTTCCTTCAATCCTCTTCAAACCTATAACTTTCACATTTAAAGAGAGGGAAAATGTTTGGCCATTTACGGGTCCTACCTCTTTCAAACTCTATGTAAGTGTTTCCAATTCCACAATAGAAATGTCAATGACAAAAATGATAACTGAAAGGAAGGAATGATGAAATCACAAAGTGTTGCAAATCACCACCGGGTATGTGCAGGACCATGACAAGCCAAAAAGTGGCAATATTATGGGTATGTGGCTGACGACATTTTTTTTACCCAAAATTGATGAAACGAAAAGGGTTTTTAAAGGAGATTCTCAGCTTTCCACCACTATAAACTATTCTTTACTTTGAACTTAATAAATAATTATTATTCAATTTCTTTTGAATTATGACTAAAGTCCTGATTTTTAGGATAATTGAAAAACATCTATAGCTTTCAAACAATATTATATCTTTTGAATCCAAAACATGCATCACATTCCATGCTTTTCATACTATAAGATTAAAAAATAAAAAATTGAATTGCATGAATTTTTGACCAAGTTAAGGTGGTCAGACATATGAGTCTTTATATTTTTTAAAATTTGTCTTAAAAAAATTATAATTAATTATTTAGTTGGAAACACATTACAAAAAATATGCATCACATCGGGACATGAGTCCTCTACTTATATCTAAAATATTATAAAAAAATATTATCATTTTAATGTGGTTAGGGTGGTGAGATAGACACCTACTTCTTATTTTTCCCTAAAATTTAAGTACTACTGTATTGAAATTTAAAATTTTCACCAAATAGATTTTATTTTTTTGTCAATAAACTTAGTAATTTAGAAACTACATTCAATTTTCTACAAATTCTATTTTTACATATTTTTGAAATAATATAAATAACTTATTAAAAAATTTATGTCAAGTTTCCTAACTCTGATTTTTCTGATTTTTTTGCCACTTAAAGGCATGTTTTTTCCATGATGATCCTGCACATACCCCACCCTTCAATGGCTTCTTTGAAGGATTGAATTAATACACATCACCTCAAGGTCTTGAATATTGATTGCTTGAATGCATTGGATACCTACAACAAAGGTTAGCCTTTATAAAACAATGATATCATGGTAACATGAACTCACATACACTTTGACATGATGCTTGGATCTTGAATTGCTACAATAAATCACTGAAATGTTGCTCTTGACTTGATCTTGATGATAATCTTTTCTCATAAATCCTTATTTTCTTGGTATAGTTTCAAATGATGAAAATAATAGGTATTTATAGGCATTTATGCCAATTTCTCAAAAATTAGATCCTAAAACCCAACATTTGAAATTTGAATTTTCAATGTTAAAATGTTGACACTAACATGTCCAAACTCAAGTCTTGGCTAAGAAGGGGGACCCTTATGACCAAGGATGTATGGTTCTTGGCCCTGATTTTTAGGACATTAAGTGTTGAGGGAAATTTAATGATTGGATGCATTTGTTCAATGCTTACAACTTATTGAAAAGTGGTAGAAATACGCTCCATAAAGTGTAATTTTAGGCAAGTAGGGGGTCAATTAGGCTCAATAATTTACTAGAGAATAGAGTGTAAAATTTTCAAGGGTGATGATTTTCAAAGCTACATAATAAAATAAGAGAGTTAGTGAAAAAATGATGAAAAATGATGAATTAATCAAATAACGTTAATTATTCAATTTATAGAGGAAAATAATGAATTTAATCAAATTATTAGAAATTATTTAATTAAAATTGATAAAATAGGGAATTATAAGGAAAATTTTGTTAAAAAGTGAAATTGAGATGTGTGATATGTTCAGACAATTTTAGGTGTCTATATTTTTCCCCTCTTTGAGAGAATGTACTTGTTACATTGTTTCAAAGATTTGATGTTGCTCAATTTTTTTTTAAAATTACTTGATCCCCAACTATTTCCTAGTAGATGAAGGAAGGATGGCAGGCTGCCTGCTCAAGAGATCGGATAAAAAACTTAATTTTCAAGTTGAGATCATGATAGGATGATGGGACTAGTTCCATAGAGAAGAGTACAAAAATAATTTAGTCCTAGGAAGCCCAAAAACTAATCAAGATAGATTTATGATGTATATACATTCATCAGCTATGGATAACCTCTTGTACATATATTGAATCACACATTTGATGTATCAGATGTTTTGTATCATGACATTCATTTTTTATTATTATATGCGAGATGATCCTTTTTGATGTGGTTATGATTATAGTGTTATGTGATTCATCGATTATGGACGCACATGATATATGGATGTATGCTTTTGATATTTCATTTTTTCATGATGATATGATAGTGTAAGATTGTGATGCATTCTTATGATATGATATGATGATGGATTTTTATTATTACATATGTTCATGATGATGAATATGATGGATAATGACTATTATGTGGATATATTTATGATTATGAGATGGTTGATATGATGATTCTATTTGCACATTTTTTATGTGATATATGATGATGTAATTATTGGATGATATGATAGGACTAATGTTTTGTGGATGTAGGATGAGATGCATGTATTTGTGTATGTCATGATACTTTGGATTGAAATTTTAGTGTGATAGATAGATATAAGAATGGGTGATTATATAGATAGAATGAAATGAAACGGATGATGTTGATCAGGTACCAAAAAATATATAGTTATTGAATGGATTCAAGATTTTTTTGGATATATGATGATATAAGATGATTTTTATTTTTCTTTTAGATTATGCTAAATAAAATAGAGCAAACTTTAATTTGATATAGCAAGTAGATAGTATGCACCAAGGTAGAAATAACCATGGTGACATTATATCTATTGCATGGACTTTGACACTGCAAATACACAGGAGTATCCTTGTTCATACCTAATATATGAAAACCTTGTTTGATCATGTGAGAGAATGAATCCATTGAAGAAAGTAGACCGATACATATAAGACATTGTATTACTTGAGACTATCCCTACACACACAAGGAAAGTATTTGCCAAGGTAGTATTACAAGAACATCCAACAAACATAGTAGATGAAAGAAATTCCTATTCCCCATTACATACCCCTCTAGATGCACCAAGATATTGAACATCAAGGTTGTTTTGAGTGAGTCATGGAATGATAAAAAAGATAAAACCAAAATAAAAGACTAACTGATAAAACACATCAATGCCATCTTATCTTTTTCAAAAGAATTAGGTTTTAGGTGATATCTGAAATGATGTCTATTGTTGGAAAGATGTATCCATTAAGAAATTTGTTGGATGCTAATATTGACTTCAAAAAATGATTTAGGTTGTTGATAAGAATACTTTGATATTTATTTTGACACTTATGAAGACATGATTTTGTGTTTCAATGATTGTTCTATTTTATTTTGTTTGTTTTACCAAATGTGAGGGTGATGATAGGTTTATTATGGATGAAAACTCTTACTATGGATGGATGATTGGCAATGGGTGATTTTTATTTTTTTATTGGAACAATTTTTCAAATTTTTTTGAGCTTTTTTAGACCTTTTGAGGTTGTATTATGTGTTATTTCTATGTTTTTGATATTTTGAGATTTATTGAAAGTTTTTGGATGTTTTGGGGCTTTTTAAATTTTTGATAGATAATGACAAATAGATATAGATATGTAGTGATATCAGTAATCATTTGAGATCCTATTGATGGAATGGTGAAATTGATTGAATTGATTTATGGATTTTTTATAGCAATAATATTATTCAAGATTCACAACAATGCAAGGATAGTGTTGTCAAGATAACAAGAACATGAGGATTAATAAGGATAGAAGTACCTTCCCCATAGTTTCATCGACTGATGGATTTTGATATAGATTATTTTCTTTATTTTTATTTGAGCTCCATTTTTTATTTTTTATTCATCAACTTCAATGATGTGCTCATTTTCTTTTTAAAATATTTTTCTCTTATTGTTCCCAATTATTGGGTGGAAAGATGCAAGAACGGTGATTCATGATATGGATAGTTGAAGTGTTGGTCCTAGTTTCATTATAAGGACTCTTCATGACTCCCATGTTGATGCTTATATTAGATAAAGTTTCCATTATCATGAAGGTATTGCTAACATGATTATATTTTTTAACGCTAAATAAATGATTCCTTGATATTTAGGATTGTTTACAAACTACATTAGTTCTAGAATACCTTGTTCATGTATACCCAATCCTTTGCCTTGAAAATGCATTTGTTGAAATTTTTTGATTGTAATTGAATATTATTTGTCCAGGAAAAAGGGTGCTAATCCTTCTTTGCACTATTGTGAACCTTCAAAGGTAGTAATCTCTTGATTAGTAAGGGATTTATTTGATGAAGGTAAGTGATATAATTTTGTTAGCTATAGGTGCTTTACCAATATGCGGGATAGCTTCTTGATCAATTGATTGTTCAACCTGAGTTTGAGATACATTGGATTATGATTGTTTTTCAAAATATCATGGCATTTCAAAGTTCATGTAGAAACCTTTTTCATGAATTCCTATGAGTTTGTCTATAGATTGATCATTTGTAAACTTTTCTAGAGTGGAAGACCCTTGTTTTGGAGTAAGATCATCTATGTTTCTAGTGGAAACAAATATCTCATTAGTAGACATAGAGGTTATTGGTGTATGGATATTTTCCTCTTTCATGTGAAATCTTGTATGGATTGGAAAATAATGATTAAATCATTGTAGTATTTTGGAGAAGTGTACTCTTGATCTTGAATTATTTTATAGCAACCTTCATTAATGGATTGGAAAATACTCATTAGATCATGGTAGTATTTTGGAGAAATAAAATCTTGATCTTGACTTATTTTAGAGCGTTAAGCTTAGGATTATGTTCTTGACATGGATCATGTTCAATGAATGGATTATTTTTAAAGGATTTTTGGATACCTTCAAAATATTGGTATGTTGGTAATGTTGAACACTCAAAATACTAAGATGGAGGTGATCAGTATTCACTGAAATTAATTACTCTTATCAACTTAAACATTCATCCAATGAATGACATTAAACTTGTAGTAATGGAAATGAACATATAAATCATGCATCAAATCAAAGAACACAAGAACACAAGAACACCATATTTACATAGAAAACCCAAAAAGGGAAAAACCATGATGAGGATTAGCTGACAATATATATTGCAATTGGTTACAAAGTTTGATACAAAATGGTGGACTCATTATCTAAGGACTTGTTGTCCAAATATAGAAAGGCTCACTTCCAAAGGGATCACTACATAAACTATAAAGATATAGAAGAAAGGGTGGCTCACTACCAAATTTGAACTACTAACAATGAATCTAACCTATGTTGAAGATATAGTTCCATTGAAGCTTAGAATACTAACTTAACACAATTCATACTTCACCTTAAATCTAATTCACACTTATTTTCACTAGATCTCACAAACACACACTTAATTATCTTGCACCTCATGTCACCTCATATGGAATTAACCTTGTGTATATACCACAACAAACTAAAACATCAATTACAGTGGCCTAATAGATGTATTATGCAACCTCATAACTTATCAACCCAAAATTCCAACCACATACACCTTGTACAAATAACCAAAGCATGTAACATATTAAAATAGGTTTGAATGACCATTAATCACTCCTATGATTCGGCTCCAAACTTTACTCAACTCCACACAACCTCAAAACTTTAGGTCGGCACCACTAGTGAAGCAAAAATAGAATGAACCACCTATTCATTCACAACTTGACATGGGGACAACCAAAACACTTTTCACTTGGAGAAAACATACTACTAGCATCCTCAAACACTTTTTTGAATCCACATACTAAAATATTCATCCATAGTGGAATACAAAACATTCCAACATACACTCTGTCATAGTTACATTACCATTTCCAAACTGATACTCTATCACTATTTTATTTGACTTTCAAAGACATCAGATCATGAAACTTTGGATTTAGAGTCTTCCAACATACACCAATATTACCTCAATACTACATAACTAGACTATTTATGGTAGAGAAATGCAGACCCAAAAACTAGTTCTCTAAACATTGAAAATACATTTTGGACTTGGATAAATATCGAAGCCATCTAGTCTTCACCGGAACAACACTTTTACATATCTTCCATGTATTTCCATAAATAATGGGTTACCGTGAATGAAAAAACCATACACTATCATGCTCATCAATGTCCATCAACCTCTCCATCTAGCTCATGTTGCTAACACATAGTCTTCTCAATGACAAACTTCAATGATCTATCCCAACAAGTCAGATTTCCAACAATTTCCCCCTTTGTCATTGATTGAAACTTTCTCTCAAAACTCTCAAAATTCTCCCCTTTTGACATCAAGGGAAAAGGGTCCCTTAATATCAACCTTCTCAAACTACTTCAACTATTCTCCCCCTACTTCTTCACTCATATACTCAACATTTCTTCAACAATTTATATTTGAGAGATTCCCCTTAACAATGTTATCCAACAAAAGTAAAAAAAATTATACTACAACATTCTCTAATAAATCCACATATGTATATTACAATTAGGAAAGCTATTTATACAAAAAATAAATGTACAACTTAGCTTGAGGAGGGAAAACTACCTTGATTAGAAACCCTTAATTTTTCAAGGTGTGCCTCCCAATTCTTCTTTGCTATCTCTGACTCCTTGGCAAAGGAAATTTCCACAATGATTGTTCAAGCTTTATACAAATATCTTCACCTTCTTCCAGAGAACTAGTTACCAAATTATTTTATAGCATCTTCTCTGCACCAACTAAAATTCTAGCGAGAGATGTAAGCCTCGCACATACCAAGTCTTTGAGCTAACAATATTGCATTATTATTTTCTCTTTTTTCTCTTGTATCTAGAAAAATTGTCCATAAAAATTCTTAATTCATATCCTTTTTGCTCCATTTGAATCTCTCACTAGATCATAAATACTATAGGCTTAAGAAATATAAGACTCTATTGAGTCCATCTGATCTTTTATGTTCTTTGTGGAAACATGCCATTTCAAACAAAATTCAAAAAATCCTTTTTTTTTCTCCACATAATTCTAAATATCTTTTAAGTTGCTTTGTAACTTCCCATGTGAAATAACACATTTTTCAAAAGCCTCTAACACTCTCTTATCATTTATCTTCTTACTCACTTCCTTTTACAATCTCTCGTCTAAACTAATAAAATATTCCTTTAAGGAATCAAGGAGGATCCTCAGTTTTTGCACACTAGATAAAGAGTTGTCAACATTTGCACCGAGGAAGCAATCTTGCATCACTTTCATTGCCTCATAAATCATCTCAACACTCTTTTGGTGAATATATAGTATTTCCTTTCTTGTGGAGGCATGAAATGCATCACCAAATTGTAATTTGTGCAAGGGGAATATTTTATCCATGTCAACTTATCCTTATTGCATAGGAATTTGTAGTAACTACATTGACACCATTGGTTGTAATTGAAGTTGCATGTCCACTAAAATTTTCAAGGAATCCCCAAATTATCTACAGGATTCACCAATCACTTGAGTCCTTCCTTCTTCCTTTTTCCCTTTTTCCTTCTCCTTCTCTCCACTGTTGGAGCAATCTTCTACACTCTTATATTTCTCAATTACCTTTCCACCATTTGAAGGTGACAAGTTTCCATATTTTTATGCCTCAAATTTCTCTAGGTTCTCTTTTTTTCCTCTTCCTTATGATCTACATTGCTTTCCACATCGAAGAGGGGAAATTATTGTTCTTCTTGAGCTTCTTCCTTCTTTAGGGTAACTTGTACATTCTCCTCTACTGAAGGAGCGTTATCTATGGAATATTCTTGCATATTTACTTTCACAAACATAGGAAAATCATGTGCACTTTTGAGCTCATTTTTTGTAGGCTCATTAACTTTTGGAGTAGATACATCATGTTGCATTTCAATTTCCTCATTAGAAGACATACCCACTTCCTTAGCCAATTCTACAACCTTTTGTAGTGTTTCATTCTTCAATCTTCTATATCTTCTTTATCCCTTCTCATCAAGGTGTTGAATCTTTTCTTAGCCTTGAATTCCCTATTGTAAACTTGACCCAATGTTTCTCTATCCTCATTAGAGAGAGAAGATCCAATATTCTCCAAGGAAAAAGTCTTGATCTTTGCATCTTCATCGAATGTATCTTGTCTTATTTCACTCATAACTCTTTTTAAGTTATCTGGAAGCTAAGTTTCAATATCATTTAAACTGGTATTAAATATAACCATATAATTTACAATAGCCTCTTCAATAGTAGCCTTAATTTCATCATTCTCATCTGGATACATTTATTTAGTTTCTTTCAGTAAACCAAAATTTTTAATCCCATTAAATAATGCATCTAATTATAGAGGGCTATGCTCCCTTATCAGAGGGGATTTATCCTTCTTCTTTGCCTAATCCTTACACTTAGGATAATTATCTCCTTCACTTGATGTATTTTCTCTCTTCTTAATGATGAACTATTTCTTTTCCTTCTCAACCTCTTCTTTTCTTTTTGTGTCAACAATGTCCACTTTGGTTTTGTTTTCACTAGTCTCTATTTGAGAGACATTGGATTTTCATCTTCAGACCAACTTAGGCCCTTATTCTTCATCATCATAGCCTACATATCTCTCTCTTGTAGATTTCTCTTTTCTTCTCCTCTATGGAGTATTCTAATTTGCGATAGCTACACTAGATGTGGCTTTCTTCTTGACACCAACTATAGGCTTAATTGTGGAGGATTTTCTAACAACTAGAGAGGGGCTAAAGGTATTGATTGACCTTCTTGTGCTTGGTGTACCCTACCAATCCAAAAATGGTGCTTTGATCTTCTCTACAATACCTTGGAAGAACCAAAAATCTCTTCCAACTCTACCTTCATTTTCTCTACATTTTTCTTTATTTCCTTTTCTTTTTGCTTCAGGTGCACTTCATTGGACTTCTCCTCATAGGTTCCAAACCTATCTATAGTTGGTTTTCTCATTTTTCTCAATATAAGATATGTAAGACATGTGACTATATATTATGTCACACATATCCCATTTTTGGGATCCAAACTATTTTTGGTTCCACTCCTTTCATGATGCATTCATCTTTGGTAACCATAAAGGTTATATCCTTCTTGTATTTCTCAACAACACTTTTAGGAATTCTTTCTCTTTCTTGTATCTTTCCTTGGAAGGTCCTGAATAAACCCCATAGGAATATATTCTAAGTTTCTAGGTTTCCAAACCTTCTTAAGCGATCTCTAATCTGAATTTCAATAGGAATACCATCCCACCATACAACATTATTTGCATCAGGTAAGTCTCTAAGAAATTAAAACCATAAAAATATGATAAGGTTACCATATTAGAAAGGGTACAAAGATTCCTTTGTCTTCTGAAGGTTCTCCATCAATTACTATCGTAGGAGCTCACATAAATCTATGTCTAAACTTCTTTCACCATTTAGTGAGCAATGTGAATAGCTATTGCTAACACAAAATTCTCTTTGTTCGTGTAATATATATTATATTTGATCATAATTGATGCACATTTAACTGTTGGATCATCTATATCCTTTATCATTAGTGAACACTTGTTGAGTTTTTCTCTAATAAGTTTTATTACCATATCATTTTTTTGTGGCCTTCATTATTGAAATGGGTCCTTCAAAACATAAATTGGTGAATGCCTTGATAACTTAATTTTTAATCAAATTTGGCATATCCAGCCACATAAACTTATCATGGATTCTTCTCATTGCATACTTAACCCAAGAATTCTCATAAAAAAATTTGAAAAGTTGTTCCACACATCCAACTTGTTCTTTGTCAAACTCTCAAATTTTGGTTTCAACTCAGAGTCATTTCTAGTGAGCTCATTAACCTAGAATTCTCCCATATTTGAGTGGTCATACTCCTTAATTTTTGTATGGATGTATATTTTGACATCCTCAGTATGCATTACACCAAAAGAAACTTTGGAAAATACACCTTCTAGATTTATCTCCATGGATTTGAAAGGGTTCTTCTTGAACTTAGGTCTTGGTTATTCCAATACATCAATTACTTGATGAGTAAACATCTTGAATAGCACTAGGGTTTCAAAAAATATGGATAAATACTTTTAATTCTCTATTGGTAGGATTTCACGCAACATTGGAATCGCTTTAAATCGCTTCTCCACTTCTATTTTCACTTCATATTATCAATTGTAAATGACTTAAACATATGTGAAATCACATATAAACACTTTTATGAAGACCTAAAGTGCATTGATTTTAGTGAATGAAATTAGGTCAAAAAGTTGACAAACCCTAATTGTATAGACACAGTCACCTTAAATCACTCAAAAAATCTCTACATAAGAGAATTTTCATTGATGTTTTCTCCAATATTTCAACAATATTAAACTAAATCTATACCTTTGTGTTCACAACAACTTTGGCAAGGGCTTGAATATTTTTTGATAAAACTCCCCTTGAGCCAAAGCTCTTCATCTAGTTTTTAGAGGAAACATCTACACCAAGAGCTAACATAGGCTCATTCTTCACCTCACTTTCTTCTTTCTTCTTCCATTTCTTGTCCATTTCCTTATCCATCTCAACCAAATCCATCTTCTTTGCTAGATTATCCTTCTTTTGTGAAACAAAGGGTTTCACATTCTTGCTTCTGCAAAACTTTTCTATGTGTCCCAGTCTGTTGAATTTGTGGCATGTGACACCTTTTTCAACAAGCTTAATTCCACCCATTCTAGATCTGCATTCATTAGCCTTATTCCCAAATCTATTATATGCATAATAGAAACCTTTGAAAGATTGAAACATCATACCATTATTGTAACCATTCATCATCTTATTTCTGCATTCACTAGCTCTATGACCAAATCTATTGCATGTATAATACAGACCAAAAAATGATTGAACATTTTGATTCACTCTTCTTATACACTCTACAGCCTTATGTCAAAACTTATTACAAGAATAATAATAAATATCAAAATATGGGTACCATTATGCATTTGGTTGTCTTATAGGATGTCTTTTGAAGTCTTTCTTCTAGTTCGAAACCTTTTTTACATTGTTATTATTGTCACTCTTCTTTTTAGTATTATTTGGGGTCTAATTAGCCTTTGAAATGTCACCTTTATCAAACCCTAATCCTTCTTTGTATTTATAATCCTTTTGATTTGCAATCATCTCATCAAACATTGTGAATTCTTTTCGAATTTATCTTCTTTAATCTTTTCTTTCTCAAGATCCGGTCTCAAAGTCACAACCTCTTGTTCAAGCTTTGAACATTCTTTAGATTTATCTCTTAATTTTTCATTCAAATAGTCTTCAATCCTTTTATTTTCTTCAACTTGCACTTTTATATTGGTGATAGTCTCATTTGATTGCTTGAGCTTCTCATGAGTGTATATGAATCTTTTTGTATATTGCTTGGTTTTCTCTCTCAAATTCTTAATACACTCATTTGCATCAATAACATCCTTTTTTCAGATCTTTTTTCTCAACTTCTGCTTTATCTAAATCATCAAGAGGTGATTTGGGTTCCCCTTCCATGTCAACTATACAATCTTCTTCAGTAAATACTTCAAGAATGATTTCTTTTGGAGGAATAGGATACTTCCTTGTAGCCATGTGTTCAACCTCCAAGATCCACCTCAGTGATAAAGCCAATTGAAGGAACCAAGATCTGATACCAATTTTTGAACACCTAAAATATTGAGAGGGGGGTGAATCAATATTCATTGAAATTCATTAATCTTATCAACTTAAACATTCATCCAATCCATTACATTAAAGTTGTAGTAATTGAAAGGAACATAGAAATCATGCATCACATCAAAGAACATAAGAACACCACATTTACATGGAAAACCCAGAAAGGGAAAAACCATGATGAGGCTTAGCTCACAATATGTATTCCAACTAGTTAAAAAATTTGATACAAAATAGTGGACTCACTATCCAAATAGAGAAAATCTCACTGCTAGTGGCTCATTGCCAAAGGGCTCACTACCTAGAATAGAAAGAGATAGAAGAAAGGGTGGCTCGTAGAAAAATTTGTGTTGCAAGTATTAAGGTGTTTTCACTGATGTCAATAGGATGTCTACAAGTTTTTTTTGTTATTGATGTCAACTATGTGCTAAGGAAGTTTGTTACATGATGATGTTGAGGATATTGAGAAAATTGTGAAAAAGAGGAAAATGGGTTGTTGCAGGTTCTGCATGTGTAGTTGAGATATTGAGGAAGTATTGCGAGTACTTGGAGCTATCTTTATGTTGCAATATTTGAAGATGAGTCAGAATGAAGTAATGAGTTGATATGATGTCTCTGGTACTTGGTTTCCAAGTGCTTTTGAGAAATAATGATAAATAGAGAAAACAATGTTGTTCTAGTGTTCAAAATGTGCTCTGGGATGTGCTTCACATTTCTCCTATGTTGATACTATGCCTATGTGGATTTGATATGTTGATCAAGGATGTTAGAGGTTTATATATTCAAAATTTGGGTTTCGATCTACATCATTGTACAAAGTAAGATATTTTCACCAGTGTGTGAATCCATTTTTCAATGTTGTTTTCTATGGCCTAGGAGAAATGTATTTGCTCTATGTTTCTCTACAATTCAGATTTAGGTTGTGTGGATTTGGGAAGTTTCTTATAATTATTTTATCTTTCACCATGCAAGGTTTCACTTGATTTGGTACGATATAGTGTGTATTTCATGCATTAGTGTGCGAATAAAGTTTATTGGATGTTTTGGGCTGAATTATTTGTATGATGTGATTTTGGATGAAATATTTCATGGATCTTAGGTGGTTTGAGATTTATTATAGATTGTGTTCAAGTGAATTGTTCTATCTAGAAGTTTTGGATTAAGGAAGTGTGTAATTACTGTATATGGTGTTTAGCATGGGTATTAGCTGACCTTGTGTTAAAACTATGTGTGAGGCTTGTGAAAGTGAGTTGAGGTGTGTTGGGATCTATTTGGGTCCTAATTATGGATTTATATGGGTCACCTTCATTCCTATCCATTGTGGGAATGTTTAGGTTTTGACCTAATTTGAATTTGTAAAGTATAACAGATAGTTGTTGACCTTGGAGAAGGTTTTTGAGGTTAAGGTTGATATCAATAAGAGTAATGTTGTTGTGAGATGCATGAGAGAGAAAAGATAGATGTGAGATCAATGAAATTGATGTGTGTGATGTAAATTTGAGAAGAGAACTATGAAATACAAACTATTGGATTCTTGAGGGCAATAAGCCAAAGGTTTCTAAAATCTTTCATGCAAGGCTACAAAAGTGTTGGAGAATTTGTGGTGGATTCCTTGTTGCATTGATAAATTTTTCTTTGTGTAACATTTCTCTTCTATCTTCTTTTGTTCTTTATGTGGAAATGAACCTTGGCTATGAGCCTTTTTGGATAGTGTGTCTGATTCTAGCAGTGAGCCCTTGTATCAATTTTTATTTTACTTATATTATGAGATAATTATCACAATGGTTTTGAACCCTCATTGGGTTTTCCATGTAAATATGTTGTTCTCTTATGTATGGTATGGTTATTTTATTTTTTTGTTATTTGAATTACATGATTAATCACATTAATAGGATCAGGGTTTAATGAATGCATGTGGATTTGATTACTATTGAGGGTTTTGATGTTTTAATTTTCTACAACTGATTCACCCCCCTCTTAGTTGTCTTGTTCATTCAACAATTTGAATTGCTAACAATGCATCTAGCCTATGTTGAAGATACTGTTCCATTAAATCTTAGAATACTGAAAACACAATTCATACTTCACCTCAACTCCAATTTTCTCTTCTTTGCACTAGATCTCTCACACACTCAATTATATTGAACCTTATGTCACCACACAAGGAATTAACCTAGTAAATATATGACAAGTAACTAAAAAATCAATTAGGTCAGCCTAATAGATGTACTATGCAACCTCATAACTTGTCGACCCAAAATAACAACACATACGCCTTGCAAAAAGAAACAAAGCATGTAACACATTAAAATAGGTTGGCATGATCCATAATCACTCCTATGATTCTTCTCCAAACTTTAGTCAACTCTGCACAACCTCAAAACTTTAGGTCAGCACCACTAGTGAATTAAAAACAAAATAAACAACCCATTCATTCACAACTTGACATGCAAACAACCAAAACACTTGTCACTTAGATAAAACATACTACTACCATCCTCAAACACTTCTATGAATCCACATAGTAGAATATTAATCTACGTTGGAATGTGGATCATTCCAATATACACTCGGTTAGAGTTTTCCATTTCTAGACTGATACTCTATCACCATTTTCTTTGACTATGGAATACATCATATCTTGAAACTATAGATTTAGAGTCTTCCAACATGCACAAAAATTACCTCAAAACCTCATAACTAGATTCTTCATGGCGGAGCAATGCAGACCCAAAAAATGGGTATCTAAATACTAAAACTACATTTCGGACGTAGGAAAATATCCAAACCATCTGGTCTTCATCGGACCAACACTTTTGCATCTATGCCATGTATTTCCATCAATAATGTGTTTCAATAAATAAAAACACCATATAGTATCATTCTTATCAATCTCTCCATTTAACTCATGTTGCCAACTGTAATGGCATAAATTTGCACCTAGGAAAATTGAACATTAATTTACCTTCATTTCAGCCTTACAAGTTTGATGATGCAAACACCCATCGCTTTTATCCTACTCTTTTCTATGTCCCTGTCATTTTGTGCCAGTGAGGGAATTTCAATCTAGGACGTGCATGTTCCATACAAATGTCTACATTTCATGCTGCCATCTTGACAATATTCCTATGTCAAGAAGTAGCAAAAACATTATGATTCCTTATCACCTACAAATGTAATGTCCCCTTGCCAAATCTTGACCATCGAGAATGACCATTTACCTCCAATTTTCCCATTTGAACTCAATTCTATCTAATTATTAATCTCTCCACTCATTCTAGCAACAATTCTTGATCACTCTAGTAGTTATTGCTTCATTCTAACTCTTTCTTACTACTACTAGCTTCTTACTTGGCTTCCACACCATATCTTTTCTCTAGTGTTGACGTCACTACAACTTATCAAAGATCTATCTCCTTGGTATGGGGATATCATTTGTCTCCTTTCTCTCTTAGTCTTGAGTGTTGGTAGAAAGAGAGGTGATATTGTGTCTTTTACTTACTTGCACTATCATTCTTGTAAAGTAGCATCCAAGTTGTCATTTCTCTCTACTATCTTGTGTCCTTTCTATCTACTTCTTTATCGCTTTACTCCATATCATTTCATATTGGTTGTTCTTGGAGGTGGGAGCACTGAAATAGGTGTTTGATTGAGGAAAACTTCAAAACACAACCCAAAAAATTTTCTTGTTACTATGTGTGAAGATGTAGGTTCATCCACTTGGAGATGGTTGGAGTACTAAATTGTGAATAATTTGGCATTATTTTTCTTTCTTTATCATTTTTCCATTAGAATAATTTTTATAGAATTCCTTTTGGTGTATTTAACATTCCTTTACTCTTTTGTTCAACTGTGAAACCAAAACATTCAGGTTGTCAGTAGACCCTATGTGTTTATGTTGCTTCTTGGCCCTTTGTCTATATAGGATGCCAATGTGTCTCTAAGACTAGCATGACACACTAAAGTTCAACTCTCATACTATCTTCACTAATAGAAAGTTGTCTAGTCTATAGTCTAAGACCTCTATGGTCAACTCACCCAATTCCATAAAACATCTATCATAAGCAGAAGGGAAATAGAGTCATGTTTTCCTTTCCTTTTCATTTTTTCCCTCTCCTTTCAACTTATTAGGTAGTTTGAGGTATTTTAGAGTAGTTTTCTCCCATAGGCTCTTTCATGACTTGAGATTCTTGGGGGTGATGAATCCTCCTCTACATTTTTGGTGAACCTAATGTGAATTTCCTTCTTTTCATTTCTTTGTGCTGAGAATCTTTCTCTTGTGTCTTAGGTGTATCATAAATTTGTGAGCCATAAGGCATTTAGCCTTGTGACACAATCTACGAAATCTAGATGCATAGTTAGAAAGAGTCCTTGACATACAAAAATAGAATCTAGGTAGGTCATTGTTTGCTAATCTAGTCACATAATCTTCTCCAACTTCTAAGCTAGTCTTTTCCAAGTACGTGAACATGGTCTCGTTCCTGTGTATGCCTCCTATCTAGAATATGAGTAATATGCTTGATATAACTTTCACCTTGCATGACTTTCCTTTAAAAAATAATCCTTCCCCATTATACATTCTTGCTCAGATTAATGGCAACATTGTAACTGGTGTCTTGGTCAATCTGATGAGTTAGGTGAATGTAAGAATAGAGAAACCTTGTCCATAAACAATTTTCACAAGAAGAAATATGAAGAATCATAGGAAACTCTCCCTACTCATAGAAGAATCTTAGTTTCCCCTATGGGCACCATTTCTTTATCAATCGTGGTTGGAACCAAGGCTTTAGATGTGTCATTTTTTGTGATCCTAGAATTTGACTTGTTCAAAGTTAGGCTAGGCATTCCTTGGCTACCCTCTATGAATGGTGTTGCTTTTCTAACCCATAAGTTCTTAAAGTTCCCCCACTAAGGCTTTATGCACATGGTGCATGACATTGGTTATATAGAGCTTATGTTAAATAGAAGATTGGGGGCATAATGCTGAAATTTATTTATCCAATGTCTCCCTATGCAATTTTTGTGAACACATCTATGATAATGTAGTAGCAAGCTGCTTCTTTCACACAATCAAAAATGAAGGAGAAGCTTTCCCATGCTCTATATCCTTCTACTTCTATATATTTTGATCCATCTTATTTTTCTTCTCATCTTGTGGTGGAATCCTTGGTTCCCACTCATATGCCTTACATGGGAAGCATGATAACACCCACATCGAACAAAGAAAAGTGATAGGTTTTTTAGTTGCCCATTCTATCCATGGTTCCTTGAACCACTATCTATAGAAAGGGGAAGATTTCTTGTGGGGTTTTTTGTGCCTCAACCTTAGTAGCCTCCTATTTTTGTTCCATCTATCCCTCTAGTAGCGAATGGAAAGATGCTCATTGCCAAGGTGTTTGTATATGTCTCTCCTCCTGTTGTCTCTCCTACTTTTGTGCCTCCTCTTATTTATTCTTAGGATACCACCCTTCCACTAGTGAAAGTTTTGAAGGATTCTCTTGTAATAAAACAAGATCCTTCGACCTCTTCTTAGGTCACATCCTCCAGTTCTCACAATTGACAAAACCAACTTGTGCATGAGCGCAAGTGTAGGTGAAAGGCTTTAGAAGAAAATTACATCACCTCATTGAAGATAGAGGGGGAGCCAGTTGCATATATTTCCATCTCTTATGTTGTTCCACTTTCTTTTTCTACTCCTACTTTAGTTCTCATCACTTTTTTCTTTCTTTTGGCTCCTCTTATGGGTCTTGATGGTACTCACCCCAAAAGGGTGCAAGTCTTTGTCACTCCCTTTGTGGAGCCCCCACTCCTCATATGCCTTATGGAAATTACTCCCTTATCATATCTCATGTAGATGCCTCATACAATGATGGTGTCCTTTGTGGCTCTTAGGATGGCCTCACTACAAGTGGAGGTCAGAAGAAGGGTTCACCTTCTTTGAAAGCTAGTTATGTCTTGGCTTGCACCATCCTTGTGATAGAGGCATCCATAACTTATTCAAAGTGAGTCACCACCCCTCTTCCTAAGGTTGGGAGTGACTCTTGGGTGCCTCATCCTTCCCCCAAAAAGTGTATGTTCAATTTAGTGGAAGACATCGCAACTATATCCTTGATATTTGCAAGATTGATGACTTTTGCTTCATAGGAACTTGGTGAAGAAGACATCGAGGAGACTTCTTCCTTAGCTATTTTTGTAGGAAATTCAAAGGGTAATACCCTCACTATATTTCCCTTGTAGGTTCATACTCCCTCCCCTTATAACAATCTAGATTGGTAGTAAGATGACTTGCTAGTCGATGATGGCTAGGGTGGTACCTCATCTACATCTATAGGTTATGTTTGTTTGTATGTTTGTGTTCCCTTGTACTTTTATTTTTTTGTTTGTGATCCTACCTAAAGGACCATTTCTACCCTTGTAGGTACTTAGATACAAGCAAAAAAATCTATCGTGCACTTCTTCCATTTGTATCATCATTCTTCTATGTATCATGATACTACTTTTCAACATTAGGGATAATGCAAAGTGTGGGGGCATTTAGGACTTCTTCCACGTTAAACCATTTTTTGTTTTCACTTTATCTTTATGTCCTCTTGTTCACATTCTAATAACTTTATGTATTGGGTAGTTCATACGTATACTATTATATCTATCTATTTATTTCCATGGACATATCTGACATTGTATTATTAGATCCCCTGTCTCTTGATTTATTCGTCTATGCTTATATTCTTTGTGATGTTGTGGTTCTCATGTGTTTTCCCTCACATGTGTGACAACATACCATGGATACATCTCACAATGTTTCATGTTCCACAACATCTTTTCCTCTCCTTTCTCTCCTTAGGATGTCATGTGCTCCTTTGCATAGCACACATCATCCTAAGGGGGGCTACTATGCTTCTCTAATTTTCAATAAGGTGAATTCTTTCAAAATTATTCCTTCATGTCAAAATTATTTAAAATTAATTCCTTGATAAAACAACCCCTTATTAAAAACCTCTCATTTTCCAAAATGAAGCATTCTCTCAAAAAGGACTCATTAAAAAAATGTTCTTTTAAAAAGGATCATGTGGCGAAAGATTCAAAAGAATTTCCTTTCGCAAAAGGAGTTCTCTCTCTAAAAATAAAGAGTCTCAAAATTTTCCTTTGAAAAATGAGCACTATTTCCATTGGAATCCTTGATGAAAGATCTTTCAAAAGGATTCTTTGATGAAAAAATCACTAGCTAAAAATCCCATGTCTTTCAATTGGAGTGTTCCTCTAAAAGGTCCGCTTGGTGTCTTGAAGGTTCCCTACCAAAGGATCCCCCTTTGAAATTATTCTTCTCAAATGAATAATTTGGTGTCTTACAATGTGTTTCTCCTATATGATATTTCATGTCATTGTGTCTTGGTGTTAGAAATCTTATATACTAGCATCTATCTTGGGGGAAACTTGACTAGACCTATCTTTTCTATGAGTGTCACACAAAAAAATTTACAGCAGCCATAGGCTTACCTATGTAATCAGATTATGTCTTATGTCTTATATAAAATTGGACTATTTCTTATTATGTCAACTTGTGTCTTCTTATGTCTTATGAATTTTTGTTTTTCATGATTCGATTTTTTGCCTAATGTGTTTGTCTATAGCCTAACATGCTTGTGGTGAGACTGAAGATATATTTATAGGATTGAAGAATTGTGTCATCTTCATGTCTTGGTGGAGCTCCCTCTTTCACATCAAGGTACGTCAAATTGAAGATATGCTTCCTCAATGATTCTGGTATATTCTCTTTAACTTATTTCTACTTTAGCTCACAGACACATTGACATATATGCTTGTTAAAGTAGTGAAAAAATTTAATAGCATAAATTTGCACCTAGGCATATTTCCCATTAATTTACCTTCATTTTAGCCTTACAAGTATGATGATACAAAAACCTATCGCTTTTATCCTTCTCTTTTTGTGTGTCCCTATCATATTGTGTTGGTGAGGGAATATTTGTTTGAGATGTGCACATGTTGTGCGAACATCTACATGCCACCCTTTCACCCTAATAAGATTCATATGTTAGGAAACAATAGAAATTTTATGATTCCCTATCACCTGTGAATGTATCATCCCCTTGTTGAATCTTGACCATCGGGAATGACCATTTTCCTCCAATTTTCCCATTTGAACTCACTTCTATCTCATTATCAATATCTCCATTCATGAACTAGCAGCAATTCTTGATCACTCTATCACTTCTTTCTTCATTCTCACTCTTTCTTGTAGCTACCAACTTCTTACTTGGCTTCCACACCATCTCTTTGCTCCAACACAATTGTCACGACAAGTTATCAAAGCTCCATCTCCTTGGTGTGGTGATATCATTCATCTCCTTTCTCTCAGCCTTGAGTGCTCGTAGAAAGAGAGGTGATATTGTGTCTTTACTTACTTGCATTATTGTTCTTTTAAAGTAGAATTTGGGTTGTCATTTCTCTCTACTATGTTGTGTAATTTCTATCTACTTCTTTATCGCTTTTCTCCATATTATTGCATATTGGTTGTTTAGGGAGGTGGGAACATCGAACGGGGGTTTGACTAAGGAAAACCTCAAAACACAACCCCAAATTTTTTCTTCTTACAATGTGTGAAGGTGCAAGTTCATCTGCTTGGAGCTAGTTGGAGAATTGGACCATGAGTAAGTTTCATTCTTCTCCTTTCTTTATCATTTTCCCATTGGAATAGTATTTATGGTATTCCTTTTGTTGTACTTAACATGCCTTTACTCTTTTGTTAAACTATGAAACTAGAACATTTGGGTTGTCAATAGACACTATGTGTTTCTACTACTACTTGGACCTTTATCTATACAAAATTCCAGTGTTTCTCTGAGACTCTAGTGTGATGCGCTAAAGTTTTACTCCCATGCTACCATCCACTGATAGAGAGATTTTTGGTCTGCAATTTGAGACCTCTATGGTTGACTCAGCCAATTTTGGAAAACATCTATCATAAGCGGAAGGGAAATAAATTCCTATTTGCCCTTCCTTTTCATCTTGTCCCTCTCCTTTCAACTTATTAGGTAGTCTGAGGTAGTTTAGGGTAGTTTGTTCCCTTAGGCTCTTCCATGACCTTAGAGCCTTGGGGGTGATGAATCCCCCTTCTCTACACCAACACACAGTCTTCTCAATTAAAAACTTCCAACGATCTCTACCAAAAAGTTGGGTTTCCAACATGTAATAGCTTTAGACTTAGATTTTCTAGATTAGGCATGAGAGGAGATTATATACACATAATCATTGGGTTAAGGAATTCTTGATCACCAAATGGATTTGCATTAAGTTTTTTATTTTTTTGACAAGTATCTATTAAGGATAGTCCTTGGAAGAAATTTGGAAAGATGTCATTATTTGATGGGTTTCTTGATGGTATGGATTGAGGTTATCAAGGACTGGAAAATGATGGCTTGTAATTAAAAATGGGAGCCTTTTGTGGGAAATCTTCTTTAGTGTGTGTTATCATAAAGTCACATGATGTAGATATTTCTTGGGATAATTTTTATCATGCTTTGGAAAAGAATCTTGATATATGTTGACTTTCTCATTATGTTAGGTATAGACATTGTTAATGTGATTATTTGTGTATAAATTTTGAATACTATCCTCAATGTTGAGTGCACCTTGGTCAATAAGTTCTTGTATGAGGTTCTTGAGTTTTATGCAATTTGGAATTTTGCGACCTTTGGTTCTATGGTATTCACAATAATCATTATCATTATGCCATATAGATTTGAATTGAAGTTCATAATAATTTTGTGATTCTAGAAGATTAATAAAATTTGATTGGACTAGCTTGTTCAACACAAACTCAATTGGATCCCATAAAGGATTGTAGTCACATTTGGTGTTGTTGTTATTGGATTATGATGTTCTTTTTGGATTCATGTTTTGAAATTGATTTAGTTGATTGACTTTGAATTTTTATATTGATTAAAATATAACAAAGTGACAAATCATTCCATACTCTTGATTAGGGACACCCATAGTTGTTATCTCATTGAAGCTAGTAGGATGTGATGACCCTATGGAGGGATAAAATGGATCAATGAATGTTGATATTGGAATGATGTTGACATGTTTCAATGATTTCAATATTGGACTTGTAATTACACCTAAGTAGGTTTGGACCAACATTTGATGGTGATTGGATGAGTGAAAGATACAAAACCTTCAATTTAGACAATTTTTTTGACTAGATCTCATGTTGATGGGTGTTTTGACAATAATCCTTATTTTCCATAGACTAATGAGCCCAAGCTAAGGAAAATGATAATGAGGTCACAAAATTAGGAGTAGACGATGACTACTAAGCAAGCTATATCACAAAGATTTGACGCTAATTTAATTAGATACTTGAAAGGAGATTGTTTTCCAAGAAAGAAGATAAACTAGGGATGAGATATGGAGATTCAAATCAAATGAACAATGTCAAATGTAGGTTGTTGTTTGGATGAGATTGAAGAAATTCATTTTGATCCAAAGACAACTAAGAGGTGTTTGAAGAAGTTCAAAGTGAACCAATGATATGGGATAAAGATAAAACGTTGTATGTTGTTTGGGATAATGGTGATGACTAAAAATTTGTTTTAATAGGTCTCTAGTCCTATACTAAGTTTTTTTTTAAATTAGGAACCTAATATTTTTTAGAGTTCTAGTGTTTTGATGTTGACAGTTAAAAGTGGCACTTTACAAACACATCGATTTAACTAATAAAAGTGGTGCACTGCTCTTGACAGAAGAGAATATTTTTTAAAAGCACATGTTTATATGAAAATGTGTCATTGTGTGACAATCAAAAGCATTAGTGTGGTGTGTTTAAGGATTTTGATAGAGACCTTGTTTCAATTCATAAGAATTGAGTTATAAAGACATGTCGATTTGCAAACAAAAGCACCAATATGAAAAATCAGATGCATTGAGATGTAAACAAAACACAATGTGAAAAAGTGGTATAAGATGATAATCAAAAGTGTCATGACTTAGAGATATACTTTTTGTAATTTGAACCTAAATTCGTCTAGGGTTTTGAAATTTCTTGATTGTTTGAAAGACTAATTTTATTTTTCTAAGCTAGCAAGTGATAAAACAACAAAGAATAACATAGAGGACTGACTCTAAGGATGCGGATAAAATTCATGTGTCTTCTTCAACAAGAGAATACTAATCGGTGTCACAAGTATTTGAATAATGAAAAAACACCATAGATACACAAACTAGCTAGTAGTAGATCGAGTGTATTAACTTAGGATAAGCCCACTTGCTGAAACAAATACCTCCGCAATGAATGGGAAACTATAGTATACGAAGGTCATTTACCACCTTTTCACCTCTCCTTAAAAATAACAAGGTCCTAATCAAGGAATATCAATCACCTCAACAAGGGGAAGTACATGGCGAGTTATTTCACGCATGATACTCAACGTTAAATTATCCTAAGCTAATGGATGAAAGTATTAAAGGATACTAATAAAAAAGGATCATAGTGGGGTATCGATGAACAATGATCCTATTTATGGATGCTTGAGTCAAGGGGGTCTCCCCTTTCCTCTTCACCTATACACATCTTGGTGGACTGAGGGTCACAACGCTTGACTTGAAGGATGTTGGCCACACCTTGAGGTGAAAATTTCATTCTCCCCATTTTATATACCCCACCCAAAAATGTGGTTGAGAACCTTGACATGATGAAATCCCCAAGAAAACCTCTTAATTTAATTAAATGGTAAAGACATTGATTTTTAATCCCAAGATCACTCTTAAGAGTCACAAGGGGAGAGCATACACAAATAGTCACACCTCATATGTATAAACAAATATTACAAACTAATGGTGATTTTGATTTCCAAGATCACACAAAGCACGAGGAAAGAGCATACACAACAACTAGCTTACCAAACACAACTAAAATTCATTTTAGTGCACCAAATTCAAAATGATAGTTGTGGGTTCACTTTTAAAACACTAGATTGAAATATGAAATTTATTGTTCATTTTAGAGCACCAAACAAAATGTGATATTTGTGGGTTAATTTTAGAGCACCAAATTGAAATGTGCAATTTATCTTGTTAAATTTTAAACCCAAATCAAAATATGAGAGTTGTATTTTTCAATTTTAGAAACCCAAATTGAAATGTGAGATTTGTATTGTTCAATTTTAGAAACCCAAATTGAAATGTGAGATTTATAAAAGAAAATAAAAAATACAACAAGAAGACTTGTTAGTAGTTTGTTTATCATCTTCTCCCAACATATGTCACAGTTGCATAGATATGTTAGTCTAAAAATATCAAGCACATGTTAGGGTTATGGTAAAAATAAATTTGAAAAAATAAAAAATCAGATACACTATTATCATAGTCAAAAACATCACTAAAATGAAATCAAAAGAATCACTGTGGAAATCAAATGTGTCATAAATTAAAAGAATCACTATGAACTACAAAAATAGAACAAGACAAAGTGCCAAGGCAAATCTAAAGCATCAAGTCACATCAAAAAAATCAAGTCGCATCAAAAGCATCGAGTTGCAAAATTAAAAGTGTCGAGACATAAAATCAAAAGCACTGATTCACATGAAAATCATTGTGTTGCATCAAAAGCATCTCTTTAACCTATAGCTTCAAAAAAATTAGAATGATATCAAATCAAGGACATGGGTTTGGTATGCCAAAATATCATAGGGGAAAAATGAGTGATAGTTAGAGAACATAATTCAAGCAATTAGAGTTAGAAAACACTAAAAACTTACAAGTTTAATATCATTATAACCCATACTCAACAAAAGTAATAAACAATGCTTCAAAAGATTCATTCAAAAAACATGAAAACACAATTCAAAGATAATTAAACCAAATAATTCATGCAAACCTTCAATCCCATTCTGGATTGATGCCAATTTGTGATGTGGATTGCTCAAATTGTGGTTAATCCATGAATTGCAAAAGCCTAATTGAAGATTTCATTCACAAAAGGGATGCTCAAATTGCTCAAGATTTATCAATGATTTAAGAATTTCCAAGATTATAAAAATTGTGAATGATTTTCATGAATGAACGAGTTATTTATAGGTTTGAAGATTTTTGACCAATGATGGAGATTGAATTTGAAGATCAATGGGTGAGAGGAAATCAAGGAGATCAAGGAGGATCAAGGGTGGAGGATGAGTGAGCCCAAAATATCCTTATTTTCATTGAAAATTGGTTGAATATATTTTTAATTGGAGGGAAGAAGATATTTGAATTTGAATTGGGAATATTCTCTTTTCATAAAAGGGATATTCTTTGTGCCAATTGGAGGAAAATTAGTAAATTAAATAATTATGAAAATTATTTAATTGTGAGGATAAGAGAGAAATGAGATTTTTAATTAAATAATTGGAAATTATTTAAGCAAGTGGGATTGAAGAAAAATTGAAATTAATTAAATAATCAAAATTATTTAATCAAGGGTAATTAGGGAGAATTGAATTTAATTAAATAACTGAATTTTTTTTAATCAAATAGAAGAATTAGTGAGAAAATGATGAAAAATGATGAATTGATCAAATAACATTAATTATTCAATTAATAGAGGAAAATAATGAATTTAATCAAATAATTAGAAATTATTTAATTAAAATTGAGGAAATTGGGCATAATGAGGGAAATGATTTTAAAATCTATAGATCTATCCAAGAAAAGGGTGGATATCTTGATGTGTCCAATAGAGGATAACAAAGCTAAAATTCAAAAGGAAGCAAGGGAGGTTACTAAAAATGTGTATGAATGAATGATAAAAGTAGAATAAAAGATAAAAAAGAAACAGAAATGTCCTTTGAAAATTTGGTAGAATAACGAACACCACAAAATCTACCACCTTCTCCGATGAGGTCATCCTCCACTTTTCCAGCCTCCCCTCTATATTCTATTAAATATTTTTTGGTGGAAAAGAAGAAAAGACAACCACTCCCAACACCACAATTTCTATGACTCCCATTGATAAAGACATAGGTGGACCTAACAAAAATATCCTCTGTTTAGAAATTTTAAATAGGGGACATATTTCATAATATTGCAATAGAATAAGTATTGAGACAACATGTGGAAAATACTAAGAAAATAGAAGATGCCATTACAATGCTACAAAGCATCATTTTGGGGCCCCAAATGGATACTTCTCAACCCCTAGGAAAAAAATTAAAATATTTAGTAGAAGGTGTGAAATGGGAAATGACTAACAAGACCACCACCATCTAGAACCAAATCATTATAGAAAAAATAAAAAATAGGATGAAGGAAGGTCAAAAGAAATATGTAATTTCCCATATCCAATTAGAGGAACGTATCATAAAATTCCAATAGAAAATTGGAGATGTCAATATTATATATCAGTATTGCCTACAATGGCCAACACCAACTAAAATTCTATAGGATCAAATCTATTAAGTGGAGGCACAAATAGTATAAATGGCCAAAAACTATGATCCACTGTAAGATATGGATGGATTAATAAGAGTACAATTGAAAAAACTATGTACACAAATTCAACAACTACAAGACTGGAGAAAATATATCAATTTAAAGATTAAACAATTAAGGTAAATGATTAACCTCTGGTTGGCTCATATGATAGTAATAATAGGAGAATCCAAGAAGGCTACAAAAAAAATGTAGATCCCTAGTAATAAATGAATCCGAAATAACATTGGGGTAGATGTAAGGATATATATAAATGATCTAATAGACAAACACTCAATGGGATGCAATGTTCATACAATTGAATTTCATCTAAAAGAATATTTTAGCATCTCCTTATATGTCTTGAGGATAATACATAGTTTTGAGAAGGGGGTGATGTTAGTAGGGAAACTGGTAGAAAAAAAATCAAGTAAACCTACCATAAACCATTGCATATAGGTTGCAGAGCTCCAAACTGACAAGTCAATCTCAAGAAGAGTGATATATTATAAGGGAGAAATCCCACTATGAAAATATATGTATAAAATAGAACAAATGTAACAAAAATGGATAGACCGAGAGAAATATATGAAGGAATGTAATTAAGTGAATAGATAGGAAGAATAGAATATGGATCATAATGTATAATACAACCTATGGAATGATGAAAATACAATATCAAGTATATCAATATATGAAAGTTGACTAAGGACTATATACTATGTCATAAATATGATTTAATTTTTGTTTAAAGTTAATATGTTATCTTGTTTTATTTTACAACCTAGATAACTATCAAATTCCTCTCCTACTACTAAGTATGAGGTAAAAATAAAACACATGGATTATACTTATGGCACAGAACTTTGGTTTGTGATTCCCCACTTTTCTTTCTAACAAGTGGCATGCAAATATGAACCTAGTTAAGTTTTTTGTGATGTGGAAGTTGATTTGATAAGTTTTTTGGAGGTTTAAATTTATGATGTTTGAATAAGGGATGTTTATGTCTAAGCGATGATCTGGTTTTTTTTTTAAGTGTTTTTGGTTCGGGTGATAAAGGATGCTTTGGACTTATATGTTTATGTTTAAAGGATTGGATGTGTGTGTAGTTAGGATGTTTTAGGATGATATTTTTGATTTGGATTGAAAGGTTTTGGGCTTTGGACTACGTTTAAATAGTTTATTTTGATATAGAAATGTTATGGAAAACTAGGGGGTGATCTCGGATGAAAATCAAAATTGCATCAAAAAAATCTAAATCCTTATGTGATTAGGGAAAATAAATAATTTTATCCTTTCTTACTTAAGATAGGAAAGATCCAAAGAAAAATGAATGAGAATTTTGGAGTTCACTAATTTAGGAGATGTTGTTACAATTGGCTATGGCTGCCAAGATCTTGAGACCAAATGGAAAACACAAAAAAAGATTATATAATGTGACAAGAATAAACTGTATTCTCATCAATATGATTCAATGATATGAGATGATTGTCTACAATAAGAGAGAACCCTTGGTTATATATCCAAGGTGAAAACATATAAGGGCATAAGATTATGACAAGTGTCATAATCTTATGACATGAGACAACTGTGAAAAGCTATCACTCCACCTAAAGTGAAAAAGTGATAATGTGATAATCACCACAAATGGTGGATCACCCACAAAAGGTGGAGAGGTAATCATATGATATGTCCACGAAAGGTGGAAGTGATAAAGTAATAACATGATAAGTCCACCAAAGGTGGAAAAGCTCCAACTACCTCCTATGTGGTCTCTAAGTAAACTTAACTAAGGTGTAATTATGACCTAGGACAAGGTACAACACATTTAATTACACCAACACCCCCCCTTAATTACAACTTAGGGATAATGTATATAAAAGAAAACAATGCAAGATGGGTCCCGACAATGAGGCCGTGTTAGGTACCCATGTACAAATGCAAAGAAATCTCGCACAAATGGAGAAAAGGAGAAAACCCAATGGGACAAAACTCCTCCCCAAAAGAGAGATGAAATGCTCCATCACAAATCCAATCAATCTCTATCCACACAAAGGATGAAACGAGAGACCATTCAGCCCCCCATAATGAGATAACCTGATGTAAGAGAAGCACTAGAAATACACTATGGAGTAACACTGGAATCCTCAATCTGACAAACAAGGAAAAATACTTCTATTTGCTACTAAAACCATATGTGAGTCACTGATTGACTCAAGGTGGAATCATGATAAAGCAACAACAGACCTGATGCCAAGGAATACTAGAAAACTCACAAACTGACACAACTCTGGAATCTATGAAGCAACAGTCAATTGAGAAATGATTTGGAACTGAAATGAAGTGCAGAGAAAATGCAAACCTAATGCACACAAAAAAGGAAATAGTTCATGCATTGATGAATGTTCACATCTACCTCCATGATGAAAAATAACCTCAAATTTGTGTAGATGATAAAATATAAAAATAATGATCTACACCACTATGAAGTGCTCAAAACTAGCTTTCTGTCGATATCTCGTTTACCAAAAACGGACACTGTGGCCAAAAGTTATGAATTTTTCAAAAAAAACTGAATTTAGCTTGCAAGAAATGGGTTTTCTAGCAAAAAAAAATTACTTTTGATTCGATTTCTAAAAAATCTACTCATTGTTTGTAGACAAAAACAAAAACCCAGAAATATTTTGATGCTAGAAACAAAACCCAAAAATTGTTTTTTGATCCAACAAGTAGAAGATGAAAAAATTGATTTTTTTTTAACCTTCAGCCAGGAGAAAAATGACACACGCTGCTTTTTGTGCAACAATTTCCTCCAGATCTGTGCAAGATATGCAAAATATAATAGATACCTAGTTTAGATTTTGACCTTGGCTACAAAACTCAGAAATTGTTTTTCCAGCAAATGAGTGAAAACTGGATTTTTGAAGCAAAAAAAATTGACGGCTCCAATAAAAAACGACTTGCAACAAACCCTTGTTTGCCAAAAATGCAAATGGAGACCAAATTGAGTGAAACAAAAGCCAAATCTAACTTTCTTGAGCCTCCTAGATGCAATGATGAATTCAGATTTGCACCAGCAAGCTCCGATATGAACCTACAATAAAGAGCCAAAAATGGAACCTCCCCAAATTTGGTATCTCTCTTTAGAAAAAAAGACTCTCCAATGATACCCAACCCACTCTGATACCATGTTAGAATTGGCTATGGCTGCCAAGATCTTGAGACCAAATAGAAAGCACAAAAAAAGAGAATATAATGTGACAAGAATAAACTGTATTCTAATCAATATGATTCAATGATATGAGATGATTGTCTACAATGAGAGAGACCCCTTGGTTATATAGCCAAAGTGAGAACATAGAAGGGCATAATCTTATGACATGAGACAACTGTGAAAATCTATCACTCCACCTAAAGTGAAAAATGATAATGTGATAATCACCACAAATGGTGGATTACCCACAAAAGGTAGAGAGGTAATCACGTGATGTGTCCACAAAAGACGGAAGTGATAAAGTAATAACATGATAAGTCCACCAAAGGTGGAAAAGCTCCAACTATCTCCTATGTGGTCCCTAAGTAAACTTAACTAAGGTGTAATTATGACCTAGGACAAGGTACAACACATTTAATTACACCAACAGATGCAAAAGTCCTAAACTAATTTATACAAATTTGACAAAGGTTGACTTAATGCACTACTTGAGATAGGCAATTTATCAAGCAATTTGTAAGCTAGAGATGAAGGATTAAAGGATCTAAATTTGGCTCTTAAACAAGTTTGATTTTTGTTTGACTATGGTTAAAGATGAAGGTATAAGTTGAGTGATCGAATATGGATGGAAAGTTGAGATGTCTATGAATCCTAAATCTAAAATGAAAAAAAAGTGTTTATTTCTTTGGTTGGAATTCAAAGAGGAAGTTAATTATTTTTTAAAATTTCTTTGAATGTTGGTTCTAATCTAAGTCCAAATAAGATAAGGATGTTGGAAAATGAAATTAAGGTGGATAATGGAATGCCTTAATAGGTTTATGGTTAATGAAGTCTAACTATGTTTTTCGTATGAGGAAATAGAAGGTGGTTATTTGTTAAGATTGTTTAATGAGTGTACTAGGTCTATCTAAGGCTCAGTATATTGATATTAGGAGTCTATTTGTTTGGTTTTTGTTTAGCAATCCAAGAACTGAAACATAGGGTAAAGCATCAAAAGGTACAAACACAGATGCCAAAAAATAAATTGTAGATGCCAAAAATTAAAGTGTAGATGCCAAAAATTGTAGGCACTAATAGACAAAGCACCAACGTCAAAAGGTATAACCATTGATAAATAGAGTGAAAGAATAAATAGATATAGGTGCTAAAGTATATGTTGCAAACACCAAAGAAATTCAAGCATATAGTGATAGGGAAAAATTATAATCTACTAAGTTTGATTATTTTTTTGATTTGACAAGAGATTTTCAAAAACCAAGAAATAATGGTTGACTAGGCTTTTTAGGGTATAAGGCTAAGTGGATTTCACTAGTTTAACACATGAAAATTGATGCAAGTATGAAGGTTTTTTCATTGATGTTAATATGAAGTCTACTGACTAGTGTCATCATTGATGTCAACTATGGGATGAAGATGTAGAGGATATTGAGAAAAGTGTGAAAAAGAGGAAAATAGGTTGTGCATGTGTAGTTGAGACCTTGAGGAAGTTTTGCGAGTACATGGAGCTATCTTTTTTTGTTACAGAGTCTGAAGGTGATTTGGAATGAAGTAATGAGATGAGATGATGTCTCTGGTACTTGGTTTCCAAGTGCTTTTGAGAAAATTTGATAAACAAAGAAGTGTTGTGCAAGTGTTCATAGTGTGCTCCTATTGTGCTTTGTGTTTCTTCTATGTTGATGTGACGCCTATGCAGATCTTATAGGTTATTCAAGATTTTTGGAGGTTACTATATTCAAAATTTGGGTTTATGGATTGTGGTATAGTGCAAGATATTTTCACCAGTGTGTGAATTAGTTGTTCAGTGATGTTTTACGTGGCCTAAGAGAAATGGATTTTCTTTGAATTTCTCCATTGGTCAACTTCAAGCTGTGCAGATTTGGGAAATTGTTTATAATGCTTTTATCTTTATATATTCAAGGTTTTACTTGATTTGGTGTAGTACAGAGTGAGTTTCATTTAAAATTATGCAAATAAGGGTTACTAGTCATCCTGAGTTGAAGTGTTTGTATGATGCAAGCTTGGATTAAGTGTTAGATTAATCTTAAGTAGTTTGTGGATTATTCTGGATCGTGTTCTAGTTAATTATTTTTTCTAAAATTTTTGGATTGATTTGAGGAAGCATGCACCTAATGATTATGGAGTTTTGCACAGGTGTTGGTCGATCTTATGTTTAACACTACATGTGAGGCTTGTAGAAGCGTGTTGAAGTGTGTTGGGATCTATTTGGGTTCTAATTAAGGGTTTATGTAGGTCTCCTTTCATTCCTATCCACCATAGGAATGTTTAGATGTCAACCTATTTTGAATTTTTATGTATAACTAGTTGTCAACCTTCTCCGATGGTTTTCAAGGTTTTTGAGGTAAATATTGATATAAATATGTATGATGTTGTTGTGATTTGATGGAAAAGGGAGAGATGAAAGAGTAAGAAGAAAGATAGATTTGATATTGATGTGAGTGATGTGAATTTTAGCAGAGCAGTGTGAATTTCATGTTAGGGTTCCTGAAGGTTGTGAGCTAAAGGCATCTGAAATCTTTCATGTGAGACTGTGAAAGTGTGCAAGCATTTGTGGTGGATTCCTTGTTGCATTGAGAATTTTTCTGTATGTAACATTCTTCTTCTATCTTCCTATATTCTCTTTGTGGTAGTGATCCCTGGATATAAGCCTTTTGGACAATGTGTCCTATTTTGGCAATGAGCCCTTTTGTACCAATTTTTCTATTACTTATATTGTGAGCTAATCCTCATCATGGTTTTTCCCTAATTGGGCTTTCCACATAAATTTTGTGTTCTCTTGTGTATGATGCTGTGATTTTAGTTTTTGTTGTGTGCATTTCATGTTTAATCATTCTATCAAAATAAGGATTTAATGAATGCATGTGGATCTGAATAATGTTGAGGGTTTTGAAGGTTTAATTTTCTACAACTGATTCACCCCCCTATTAGTTGTCTTGTTCATTTCAAGAATTGGTATCAGAGCAAGGTTCCTTGAATAAGAGCTTAACTGCTTGAGGTAGATCATGGATGGTGAACAAGATTGCTTTGGAATATCCTAGATTCGATGGCTCAGATTATGCATTTTGGAAGAAATTGGTGGAAGGATATTTTTTTTATTAGGGATATGAGATTGAGAAGGCTTATCATAATACATATACTCTACCTTCAAATGGTCCAAGTACAAGTGCATAAATCAAGGCGCATGAGATCATTGCTAAGGAAAGATTCATTATTTTGAATAGTATTTCAAATATTTAATTAGTTAAAGTTATGAGTTTGGAGACTTCTAAATAAGTTTGAGATAAAGTAGAAAGCATTTATGAAGGAGATCGGAAGGTCAAACAAGCAAAGTTGCAAAACTTGAAGGCATTGTTTGAAATGATGCATATGTCTGAAGATGAAACAATTAAAGGCTACATATAGAGAGTTGATGAGTTAGTGAGCGCTATGAGAGGCCTTGGTACAATAGTTAAATAATATAAAGTAGTGAAGAAAGTTATCAGATCTCTTCTATATTGTTACAGTGAAAATATTTTTGCTATTGAGGAAACTATTGATTTTGACAATTATTCCAGATATCATTTGATTGATACTCTAACTGCATTTGAAATGAGAAAACTAAAGAAATGCACAAAAGTAGAGACTACTTTCGAGGGTGGTAAATCTAAGAAGGTTGAAGATTCAAGTGAAGATCTTGATGATTTGTAAGCTAAATTTGTGAGGAAGATGAAAAAGGGTATTGGTAAGTACAAAGGTAAATTAACTTTCAAATGTTTTAGCTATGGTGATATAGGTCATTATGCTTCAAGATGTCCAAAAAGAGCTCTAAAAAATAGGAACAAGGAAAATAAAGGAAAAATGATTAAGAGAGCTTACTATGTGATATAATATGCTGGTATTTTTGATGATGAATCTGATTATGGAGATTTTGATGATGATGAATGCTTTTTTTTCTATAAAAGAAGAATTTGGTTTTGCTAACTCTGAAATTTGTGTGAAGGAAAGTGTTTCAGAGATAAAGGGTAAGGTTGAAGGTAGTTTGGTATCTGATTTTCATGTTAAAGAGGATAATAATTACTGGTTTTTTGATAGTGGATTCTCTAATCATATGACCAGAGACAAAAGTAAGTTTTTTAAACTTGAAAATAATGATGGAGGATTAGTTAAATTTTGAGATGATTCAGAAGCTAAGATTTACGGAATAGGTTCAATTAGTTTTGATGGAAAGCATAATATTGACAATATTTACTATGTTAAGGGCTTAAGACATAATATTTTGAGAGTCAAAAAAATGTGTAGCAAAGGGTATAATCTTGTGTTTAAGGATGAAGCATGTGATATCTATAAAGGGTCCAGAATTGTGATTGCTACTGGTAAGAGAACAAATGGAAACATCTATTAGCTTAAGGGTGTTGATGGTCATTGCTTTATGTCTCAGATTAATGACAATTGGTTATGGCACCAGAGGATGTGTCACATGAATTTTGATAATTTTGCAAGAATAATTTTAGTTCATGCAGTAAGAGAATTACATAGAATCAAAAAAGCTATCAATGTTGTTTGTGAGAGTTGTCAATTTGAAAAAAAAACAAGGAGTAGCTTTAAGGGAAAGGAACAATCTGCTACCAAATTGTTGGAATTAGTGCATATAGATCTTTGTGGTCCTACAAGGGTGAGAATTATACAACGTGATAGGTAACTTATGCTTTTGATTTCGGATTATTCTAGAATGGCATGGGTTACTTTTCCTAGAGAGAAATCTGATGCATTAGATAAACTCAGGGCATTTAAAGCTATGGTTGAGAATTAAATGGATTTGAAAATAAAAATTTTAAGGTCTAACAGATGTGGTGAATTCACCTCTAATGAGTTTAACATGTTTTTTGAAGTTCATGGAATAAAGAGGAATTGGTTTTCCCCTAGAACTCCTCAACATAATGGAGTTGTTGAAAGGAAAAACATAAGTATTCAAGAAGCTGCTAGGAATATGATGAAAGTGGAAAATCTACTAGAAGTCTATTGGAGAGTAGCTATTCATACTATTTTTTAAATAATTAATAGATTTCAAGCTAAAGCTAACAACACAAAGAATCCCTATGAGTTATGGTATGGAAGGATTCCTACTATGAAGTACTTTAGAGTGTTTGGAAGCAAATGTTGCATCAAAAGAGAAGAAGAAAAATTAGGGAAGTTTGATACAATATCTGATGAAGGTATCTTCCTTGGATATTCTATTAGAAGCAAAGATTATAGATGTTACAACAAAAGGCTAAGAAAGATAGTTAAAAGTGCAAATATTAAAGTTGATGAAAACTTGCAAAATTCTATTGCAGTAGATGGATATGTGCTAGATGAACCTGATTGCAAAAGGGTAGAAGAAAAGGATGATGGAAAAGAAGTATAGAATGAAGAGATAGAAACTCCTGACAAGACCCCTAAAACCCCTAAGTATGTAGAGAAGAATCATTATGAATATTAGATCATTGGATCGAAGAGGAAAGGTATATTGACAAGAAGCAAAGTTGTTGAAGTTGAGGTAAATTTTTTCTTACTTTCTAAATTTGAACCTAAAATAGTGAGTGAAGCATGTAAGGATGAGCATTGGATGAAGGAAATGGAAGAACTTATGCAAATAGAGAAAAATCAGACTTGGGAATTGGTCCCTAGATGGGAAAACAAAAACATAATTGGAAGTAAATGGGTATTTAGGAACAAGCTGAATGAAAATGGAGTAGTAAGAAATAAGGCAAGACTTGTGTATAAGGGTTACTCACAAGAAAAAGGTATATAATTTAAGGAGACTTTTTCTCCTATGGCTAGGGTGGAAGATATCAGAATTTTTTTGGCATTTGCAGCACATAAAGACTTTAAGGTTTATCAAATGGATGTGAAGTATGCTTTTATGAATGGAGAATTAGAAGAAGAGGTTTACATGGAACAACCAAAAGGATTTCGGTTTTCAGATCACTTAGATATGATATGTGAGTTGAAGAAGGATCTATATGGATTGAAACAAGATCCTAGAGCTTGGTATGCAAGATTGGACAAGTACTTGATACAACAAGGATTATGTAAGGGCACCGCAGAGAGTAATCTTTCCTTTAAAATTGAGGAATATAAAATCTTGATAGTATTTGTATATGTGGATGATATTATATTTGGTGGAAATAAGGCTATGCGATAATTTTGTAGAGGAAATGTAGAAAGAGTTTGAAATGTCAACATTTGGGGAGATGAATTTCTTTCTTGGGCTATAAATCAATCAAACAGATATTGGGATTTTCATTTCATAGTCTAAGTATGTCAAAGAGATGTTGAAGAAGTATGGAATGGATGACTCCAAACTAGTATGTAATCCTATGGTGACTAGCTATAAATTGAGCAAAGATGATGAATCACCTAAGGCTGATCAAAGCAAGTATAGATCTATGATTGGTGGACTACTATACCTAATTGCTATTAGACCAGATATCATGCATGCAATTTGTCTTGTAGCTATATTTCAAGAAGATCATAAAGAAACACATGTTGCAGCAGTAAAGAGGATGTTCATATATTCAAGAGGCACACCAATTATGGATTGTAGTATCCTAAGGATATTGATTTCACATTAAGTGCTTATACAAATGCAAATTGGGTTGGTTGTGTTGATGATAGGAAAAGTACAAGTGGTGGTGCATTCTTTCTTGGATGTAGATTGGAATCATGATTGAGCAAGAAGTAGGATTCAGTTTTTTAATCCACTGCAGAGGTTGAGTATGTTATAGCAACATCATGTTGTACACATGAATTATGAATGAGAGAAACATTGAAGGATATCAGGATTGTATATGATGAGCCTATTTCTATCTTTTGTGATAACACAAGTGCAATTAAAATTTAAAAGAATCCAGTGATGCATTCAAGGACAAAGCATATATCTATCAAGTATCACTTTGTGAGAGAAAAGGCTATGGAGAATGACGTGAAGCTTGAGTATGCTCCTACAAAGGATTAGATTGCTAATATATTTACTAAGGCTCTTCCTAAGGATACTTTTGAGTATCTTCAGGTGAAGTTAGGGGTTATTAACCCTCATTTCTTGAACTAGATACATATAGAGATGCATCAGTCTAGTGGATATATGGATCTATGTCTTTTTTGGATTGATGTTGGTTGCTACCTCTTAGGGGGAGTAGGTAGTGTCATTTGTTGTCATTGAGTTGCTGATTTAGTTGGGTATACTCTTAAGGGGGAGTATTCAGAGCAGGTATTTTTGGTTCAATGTCAAAGAGGGAGAACAATGCAAATTTTTTTATCCTTTGCCATTGATTTCAAAGGGGGGGAGAGAATCATGTGAAAAAGTAGACATAGTTATTCTCAGAGAGAGAGAATCTTGTAAGGGGGAGAGGTTTTAGGAATGTTGTGTAGGCTATCTAATCTAAAAAAAAGGGAGAGAGTGTTTAGAGTTGTTGTGTGTTATGTTGTGGCTTTTCACATCTTGTGTTGTCATTAATGACAAAGGGGAAGATTGTTGCAAGCATGAAGGTGTCATCATTGATGTCAGTTGGAACTCTACTAAGTGGTATTGTCATTGATGTCAACTATAGGATGAACATGTCAAGGATATTGAGGAAATTGTGAAAAAGAGGAAAATAGGTTGTGCATGTGTAGTTGAGACATCGAGGATGTGTTTTGAGTACATGGAGATATCTTTTTTTGTTCTAGATTCTGTAGGTGATTTTTAATGAAGTAATTAAATGAGATGATGTCTCTGGTACCTGGTTTCCAAGTTCTTTTGAGAAAATTTTCTAAACAAAGTAAATTGTGTTGTGCAAGTGTTCATAGTGTGCTTTGTATTGTGCTTCGTGTTTCTTCTTTGTTGATTCTATGCCTATGAAAATCTTACAAGCTATTAAAGGTTTTCAAATTTTACTATATTTAGAATTTGGGTTTCTGGATTGTGGTATAGTGTGAGATATTTTCACTAGTGTGTGAACCAATTTTTCAATGATGTTTTTTGTGGCCTAGGAGAAATATATTTCTTTTGCATTTCTCTGCTATTCGGCTTCAAGTTTTTCAGATTTGGGAAACTATTTATAATTCTTGTCTCTTTCTATATTCAAGGTTTTACTTGATTTGGTACAGTACAAAGTGAGTTTCATTTATTAGTATGTAAATAAGGGTTGCTAGTTGTCCTGAGTTGAAGTGTTTGTATGATGTGAGCTTGGATGAAGTGTTTGATGAATCTTAAGTATTTTGTGGATTATTTTGGATCATGTTCAAGTGAATTATGCTGTCCATAATTTTTGGATTGATTTGAGGAAGCATGTACGTAATGATTATGGTGTTTTTCACTGGTGTTGGTAAACCTTGTGTTTAACACTATATGTGAGGCTTGTAGAAGCATGTTGAAGTGTGTTGGGATCTATTTGGGTCCTAATTAATGATTTATTTAGGTCACCTTTCATTCCTATCCACTACAAGAATATTTAGGTGCTGGCCTATTTTGAATTTGTATGTATAACGACGAGTTGTTGACCTTCTCCAATGGATTTCAAGGTTTTTGAGGTAGAGCTTGATATAAATATGTATGGTGTTGTTGTGAGTTGATGGAAAATGGAGAGATGAAAGAGTAAGAAGCAAGATAAATGTAATATTGATGCTAGTGATGTGTGTGATGCGAATTTGAGAAAAGCAGTTCAAATTTCATGTTATGGTTCCTGAAGGTAGTGAGCTAAACACATCCAAAATATTTCATATGAGACTACGAAAGTGTGCGAGCATTTGTGGTGGATTCCTTGTTGCATTGAGAAGTGTCTTCTATGTAAAATTCTTCTTCTATCTTCTTGTATTCTCTTTGTGGTAGTGAGCCCTAGATGTGAGCCTTTTGGATAGTGTGTCCTATTCTACTAGTAATCCCTTTTGTACCAATTTTTCTATTATATTTTCAGCTAATCCTCACTGTGGTAATTTCAATTTTTGTTATGTGCATTTAATGTTTAATCATTTTAGTAGAATAAGGGTTTAATGCATGGTTTTGGATTTGATTATTGTTGAGGGTTTTTAAGTTTTAATTTTCTACAATTTATTCAACCCCCTCTCAGTTGTCTTGTTCATTTCAACAGAAAAAATGTCAAACAAATAAGCACATTCCCTAAATTAATCAAGTATGTGTTTTAACTAATTTCAGACCTTGAACACAAAGGCTAAAACTCTATACCTATGAATGGATAGTGATGGCAATTTGCATACATGTGAATCTCCTTACCAAAGGTTGCCAAAATATTTACCTTGGTTTTCATTATCTCATCACATGGAAGTACATTATTAGCATCTTCAATGTACAATACACATCCCTTGCAACACACTAAAAAATGGTTGAAATATCTCATCTAAGATTTACAAGCTTTCTAAGGGAGTCCTCAAAAAACAACAAGGGTAGGTGAGGTCTAATCCATGAACTCTAGCTCATCACAAGTATGATTCAAGAGAAAATCACTTGGAATAGCCCTTCACCTTATGTCTTGAATCACTAGGGGCCTTAAGGATTCACCAATTATGACTCAACTAGATTAAATTACAACTTACGTTCTCCCCACTTTATACACCCCATATAATATGTGGTTGAGGTCATCCCTTAGGATTATGAAATCCTCAAGTAGGCTTCCTAATGGGAAAAAAATGTTAAGTTTTTTTCATCACCCAAGATCCTACAAAGTGAAAGGGGAGTGCATACACACAATTAGAACTCCTAAAATGCTAAAATAAAATAAATAAAGGAAATTGTGAAGTTTTTGATCCCCAAGATCACACTAGGTGCAAGGGGAGAGCATGCACAACTCACACACTTCACAAACAAAGAACAAAATGTTCAGGAACCACTAACTAATTTAGTTCATAAAATAGTGAAAAAACAAAAAACTTGGACTATGAATATGCATAATATGTGTTAGTAACTTTTGATATTTTTTTGGGCCTTGGTAGGAAAAACAATTGCACCACTTTGTTAATTCTAAGATTAGATAACAAGGTTAGGAAAAAACCAAAAAATCAAGAGTACAAAATGAAATATAGCAAAATAATTAAAGCACAGAGCGTAGGTGTGAATGGAATAGACAATGCCGAGACATAAAGCATAAGCACTAAATATCATTAGTTCTACTTAGTGAAAGTGTGACTCTAGACTACAAATAAAAATATAAAAATAAAATTGCACCTAACACAAAAGCATGACTATACAAGTTGAAAGTGTCAACCTACACAGAGACAAAGAAAATGTTAGATGTTTTTTACAAAATAGACATGAATAGAAAAATAGAAAGGCTTGAATGGTTATTTTTGGTAGAAATTCCTAAAATGAAAAAATAAATACAAAAAAATAACACACACACAAGCATTGATTTATTTTGTAGAAGCATTGAAAATACATAAGTGCCATTCTAAGGAGTGAAAGTGTTGAACTATTCTAGACAACATGTGGAATAAAAAATTAGTTTCCCTAAAAAATAGAATGTTGTACCACAAATGAAAATGATAGAAAACATAAAATAAATACAAGAGCATAGGAAGTTGGAAACCTACAAGAAAGCTAGTTATAAACATAAAAATAATAAAAAATAAGAAGTGTCGAGTGGTGGCAAGAGCATCAAAATACTAAAAAAGCATTGAAACCAAAGTGTTAGCATCAAAGGAACATGTGTTATTGAATAGGTCATAAGAATTAATCTTGGAGTGGAAATGCAATTTTATAATGTTGTAATGTCGAAAAATGTACTCTAAATTTTCACACTATGTTTGGGTCCCTTAATTAATCGGACTTAATTAAGCCTCTAATTTCCTAAATTTTGAATCTACTAGCCTAATTAATTGTAATTTTTGAAAGGGGAATGATAATTTAATTAATGCATTTATTATTTTTATCACCCCAAAATGAATAGGTCCTGGAAATTTAGGTCAGGACCTAACACCCAAGGGTGAATGGGTCCCCATTAAGATCATAGATTCAAATTTTAAACATGTTTTTGGCAACATCTTAAGGTTCTAAATTTTCAAGTTTTAAGTGTCAGCTTGTAATGTTTAATTTTTAGGAAATTAGAAAATTGTGTATAAAAGCAAGGTCTTTTTATCAATTCAAATCCTAGATTTCAAGTGCAAGTTTCACAAGAGAAAATATTATTGGCAAATGTGTTCAAGAGAAAATTTCTCAAGCATCATGTCAAAGTTATCAAGCATCATGCATGTTTTTGGAGCTAACATTTTGATGTAGGTTTCAAGTTTCAAATCAAGATTCAAGCATCAAGAGCACACAATCAATCAAGCCATTTCATGCAAGAGAAAGACCTTGGAGAGATATATTAATTTTTATTCCTTCAAGGGTTTCAAATCAAGGGTTTCGTGAGTTGCAACATAAGATAAATTCATTCATCATTCCTTTAATATTTCATTGTTTCAATTCAAGGTTTAATTACCAAAATAGGGTTTGATCAAGGAAAACCCCCATTCACCAAAAATAGAAAAAATTTCCCTCTTGTATTTGTTTTGCAGATCTGAAGTTGAAGAAGGATTGAAGATCTATCAAAGGAGAAAGTTGGAAATTTTTTCAAAGTTGTCGGCAAGCCATGAAAAATCACTTTCATAATTTATTTTTGAACTTTCATTTGTGAAACCTAGAGGAATTGAGAGTGTAGATATAGGACTAGAGGATTGTGAAATAATTTTTTCAACCCCTATAGTTGGAACCATTCGCCCTTAGGCAAATGAGACCCATAGGACACTTAGCAACAACATTATGGTGAAAGGTGCAAAATTACTTAACCTTCTCGTATCTGCTAGAAAGTTGTAGGTTTCATTAGATTAATGTTTAATCTTCTTATTTCATGTTTCACTTTGCATTTTTGGGTTTTTTACTATTTTTAGTCTTTCTCCCAAAAGTGTTGTTTTAGCAGATCTACCTCGTCCTAGATCATAATGAAAATAGCAAGATCTCCTTCAAGGTTGACTTGCCCAAGGGCTCAAAGTCAACCTTGGCTTAAGGGATCTCTTTTTCCTAATGAGATAGAGGGAGATAGGTGAATTATACCCCATTTTTTCATTTCTATTTATAGTAAATTATTAGTGAACCCTTGTTTGAATAGAAAGCACCCGAATCCCTCCATTTTATTTTGGTGAACCTGACATTCTTGCACTATAATTTTTTTGATTTGGAGTCCATTCAAACCCTAGATCTAGGATTTGCATTACTTTTCATTGTATTGCATTGATTTGCATCTCATTTAGGGTTGTTAAAATTTCATTAGTTTTCATTTTATTTAGGGTTTTAGGTTTGCATTTTTCATGCTTTAAAATCTAGAAAATTCAAAAAAATTGCATTAGGGTATGTGCAAGATCACGATGGGCCAAAAAGTGGCAATATGATGGGTATGTGGCTGACGACTTTTTTTTTACCCAAAATTGATGAAACAAAAAGGGTTTTTAAAGGAGATGCTCAGCTTTCCACCAATATAAATTATGTTTTACTTTGAATTTAATAAATAATTATTATTCATTTTCTATTGAATTACGACTAAAGTCCTAATTTTTAGGTTGATTGAAAAACATTTATAGCTTTCAAACGGTATCATATTTTCTGAATCCAAAACATGTTTCACATTCTATGCTTCGCATACTATAAGATTAAAAAATTAAAAAATGAATTTCATGAAGTTTTGACCAAGTTAAGGTGGTTAGGCATACGAGTTTATATTTTTTTAAAGTTGTCATAAAAAATTATAATTAATTATTTACTTGGAAAAAAATTACCAAAAAATATGCATCACATCGAGACATGAGTTCTGTACTTATATCTAAAATATTATTAAAAATAATTATCATTTTAATGTGGTTAGGGTGGTCAGACAGACACCTACTTCTTATTTTTTCCCTGAAATTTAAGTACTACTGTATTGAAATTTCAAATTTTCACCAAATAGATTTTTTTTTTTGTAAATAAACCTAATAATTTAGAAACTAAATTAAATTTGCTACAAATTCTATTCTTACATATTTTTTAAATAATATAGATAACATATTCAAATTTTTATGTCAAGTTGCCTAACTTTGATTTTTTTGATTTTTTTGCCACTTAAGTGCCTATTTTTTCCATGATGATCCTACACATACCCATTAATTTTGCATAGGAATTGCATATTAGTGTATGTTCAATCATTCATATTAAAAAATTGAGTCAAAATTTCATTTCAAAAAGTGTCATATTGTTCACATTTTTCATTCATTTTACTTGCATTTAGACATCAAATTCTATAAAAAACCAGTCACTGAAAGTACAATTTATAATCGGAAATAGAAAACTCTAGATCTGAACTTCAAACTCAATTTTATTTTTTTGTAACCCCTATGCTAGGACCCATTCACCCTAGGGTGAATCTGTCCTTGTAAAGGTGTTGTTTCAAAATTTTGGGTAGTGATTTGTCTCTGTTTGCATTCTTTTGATTTGCTATTAAATCTGGGTTTTAGTTTCATAATTTAGAAAAATCTATCATCTTTTTCATTAGCTTTAATTGGTCTAATTGAGTGCATTGTTTGGAAATCAAAATTGGAATTAAAAGACATCATTTTTCAGGTTTTTTGCATAGTATAATCAGCAAATTATCTTGTTTAAAATCTAAAAATTTCTATTTCTTTTACATACTTGCATTGCACTTCATATTCTAGTGTGTTTGATTGCATTTATCTAGTGCCTAATCTCCATTTTGGGTGCACCTTTGGTTTGGTGAAACTTGTATGAGATTCACAACCTAGTGTCCTATTACCAATACTATAGTGAGATGTAGTTCAAGACTCATGCCATCTCACATTCCTACACTCATTGTGGATCTTGAGTTTTCCAACTCCTTCACTCATAGTGTTGATACTAGTCAACTCACTATGAACCATAGCTTTGATACCTCATTTCCCATGACCACCCTACCTACAACCAATGTGATTGATGTTGACACAATGATTTCTAATGTCCCTCAAGAAGAACTAAAACAAATGGATGAAGATTTAGAGAAATTGCAAAACTTTGTAAGTTCTGAATACATTGTTGCTACTACAATTCATGTCAGATAAAATGAGGAAAATTCTTGATAATGAACAAGGAATACAGATTGTGTAGCCTAGCTCATTTTATTGATAAACATATTCCTACCATGGCTAGTTGTGCTCAAAATTTTGGGTACACTCAAATTCATGGAGGAAATCCAATTCCCCCTTCCACAACTATGACTTATATTCTAACATATACTAATCCAACTATTACAATAGCTAAACAACCTACCAGAAATTTCCATACCACCTTAGGTATCTCCACTGTGAATCCTTTTAGCTTTGTGCATTCAAATCTCATATCTCCTAATCCATCTCCCCTCACAAACTTACAATTCACCTGCCCTCCAAATACATACACACCTCCACCTTATTCACCCCCATATCACAACACAAACAATGATCTTATCCTTAACCAACTCTTGAAAAATGTTTCATCCATCCAACACCAAATTTCTATAATGAACCAAAGTAAGAATAGCCAACATTCACAATATGTCAAAAGAAACCCTTTATCCTTGGAGATATTGAGAGAAAAAATGCCATAAGGCATAGAGATTCCTAGATTTGAGAAATATGGTGGAAAAGGAGACCCTAGCAACCATGTCTCGACATATATAGCCCTATGTAGTGACTTCATTTTTGAGGATAAACTCTTAGCTAAACTCTTCCCTAGATCCCTGAAAGACACTGCCTTGGAGTGGTTTTGCTCTTTACCAAATAACTGAATTAATTCATTCAATGAACTTGTTGATGCCTTTCTTAACCATTTCCAAGTGCACATGGGTCCCAAGATGACCTTAGTTGGATTAATGCACTATAAACAAAATAAAGATGAAAAAGTCATTGATTTCATAGCACGATAACAATTTATTTACTCACAAATAAATATTAAGATTCTTGATGTTGACCTTCAAAGAATGTTTATAGCCAACTTGCATCACAATATTCAATCTAAACATGAGATTTTGAAGTTTCCCTCCTTTACACACTTGTGCACGACCCTTCGTGACTATCATAAATTGGTTAGTTATCACGAAGCAAAAACTCCTAACAATTTTGAGAAATCTGAAGCTATGCCCCACAATACTTCCCAACCTTTCAAGAAACAAAATAAAGGCTTTTTCCAAATAAACACACCTCAAACAAATCAACATGTTAACACTCAAGTGGGTGCTATAAAAATAAAAAATCCATATCCATTTAGGGAGAGGAGTAGACAATTTACCCCTTTACTCAATACCCTTCACTCCATCATGTTGCAACTTTTGAGTAAGAACTTAGATACCAAGTACCTCGTATTAGAGCCATTGTTACAACTAAGCCCTTACCTCCAAACTTTAACTCAAATACCTTTTTCCATTATCACTGACAAAATGGACATGATACAAAACAATGTAAGCGTATTAAAAATGTTGTGCAAGACCTCATTGATTATAATCACATCCAAATTGGTGGTGTTAATGATCAAGGAAATAATTTTGTTACCCCACCCAACCAAAATTTACAAATCTTTAGGTCAACCTCATGCCAAATCATAATGTCTCTTTTGTAAAAGCTAATTATGCCAAGAATGATGTGATGAATGTTGAAAAACTCGAAGAAACAAATAGTGACAATACAAATGAAAATGAAGGAGACATAGAATGTATGTTTGGATTCATTTATATTCAACCTCGTAAGGTTCAAACCTAAATTCCCCTTGATATTGCTTTCTTACAAAATAACATAATTAGATGAGCACCCAATGGTCCTCTTTATATTGCTAGAAGAATCAATGAAAAGCCTAGTAATGGGATATTAATTGATCCTGTGTGTGTAGAGAATGTGATCACCAAGGAATTATTATTCAAGTGCATGAACTTTATCAAGATTCTTATGAACAATTGAAAGAATGGATCAAAATACATAATGGTTTGCTTCCCCTACACAAATTGGAGAAAAAGTTGAATGTCTCATTCTCCATCATCCCATCATTAGACCAATTCCATGCGAAGCTTGGTTACCCATGGTTACGCTCCATGGATTTTGACTCGTTAGTAGTGCATAAATGCTTAAAGTTTCTATTTGGCAATGAGATCTTTATTATGCACCATAGTAGCTTTAATCTTTTGCCTTCCCATGGGAATTTCTCATTGGATTTATTTTTTCTTGAACCTATGGAACCTATTAAGCCTCGTGAGGACTTATTTTTCAAATATTATAAAATTTTTAAGGAAAAGAACATAGTAGAATTATCCCTTAGCAACATGTCTCAACCCATGATTGAGCCTCCTATCATTGATAAAACCATGATTGAAGAAAAAGCTCTTCCAAGTAACCAAGACCAACCCATGACAAATCCTTTGCCTATCTCCTATAAAAGACTAAGGAGACACCAAATAAGTCTTATTTTCCTTCCTAAGATCAAACACTTTTATAAAGCTAAAGAGAAAGTGGTTGAACAACTTCCCATGGTTCCTTCAGTTGCTTCATCAAGAATGGCTAAGGTGAATGTGTCTATCAGCCCAACTCGAAGGTCCAAGAGACTCAATAGCCTTGAGCCTCAGAGTGTTGTGCTCAAGGATGAGAAAGATATCCTTGAGGTCCCTATAACTCCAAAGAAGAAAGCAAGATCTGATAGGAAATCTGCACGAGGTGTTCTCAAGCATGCATATCATCTAAGGAGCCGAATTGTCTAAGAGGAATTGGTAAAGGGAAAGGAGAAGAAATTTGATAGGCCTAAGAGAAAGATGTGAGAAAGAAAAAGTATCACTAAGCTTTCATGGGACGTCATCATTCTCCGATTGAAGTATTAGATGATCCCTCAAATAATGGAGATGAAACTAATTCTAGCTACCGACAGTATCTCATGGACGTGAGTAATTTGGCTGATTCTAAAGATGAGGTGGTAATGGCTGCTCCACTTTCAATAAGGACACTGAGTGGGTATTCTTATTCTATCACTGACAAGGCATAATAGCACCCTGCTCCCTTTCTAAGCTGATGCTCGATTTTTTGTCCTTTGTCCTGACTACTTTCCTTTGGGCTAGTGTGTTATGATTTGGGTTGTTGTTTTTTCATGCTTTTGTGTTGATGGTGACTTTTATGGGTCAATGTGAATGTGCAAATTTTGATGTTGTGATAGTGGTGCCTTCTAGAAGGTTGGTGGGTCTTCTCCAGCTATTGGTTTTTGATATTTTTCTCTCCCTTGTGTTGAAAATGATTACTTATAACTACCTGAGGAATATTTTGAAGTATGGTGAAATTAAGAATGAAAAGAAGTTAAATCTAACTGTAATTCAATCTAGTGCTTGTGGCTCCATTGTTTTATAAAAGGGATTTCAAGGTTGATTACAAGGGTTCAATTTTTGAGTCTTATAATGGTTTAGGTTAGGAGCTAGGTTCAGGAAGAAGCATAATGTATAAATGTTGATATATAGAACAATAGGATTTCTAGGGTATAAAAAAGTATGTAGTAATCTTAAAACATATTTATGCAAGCCACATAAATGAAGGAAAATATTAAGTTCTTATACATATACTCTCTCATGTAATTTTTCCTACAAGTTATGAATAAAAGGGTTAATAATCATCTAGTTCATCTTCAATTGTTTTGATTGATTGTGTGGATTTTCTTCGGCTTCAATTCAATGAGTTGATTAAATGCTAAGATAAGGTCACAAATCTATAGGGAGGAGCATAGGGTGTTGAATACCCAAGATACTGAGAGGGGGGGGGGGGGTGAATCAGTATCTCCTTTAACCTATTGAACAAACACCATCCAATTAATCCAATGCATATAACAATAAAGATGAGTAAAATCATTAACTAAACATAAAAGCACACAACACATGAACACCAAAATTTTTATGTGGAAAACACAGAATGGGAAAAACCATGGTGAGGATTAGCTCGCAATATAGTATAAACGGTTATAATATATTACAAAGGGTGTCTCACTACCAGGACTCACTGTCCAAAATGAGAGGCTCACTACCTACATAAGATATAATAAAAAAATAGCTTACAACCAGAAAATGAACTGATGGAGTTACACCTAACAAGTGCAGATTTAGCTCCTTTGATGCTTAGTAAATTTTCATACCAACAAAGATATATTTTACTTCATTCGTATTCACATTCATTCCATCATATTCAATATCAAAACTATCCAATTTATATATCTAACTCATCTGTAAGCATCAATTAGGTTGACCTAATTAGATGGATCCTTATTCACCAAAAAGGTAACTGTTGGCTTCAAGCATGTATAATGCTACAACATGTTGGCTAGAACCTAGGATAGGTTGCACATACATCCACAATACATAAAGTAATCCATTACAACATCAACTATATATTAGGTCAGCCAGAGATAGACTTAATAGAAAAATGTAACAATAGAGTAATGCCAACTCACTGTTTGAGCACCTGAACACATGAGATTCTGAACTTACATGCTTCCAACATCCAAAAATGAATTTCCCAAAATTGCAAGCAACGATGATCACCAAAGGAGGATTGTGGACGAAAATACCGAAGAATAATACCTGCTTACCAGTTCAGAATACCAGAACAACTTGAGTTTAAACTTGTAGTTGCAACTCATATATAATATGGTGACATCAATGACAACACAAAAGTTTCATAATATATGGTCTTCTTCATTCTTCCAACAATCTTCCCCTTTTTCATTGATGGCAACATGTGCTAAAAGAATTTACAAACCTCCTATGTACAATACTCTCCCCTTTTCTCTTCTTTTCTCTCCTTTTCTCTCCCCCTTTGACATCAAGGACAAAGGGCGGTCCAAAAAAATAAATGTCAATATATATGTATATACAAGGATAGTCTAGAACATTGTATGATCCAAATAATCCAAATTCTTAACTCCCCCTTAGGAGTTTGTCTTAGAAAAAAAGAAGTATAAAAGGTATTACCCAGTGGAAGGTGAGATTTGAATCTCCTTGAGAATACCTTTCCATGTTGTCTTACCATTCTCCCAACTCTTCTTAGTAGATATTAGCATTCTATTCAGAGATTCCAACTCTATGAGGCTCTCTTTAGCATCATCCAGTGTGTTGGGAGTCAGATTGATCTTGTCTAGTGTTTTTGCATTCACCAAGGAATTCGCAACTAGAGTGTACACCATTCTCACACTATCGCCTAGTAGACCAAATTTTATGATGGAATCTTCCTTTTTCTTTTGTAACATAAATATTTTTTCTTTGTGTATAGAGTTAGCATTCTAGGTTGTCTTGTCTCTATCTTTGGATGCACTATAAGTATTGGAGATAGCAATCAACTGGGACTCAATGGAGTCCATGAGATCTTTGATTCTCTATGTGGCATTCAAACACCTTATGTAGTAAGAAAATACAGTATTTTATTCAGAATCACATGCCTTCATAGTTTATAGGCTCTTTTCAACATTAGTGTCTACTAGAGCGCACTTATCAAGAAGTTCCAAAAGCCTTTTCTCTACCAATTTCACTTTAACCTCTTGCCTCTCCTTCTCACCAAGCTTGTAGGCATACTCCTTAAAGGATTCCAATAGAAGTTTCAAATTCTCTACCGGAGTGAGAGATGTATCCATCAATGTACAAGGTGTGGCCTCCTGCAAAGCTTTGATGGAATCATCAGTAAGCTATGTCCCCTCCTATTGTGTTTCCAAAATTTCTCTTCTTTTAGATGCATGCAATGCATCCCCTAACACCATTTTATGAACAAGAGAAATTTTATTCAGATCCACACTACCTTGAATCATGGGGAGTTCTAGAAGTTCTAGAGGAATCACCAGATGGAACCTGATCTTCTTGGATAACAAGACTTTCAAGTATCATCACTAGAGGATAATTCTCTGAAGGATCTTTGTGATTTCGCTACCTGCCTTATTTCTTCTTCATTCTTTCCAGCAGATTCCCCATTTTTTTCCTCTTCCTTTTCTTTTATCTTTTCTTCTTCCTCTATTTTCTTTCTGTCTTCTTTTTCACCTAAAATTTTTCTCCTTCATCCTTCTCATATTCATCTTTCTCATCTTCATATTTATCCTTTTCTTCTTCAAAATGCTTCAAAGGAACAACATCTTACTTCTTTGATTCAACATTTTCCTCATTTTGTTTCTCAATCTCCAGAGGATCATTTGTAACATTTATTTTTGGAAGGACACCTGTATTACCTATTTTCAGAGGAATATCTATATCATTTTGACTAGAAGGAATGTCTTCCTTAGCCTCTAAAGAAACTTCTTCTCTTGACTTAGGTGCAGAATTAGATGGGAGTGCACCAAGCATGCCATATTTCTCAATGATACCCCTGGTGGTGTCTACAATTTCTTTCTTTATCTTCTTAATCTACTTCTTGTCTCTTGTCATCAAGGTGCTTACTCTTTTCTTCATCCAAAAAATCTTTGAACAAACCTTCTTCAAGGTTTCCAAATTGTCTAGGGTCAAAGAGAACGCAATATTCTCAAATGCTTCATTTCTTATCTTCTCTTCGAGTTCAACAACCTACGATCTCCTTTTCATTAGGGCCTCCCACAATTTCTCAGGCACATTATTCTTGACATAATCCCAACTAACTTCCAAGGTGATAACATACTGAATAATAGCCAAAATTAATGTTTTTCTATGCTCTCTACCTACTTGATCATAAATTTCAGTTGTAGACTGCAATATATCTTCAAAATATACCAAGCTATTTACCAGAGCCTCTAATCTAAGAGGAGAACCAAATCTTACTAGAGAGGCCTTTTGTTCTTCCTAGTCTAGAAATACCTCTTCTGATACTCTAGCCTTCTTTGCTTCTAGTTTGGAGTGCACATGAACACCAAAACCATGTTCCTCATCTTCTTCAGAGGATGATACATAATGAAATATTTTAGAACCAACACTAGCTTCCTATGAAGCATGTTCACCAAAAGACATGCTTCCTCTCTTCTTTCTCACCAATTTTGTTGTAGGGTTTTCCTCCTCTTCCTCTTGTTCTTCGGTGATGCTGAGGTTCTTTTCCCTTGTAGCCTTTTCCTTATTTCCTCACTTGATAGGTACCATCAGAGGAATCCTTTTTCTTTTACTAGATCTTGTAGCAGGTCCAGAAGGAGGCAGGACTTTGCCTTTACCAGGAGCACTAGGCTCTAGTTTTACTGTTGTAGGGCCAAAAGTTGGTTTTGAAGGAGCATTCCTGTTGAATCTCTTTAGACTTCATGATTCTCCATTATTATAATCTCCTAAGGTCCTACCTTGTTCTATCTGCTCATTAGTGAAGCTAGAATTTCTAAGCATTTCATCTACCTTCTTTCTTTCTTGCAAGCTTCTTATGCTCCAAGTGAACTTCCATAGATTTTTCTGCATATGTGCCAACTCTAGGTTCACATTATCTTTCAAAATTTTCCACAAAACTTGTACATAACCTTCAACTTCATCCTCTGTAATCTCATACCCCAAAGGTTGAATCCATATGGTCCGAGGTTCAACAACTTCAACCATGCACTCATTAGAGGAGACATGAAATATGATATAATCCTTATACTTTTCAATAAATTTATTTGGAATCCTTTCTCTTTCATTCATGTTGCTTTTGAACATAGCAAAAAACATTGTCAGAGCATTATCTCGACTCTTCAAATCACCCAAATTGTGCAAATAATAAAAAAATTGATGTGCAACTAGTTTGTATGTGTCCCAAATCACCACATCATCTCTTCTAGGAAGCCTTCTAAGAAAGTAGAATAGCAAACAAACAATCAAGGAGCCTTGAACTAAAATGCTTATTTCTTTTCTTTTGACATCTTCAGATTCTCAAACAACTATTGCCAGAGAAGTTCACACAAATCATAATCAACACCATTAGCTGCCATGTCATATCCAATATAAATTGTTATAAAAGACACTAAATTTTCTCTATTTGTGAAGTAGATCTTGTTTCAAATCATTATGGCTGCATACTTCACAACAGGATTAGTAATAGGCTTTGTTGCAAGAGCCCTTTTGTCAAATGTAGCTCCGGTGAGTTCCATCACCACTTCATTCTTCACAAACTTCAACATCGATACTGGTCTGGTGTCATAGAGTCCAGTAACTGCCTTAATCACTTCCTTGGTTATAAGATGAGTTTTTTAAGTCCACAAAAAAATTTAACATGTTTATCATCAACAGTGGAGCTGAAGTTATGAAAGGAATTCCATCGATCCAAATTCTTCGCAAAAATATTTGAATACTCGAGTTTTATCAATAAATTATCCTTGATGAGCTCATTCTATCAAATGTCTATCAATTTTCTTTGATCATATTCCTTAGTTTTAACTCAAATGGACATCATAGTGTCTTTAGTGGGCATGACACAAAGAGGAATCGACGAGAAGGCGCCTAGAGGTTCGTCTTCGAAAACCTTCATAGAATATTTCTTATAGGAAGGCCTAGGTCTTTTCGATGCTTTTATGACTATAGTGGTTGCCATTTTTCACACACCAAGCTCTAATGATTTCAGAAAGAGAATTTACACAAACCCACAATAGTATAGAAGAGTAAAATAGCTTTTTTCTTTGTGAAAAATAAAAATTAGGGTTTGCACAACTCGCTTTCCCAATCACCCTAAGAATTCTCCACAGCACTCTCCACTTACTTCAAATGCACAAGTGATTAAAAAAACTTTACAATTCCAATTTATAGATCAATGTGATGCCCTAATTTACATTAAATGTGACAAAGTTTGAAAAGCTGATAAAACCCTTTTGTTGCACTGAAAAACCATAATTTCCTCCACAAAGAATCATGCCTGCATATTTTCTTTCGATTCCTTTTTCGTAACCTTTTTTTATCCATTCCTTACAACATATCTTCATGCCAAAGACTGACATGACTGAAAACTAGGGGGTTCAAACAATTTTCTATTAAAGCTCCCCCAAGACCATACAAGGTGTAATTCCGACAGGAATTATCTGCACCAGATGAGGGCATAAACACATTTGATGTTGTTGGATCTTCTTTCTTTTTTTGGATATCTTTTTCATTTCTTGCTTAACCTCACCTTTGTCAATTTTCTTGATTGGTTCATTCTTCTAGATTGGGTCAGATTGATTTCCCTTTTTACTTCTACATACTCTTGAAATGTGTCCAGGTTTATTGCAATTGTAGCAAACAATATTTCTCTAATTTGTTTGACCTCCATTAACCCTTGATCTACACTAATTTTGTTCGTGTTGAAACTTATTACATGTATAGCAGTAGCCAACAAGGGATTGATTCATTCTACCTCCATTTTAAACCAATTCATCATCTAAGTTCTGCATTCACTAGTTCTATGTCAAACTTTCTTGCATGCAAAACATTGTCCGAAGAACGATCCAACATACTGGTTTATTCTACTTCTACACTCTGTTGCTTTATGAGAAAATTTATTGCATGAAAAAAAAACACCGTTTAAGGATGGATACCTTTGAACATTTGGTTGTCTAATAGGCAATCTTTTAGTAAAGCTTCTTGAGTTCTTTGTCTGTTTTCCTTTACCTTGAGTTTTTTGATTGTTCACCATGTTTGAGGTCTTCATAGCTTTTGAGCTTTCACTTGTATCCAGTCCCAAACCACCTTTGTATTTAGATGGTTTTTGTCTAGCAATCAATTCATCAAGCTTGGTGGAGCTTGATTTGAAACTATCTTCACAAACGTTTTCTTTTTCCATATTTTTTCTTAGGTTTAGCACTTCCTTTTCAAGCCTTGAGCATTCATTAGACTTTCTTTGCACCACTGTATTAAGACAATATTCAATTCTCTTATTTTCCTCCACTTGCACCTTCAATCTGATAATCTCTTCATTTTCTTGTTTTAATTGCTCACTTACTTTTCTATGTCTTTCTTTGAATTTCTTCAATTGTTCTTTCAGTTTCTGGATACATTCATTTGCGTCATCAAGATTTTATTTTAGATCTCTATTCTCATTTTTGACTTTTTCAAGATCATCAAGAGCTATCTGAAGTTCTTCTTTATCATCCATTTGTTCAATCTTCAAGATCTTCCTCAAGTTGTTAGGCTTCTTCAGAGGAATAGGGCTTTGATACCAATTTTTGAATACCCAAAATACTAAGAGGGGGGGTGAATTGATATTTCCTTTAACTTATTGACAAAACACCATCCAATTACTCCAATTCATATAATAGTAAATATGAATAAAATAAATAAATGAACATAAAAACACACAACACATGAACACCAAAATTTTTACGTGGAAAACCTAGAATGGGAAAATCCACGGTGAGGATTAGCTCACAATACAGTATAGCTGGTTATAAGATATTACAAAGGGTGGCTCACTACCAGAACTCACTGTCCAAAATGAGAGGCTCACTGCCTATAGAAGATAAAATAACAAAATGGCTTACAAATAGAAAATGAACTGATGAAGTTACACCTAACAAGTGTAGATTCAGTTCATTTGATGCTTAGTAAATTCACATACCAATAGACATATATTTTCCTTCATTTGTATCCACATTCATTCCATCATCTTCAATCTCAAAAATATCGAGTATATATATCTAACTCATCTGCAAGCATCAATTAGGTCGACCTAATTAGATGCATCCCTTATTTACCAAAAAGGTAATTGTCGGCTTCAAGCATGTAGCATGCTACAAAATTTTATCTTGGACCTAGGATAGGTCGCACATACATCCACAATACAAAAATTAATCCATTACAACATTAACTATATATTAGGTCGGCTAGAGATAGACCTAATAGCCAAATGTAACAACAGAGTAATGCCAACTTGCCATACGAGCACATGAACACATGTGATTCTGAACTTGCAAACTTCCAACATCCAAAAACCATTTCCAAAAACTCTAAGAAATGAGGATCACCAGAGGAGGATTGCAGACCAAAATACCGGAGTATAATACCTGCTTACCGGTTTAGAATACCAGATCAACTTGAGTTTAAAATTGCATTTGCAACTCATATAATATGGTGACATCAATGACAACACAAAACCTGCATAATGATATGGTCTTCTTCATTCTTCCAACATAGGGTTTGGTAAGAAGTTATTTATTGAACACAATGAGTTGAACGCTTTAATGTGGTGTGACAATAGTCCAATAATCTTTGAATTAATGGCTTATGTATTACTGGTTATTACATGATTTAACTTTGTTGCCCAATAGATAAAGCACTGGTCTATTCATTAGCATATTTTTATAAACCAACTAGCAATACACCTGATTAGAGATTTAGAATGAGAACAAAAAATCAATTAAAATACTTAATTATAGTGTGTAACTTTGAAATACTTCTCAATTCCTAGCAGTAGGTAGTCATTTGTTCAAAGATTATCCAAATCTTTGGTGAAGGATGCTTATTTGCATTCAATAGGAATTTTTATCTATGTATAAAATTACTTTAAGGACTAAATATCTCTTAAGTGTAATAAGGAGTACCCTCCTGGGTCTCATAGAGCTCAAAGAGTAGGAGTGAGGGCCTGAGAATCCTTTCTCGTTAGTTGGCCACTAAATTTGATAATTCTTGAGCATGAGGGTTGACTACCCTTTAGAGGATTTCAAGGTTTAGCTAGAAAAAAAGAACCAACATGCACTCATTGTTTGCTTCAAAGTGTGGTCTTCTTATTTCACATGATGTGTCTTCTTGGTGGTGTCATTGGCTTTTATGTCCTTCAAGATGTGACCTTTCTAATAATATGCCATTCCTCTTAGTGGTGATGTCATGAATTGCATACCCTAAGTTGTGAATCTTTTATCCTCTACTAGTCCTCTCTTGGAAATATTAGGTATGATGTTCCCTAAGGTGATACCTTTCATGAACTAAGCAAAAACCCTTTGAATATCCTATTGCATGTATCAAGACCACCAATCATAACACAACTAGCTTTCCAGTGGAGCCTTTATGTTTTTCAAGACCACCAAGCATAACACAACTTGCTTGTTGGTGGAGACTTTTCATGAGTGCTTACTGTAATGGAACTTGCTAGCCTTGTGACCATTTCTCTAGCATCTTATCAAAGCTATCAAGAGGTATAAACTTGGTATGGTTAGTATAATGGCAACCTATACCTAGCATGACTTCCCATTAGCCAATTTTTGGGGCTTACCTAGTGGATAGCAGATTTCACTAGCCTATGTGAGCGCATTTGGTTTGCATAGTGGACAACGAGTTTCCACTTGTAAAAATTTTTCAAAAAAAAATAAAGGATCCATACCAATTAGACAAACAATTGAGGCTTGATCCACCTCTCTCTCTCTTCTCTTTTAATTTTTACATTGTATGCATGTGTCTCTTGTCTTATTGTTGCATATTTAACATAGGCATGTGTCTCTTTGTGCCCTTGTTGGTTTTCCATGAGATATTAGATCTTTGCGGCTTGATCATCCTCCTTATCCTTTTTGGCTTATCTTTCCAATAGTTTTATGTAATTAGACCTCTCTTGATGTTGGTTTGACTACTTTAGTGTGAGTTTGAGCTAGGGCTCATCCTCTCACTAAAGTGGGGGCTAAATGTAGTGTTGAAAAATGTGCTCCTTTACATTTTCACACAACGTTTGGGTCCCTTAATTAATTGGACTTAATTAAGCCTCTAATTGCCTATATTTTACATCTACAAACCTAATTAATTGCAATTTCTAAAAGGGGAATTATAATTTAATTAATGCATTTATTATTTTTATCACCCCGAAATGAATAGGTATTGGCAATATAGGTTAGGACCCATTTTCCCTTGGTCAAATGGCCCCCCATTAAGATCAAAAATTCAAATTTTAAACATGTTTTTGGTGGCATCTTAAGGTCCTAAATTCAAGATTTAAGTGTTGGCTTGTAATGTTTAATTTTCAGGAAATTAGAAAATTGTCTATTAAAGTGAGGTCTTTCTATCAATTCAAATCCTAGATTTCAAGTGCAAGTTTCACAAGAGAAATGTTATTGTGAAAGGTGTTCAAGAGTGGATTTATAAAGGATTTATTGTAGAATTCAAGATCCCAAGCATCATGCATTATTTTGGAGGTAACATTGTGATGTAGGTTTCAAGTTTCAAATCAAGATTCAAGCATCAAGATCATGTCACCAATCAATCCATTTCATGCAAGAGAAAGACCTTGGAGAGATCTACTAAGTTTTAGTCCTTCAAGGGTTTTCAATCAAAGATTTGGTGAGTTGCAACACAACATTTGTTCATTCATCATTTCTTTCATGTTTCATTGTTTCAATTCAAGGTTTAATTACCAAAATGGGGTTTGACCAAGGAAAACCCCCATCCACCAAAAAAATAGTATTTCCCTCTTGTGTGTGTTTTTCAAATCTTAGGTTGAAGAAGGATTGAAGATCTATCAAAGGAGAAAAAATGGAAAATTTATCAAAGTTATCCTCAAGCCACAAAAACTCACTTTCAAAATTTATTTTTGAACTTTCGAGTGTGAAACCCAAAGGAATCAAGAGTGCAGACATAGGACTAGAGGACTATGAAAGAATTTTTCAACCCATGTAGTTGGACCCATTTTCCCTTGGGAAAATGACTTCTAGAGGACACTCAACAGCAACATTTTGGTGAAAGGTACAAAAATACTTAACCTTCTCAGATCTACTAGAAAGTTGTAGGTTCTATTAGATTAAGGCTTAATCTTTTGATTTGATGTTTCACTTTGCATTTTTGAGTTTATTTACTATTTTTAGTCTTTCTCCCAGAAGTGTTGTTTTAGCAGATATGCTTTGTCGTAGATCATAAGGAAAATAGCAAGATCTCCTTCAAGGTTGACTCACCTAAGGGTTGAAAGTTAACCATGGCTTAAGGGATCTCTTTTTCCTAATGAGATAGAGGGAGATAGGTGGATTATACGCCATTATGCCCTTTCTATTTATAGTAAATTATTGGTGAACCCTTGTTTGAATAGAAAGCACCCGAATCCCTCCATTTCAAGTGCATAAGTACCATTTTGAGACATGTAATTTAACTCACAAAAAATCAAAGAAACAATATTAGTATCAAGGATATGGGTTCCACTAAGCATACCGAAGTGAGGATCTAAGAAAATAGTTAAAGGCCAAAATACTAAGATAATGCAAACTAAACGAGATCTTGTACCTTTTACTACCTTACTCCTTTGGATTGAGCTTGAAATGGAGGTACCCTTGTCCACTTGATGTGCTCCTCAATGCAAGTAGTTGAATGTGATTCTTGAATGCATGTGGATTGCTCTCAATTTTAGCATAATGTTGGTATAAAACTAGAATTTTTGATGACAATTAAATAGCCTAAGTTTAACACAAATAGTTGGATGATTAATGATATCAAGGCCCCAATTTATAGGTTTTTGGTTGTCAAAATGATGATTAAGATGGATTTCAAAATAGACAGTTAGGATTGCATGCAAAGATGGAGCTTTAGTCTTATAAAAAGTGTCATAAGTAGAAGGCTTAGGATAGTGACATGTGACATGGGAAAGGAGGCTAGATGTTCTCACACATGTGTGAACATACCTTGGAAAGAACTTAAGGTTGACAAGTAGAAGAGAAATGGAAATCGTAAGAGGGTAGAAATCAATGGGTGACATGTGGATGGTAGAGGAAACTATGGGACAACTAGGAAAATCTCACACATGTGTGAGTAACCAATAGAAGACTTGATAAAAAATGAGGGGGGAGGTGATGGCAACTTGTGCATATTCACAGGTGTATGAGAATTGAAGAGGGTTAGGGACACTTGTAACATAATGATAAGTTTGGGGATTTGAAAGAATTTTTAATTGAAAAAATGTTAATAAAGATTAAGGGTTGATTAATTATTTAATTAATTAGGTTTAGAAAAAATGATGAATGGGGGCTCATATTGAGTTAATTAGATTAATCAACCATTAGAAGAAAAGAGGGAACATAATAAACTAAATATAATTTAATTAATTACAAAAATAAACAATACTTAATTACGAGAAATTGGAAAATGGTGAATTGTGGAAAATAATTAATTAAGTACTAATTCAATTAATTATGTAATGGAAGGTCAATTAGGGGATGTCTAAATATATAGCCCAAAAAATATATTAAGTTTATATGCAAGATCAATTTACATGTAGTGAAAGGAAAATTATGGAAATAAAAACATTTATGTATAATCTAAATAGGGAAAAATATCTAACCAATGTGACATACAACTTTACAAGTCAACCCAAATAAATATTTAATACACATATTTTAAGATGCACCACAAATAAAATTTATTTTACATAATTAAAAATATTTATTTTCTTGTGCAAGTTGTACGACACTCTTTTTCTGAACATGTAGGACTCCAAAATACTTCAAAATATAAAAAATGGAAGAAAATATTTTTTCATGGTATAGAAATTCTCAATGCTAAGGTGTTCCTATTTGAATTCTCTTGAGATTACATCTTTCAATACCATTAGTAAATGATGCTTTTGTTGAAATAATGTCTTGACCAAACATTCCATAGTAATATTTAAATAATTTTTTTAACAATCCAAAATATTTAATGATGCAATATCTTTTTGCACTTTAATTTTACTATTTAATATAGTAAAAATAAACATTATAAAAAAGAGAAATACTTCCTAGCCCCTAAACAAATATAATCATAATCAAATGTTTCATAAAATTATGAATTTCTTGTATGTGAGATCATTGTTTAAAATAATCAAACACCCTCTTCCATTTGGGAACCTACATGCATTTCTTTACAAAATTTAAATCTAATTGATATTAATATATCTTATGGTGTGCTTAAAACATCCCCACCCATAGAAGGAATAAGTAACCCTTATCTTCAAGAGGTGATAGGAACCCATAAGACTTTAGCCCATATATATGACAATTTTTTGTTTCATATCTATAAAAGAATTCCTCATCAGGTATACAAAGTATAAACCACTTATAATAATAGATTGTTGTCATCCACAATCTGATTGAATGATGCTTCCAAACCTTAAAATCTCAACTCATGGATAATTCGTTGGATTCCAGTTAAATGAGATCTCTTTGGACAGCCCATTAGAAGAGCTTTTCCTACGATTGCGTGTGCCTATGCACCTGATGATCACTTTGCTTGTTTAAAAACAATCTGAAATCTGTTACCTGCTTAAAAACAATCTATGAATAAAGCACATTGAACATTAAATAATATGTCACTAGGTATATGATAAAAGGTTACGGGTTTTGCTCTATTCTTTTATTTTCTCCATATACAGTTGCAGTTTTTGCTTAACATACATAAAAGACGGTCAAATCTCAAAATTAATATTTAAATTATCCTGTTTTGTTTTTTCTTTTGTTTCTAGAGAACCGTGTTATACATCAAAACAATGTGCGTGCATAGAAAATGCTTGTGAAATTTAACATGGGAATGCAAGTATCTTAACTGAGTTGATTTACTTGAAAGGAGTTTGATCGATGGAAAAGACTTCTTGGAGTAAGGTTTGTATTATGCAAATGAAGAATTTGCGCGAATTTTATCTTTTGAAGTGTCAGTCTGTACTAATAGAAAGAGACATGAATACCACAGAATTATTCTTAATAGGCGTATTAAATTAAGTAGTTTATTTCTTTATTTCAAGTGTGTTGAGATTACATCTTTCAAAATCATTAGTGATAAATTATAAGCATTCTAATTTTAAACTTTTCATAATCTTTGGTGGAAATTGTAAATCATTCCTAATTTTTTACAATTTGACAAGTCTTCTATTTATAAGATTCAAGGATCACATCATAAAATATTTTAAAGATATGAAATCAGGATGTTCATAATTGTACACTGAGTTATGTTTTGTTGGTACGCTGATGTGACATTGCAGAGATAACCTTTCATTCAATTGTACTAAAATTAAAAATAATTGACCATTAAATATACAAATACTATTAGAACATGGATCGTCTTCTATCCACAAAACTCACCCCTGTCCATAAAACCCACCTTAACGGCTCTAACTTCAAAATATCTTTCATGTCATGATGTTTACTTTTTCCCTGATTCATATCACAGGACACGTTATATTTTTTTAATTCTCGCCGTGAGCCCATCAAAAGGAACAAAAGGAGCTCCTAAAAAAGGTCGTAAAAGGTTGGTAAAGGGTTCTCCTCCAAGAACTCTGCGATCGCCCTGCAACCCTCGGATAGGGACAACTCGTTGTGATAAGATATGGTTACTTGAAAGTTCCGGAACCTTGGTTACGACAGCGTTCCGCCGTGGTGGCGGTTCATCGAAAAAGCCTTCTTAATTTTTTCCACCATTATAAAGATGGATGATTAAAAATAATACTTAAATGCTCAAACGCTTCTACTGAACTGCATTATTGTCCTGTACATTCCTCATCTCAAATTCTCCTTCCGCAGAATTCTTTGGTCTTTTTCTAAACCTCTGTCCAGGTATCATTTGCAGCCTCCACCGAGAGAAGGCATGGAATCACAATTGGCTGTTGGTATGCTACTTTTCTGTGGCTGTTACCTGCACTTAAACTTGCAATTTCACTGTTTTCTTGTTTGTACTTCTAATATGAATTCATGGTGCAGCCAACCAGAATCCAACAACGACAAATGATACACAGATGCTGCCTTCACTCAGAGAAGGCGTGGAATCACAGTTGCCTGCTGGTATGCTACTTTTTATGGCCGTTACTTCGCACTTATAATTGCAATTTCAATTATTCTTGTTTCTACTTATAATATGAATAAGTGGTACAGCCAACCAGAATCCAGCAATGACAGATGATACACAGATGCCGCCTCCACTGAGAGAAGGCATTCAATCACTTGTTGGTATACTACTTTTCTATGGCTGTTATTTGCACTTACATTGAAATTTCAATGTCTCTTGTTTATTCTTATAATATAAATTCATGGTGTAGCCAACCAGAATCCGACAACCACAAATGAGGCTCAGGAGGAGGCTTCTGTCATAAAATGCTGGAAACTTGCGTTGGGGATATTCGGATTAGATGCCATGATGCAAACCGCGCTTCTCAATGAAAACAGAAGCGAGTGTCAGATATGGTGGATTCCTTCCACACTCTCTCTTCTCTTTTCATCTGTTGCACTCGTTGCTCTTCTTTACCTGATGAAAAGATTGTACTCCATTGGAAATCAAAAGCTCCTGTTACCTGCTTTGGTTTTCATACTTGTTTCTATCTTTGTCATGGGGCTCTTTCCACTTACACTCTGCTAAAAGTTCCGGTAATCTGTGTGGTTTTTTGTTGAAACTCTTATATGTTAAGGTCTTTTTGTTTCTGCGGCAATCTATGTGATTTTCAGAACGGAATTTAAACAAAAATAACAACTGAGCATTCTCAGTGGTATGGTTGCCTGTGTTTAATATGTGTGTTGTGGAAGATGTATGATATTTTTTAGGTTTCATGCTGTTTGGTTTGAAATGAAGTATCTTTTGGTTTCTATAATGTTCCATGGCGGGCCGTTAATATTATTATGGTGTATGCAATCGCTCGTGGAATGGTTCTTCAGTGTTTGCCAATGGATTTCGCTTAACATGCACCTTTTTTTGGTGGGTATCTCTGGGCATATGATGAGATGCGTTAAACTAGAAATCAACAAGATATTGAGGATTCACTTGCTCTCTGATTTTTCTCACCCCGTTGTTTTCTTTGTTATCTATTCATTGAAGGCGTTTTTGGTGAAGCATTTCTCATGCTACTAGTCAGGAATACTGCAGTCTTCCATTTCAATGACATGGGTTGCCAGGGTTTGGTCTGCTTTAATGCAGGGATACGCTATTTTTATGTATTCCATTGTATAGTTATAGTTCTCATCCTTGAAGTACAAAGATAGCTCTGCCTCGAGGTAAGCAAATCTAACTATTGTTTTAATTCTTTTTCCTGGACGAAAAGGTTAATCTTTCCAACAAATGTAATGTTGAATTTCAGAAGGAATACTTGTTTTACAGTAGGCAATAGTTTGTAGCAATTCTAGACCGAATGATAGATTGGTGAAGTCTTTTCCAAATTTGCCGACGCGGGGAAACAGAGTTCCTCCGCGGAAGTGAATTACAGGAAAGCCTGGGTGGATGCGTTAGAATTTCTCTCATATGCAACCGCATTGTGCCCCTTCCTAATAGTCGATAGCCCTCCCAGCGCACATTCTTGTCGTCGCACAACCAAGAGCTCGCACACATTCCATCCGATTATCCAACAATTTCAGAGCGCTACGCGTGCTTCGCTTGAGGTACACACCGCTCAGCATCCTGCCCAATCATAAATATTTCCACCCAACTATTGTGCGACCTTATTTTGCCTATAAATATGAAAGCAATGAGCAAGAAATAATAGAGCTCGAACTAGCAACCGTGTGATCTCTCTCTGTCGTATGTTTTTTCTTTTTATGGTATCAGAGCCCTTTAAAAATCTGGGACTGTGGGCCTAGTGTCAGCTGTTATCTTTGTTTTTTTGTAATGGGAGCTGCGTGGCCTGGTATAGGTTGTGTAAGCTGTGATCTGTGGTTCTAGTATAGGTACTGGAATGGCTGTTCTAGGATGCAGAGGTACTTGCAGCCAAGGGAGAGCCTGATGAAAGCTATTGGCTGTAAGCTCTTTTTCAAAGCAAATAATGATTACAAGAAAGCAGCCAAAAGGCTGTCAAGATATAAATACATTACAATAGTTCAGTAGAATATAGTAAAGAAATTGGAACAATCATCTAAAAGAGCAAAACATGATCAGATCTGAAACTTCATCATATGCTGTAATTGTTTGGAACATAAAATATCTGATTTTGTCCAAATAATTTTCACCTTTTCTTTGGAAACGCCCTGCAGCTGATTGCACAAAGAACCAGCCATACATCTAATTTTTCATATATTAAACAAAATAGTCTGCTTCATAAAACTCATATTATTTTGAAATCCCAAATCCAAAATGACTTCTTTCCAACATAGAATATGATATCAAACTGTTGATAACAGGTTGAAATACATATGATTCAACTAATTAAATACTTCTTTTATGAACACATTCAAAGTTTGGAACACATCTCTTGAAACTGATCATAGACTGTAAGCTTTTTGGGTTATCTATCTATTGGCCAGGTGAGGCGGGAGCTGGGTCTTCCTCCTATAGCTAACAAAAGGGCTTGCCATTTGCCATTCCTTCCTTGGCTTATTCGTTTTTTGTCGCATCTGTGGTGAGGTTTTATATTGACAAATATTCTCATGCCTAGTACTGAGGAGAGACTTCATAAATATTCTCTTATACCAGCAACCCAACGGGAGGGCAGAATTTCCAGTTAAAACGCCGTTGCACCATTTTTATCGAACAAAAAAAACCCTGTTTTTACAAGATTATGGACAGAGAACCGACCTCGCGGTAAATATTAGATTAGAAAAAATGTGAACGCGGAGAGCGTGCAGGAGTTTAATAAGAGATTTGTATTGTGAATCTTAGTGATTGGTATTGGTGTGGGAAGAAGAGATCGTTACCTGTTGCCGAGGAGGGCATGGAACTGAATAAAAGCCAATTAACAACACCCAGACCAGGATAAAACTAGGATAAAACTAAATGTAAGACATCTTTGTTTTTGATTTCTTGTCAATTTCTTGGTCAGCGTGTTGTTCCGCACGGTGACCCGTCGGTGTATGTAAGTATGTGTCATTCTTTTTTTGGCTCATTGATTCATTATGATATTGCTATCAGGATTCAATCGTATATCCTGATATATTATGATATTGCTATACGGTTGAATCCTGATAGCAATATCATAATTTGACACGCTGTGGAAGAAACTTTCTATTTATCATTGATTCATTTTCAGACGACTTAATTGACTTTTAATATTGATATTCTCTTCATTGTTTTAAGATCTGAACATGAGGTATAATTTTTGGATCAATTTGCAATATAACAGTTGTTTGTGCATGCATTTTATCTTATTTTTTATGTTTGTTTTTATTTGTAGATTCATTTTCTATTTCTAACTTTCACAAGTCTTTTATTTATAGAATTAATTTCATTTCATATTTTCAATTTGCATAATTAAAATTATCTAAATTTTCATTAATCATAATATTAGGGAGTTTAAATGAAGGCATAGCAGGAATAAAAACAAACTTTCCAAGTTTCAGACATACAAATATGGAGGCTTCAAAAAATGAAGCCCCTACCAACATACACAATGAAATTTGTATTATTCTGTCTTAATAATGGCCTTCTTATGAACCAAACAAACAAGAACTTTGTAAAACATTGTGACTTACCAATATGGAAGAGAGATTCATGAAACTCTCGACTTCCAACAACAATAATAGTACAATTTCTTTACCTTCCACTTCTTTATGAATCTATATGAACACTTCCTATTATGTGAGAACACATCAAAAATATTTTTAAAAGAGGAAAAACTATCATATATTGCATTTGTGAAAAAACTATCATATATTGTATTTGTGAAAAAAAGCATAAAAGTGATCAATGTCTTAGAAAATCAATGTAGATAGACAAAGAAAAATGATCAAAAAAGGCAATCAAATTTTACTTAAGAAGAAGGTAATCATATATATTTTAATAGCCTTTTAGTTGCTCAAAGACATTCAAATAACAACATACGACTATAAATATGAATGTAATGAGCAAGAAACAATAGAATTCCAGTTAGCAACCATGTGATCTCTCTATGTTGTATGTTTTTTTCTTTTTTATGGTATCAGAGCCCTTTAAAAATCTGGGGCTATGTGGGTTTAGTGTCAGCTGTTATCTGTGTGTTTTTGTAGTGTGAGCTGCGTGGCCTGGTATAGGCTACGTAAGCTGTGACCTATGGTTCAAGAACTTGGCACTGAATGGCTGTTGTAGGTACTTACAGCCAAGGGAGAACCTGATGAGAGCCATTGCCTGTAAGCTTTATTTCTGTGTGTCGGTTCGCGTACGGGCTGGCGTCGTCCTCGTGTCGGTAACAAAAAGGCTTGTAATTTGCCTTTCCTTTCTTGGCTTATTCGCTGTTGTCGCCATCCGTTGAGGTTTTATATTGACTGATATTCTCATACCTAGTCCTGAGTAGAGACTTCGTATTCTTTTGTACCAGCAACGCAACGAGAGAGCAACGCCGTTTCCATTTTTAATGTTCGTACCTAGGCGTTGGACGATTTTTATTTAAAAAAAGAAATCCTGTTTTTACTAGATTATGAATAGAGAACTGACCTCACGCTAAACATTAGATTAGAAAAAATGTGAATGAGAGTGTACAGGAGTTTAATAACAGATTTGTTCGAAATCTGTTTGTGAATATTAGTGATTGGTATTGGTGTGGGAGGAAGAGATCGTTACCAGTTGCCGACGACGGCATGGAGCTGAATAATTGTAATTCAATTATGCCTCAGGTAATTCGTCCATCGCAGACGACAGCTCTTTCCGCACCTGAACAGCCCTACAAATTATCTAAAAGCAAAAGAGAAATTGACTTAAAACTGTTAATTGCCAGGGTGCCCCCATGAAGCCCGCCTCTGACGTTGATCTTTATGCCACAAATTTTTTATTTTTTATTTTTCTGTGACTGGATATCTTTGATATCTTTGTTTTTATTTCCAGTCTCATAAACCGCACAAGTCTTTTAGGCTGAAACTTTTTCAGTTAAGAACCAAGGATTCAAGAATATCCATTCTGTCAAATTCATTCAGAAAACAATCCCAGCCTCATCTCTTATAATGTTGAGGCTTTAAACTCAACAAGACATGATCTCTGATGGGCTTATTTAGAACCATTCAACTTCACCAGTAGATCAAAGGTCCATTGACAACCTAAGATATCTTTGTTTGTTCTTTCCAATCAATTTCTTGGTCAACATGTTGTTCCACACGATGACACGTATGGGCTCCATCATATGTAAGTGTTTGTGTATCATCATTTGCCATTCTTTTCTTGGCTCATCTTCAAATGAATTAATTGTCTTTTAAGATTCATAACTTTTAATTTGTTGATTTTTTCATAAATAATTTGAAAAGTTTTTTATATTTTCATTGTTGTTGTAAGATCCTGAACATGAGGTATAATCCGTAGGCTAATTTTCCAACAGCTATTTGTATATTCATATCCATTTTATCCCATTTTCCATGCTTGTTTTCATTTGTAGATTTATCTTTTGTTTGTAGCTCCGATACGTCTTTCATCTATAGAATTAATTTCAACTCACATTTACAATTTGTATAGTTAGAACCATCTCAATTTGCATTAACCACAATATTAGAGATCTCAAATGAAGTCATAGTATGCATAAAAATAAACTTTTCAAGTACACAAATATGGAGGCTTTAAAAAATGAAGCCCATATCAACACACACACACACACAATGAAATTCTATACTATGGTGCCTTAATAGTGACTTTCTTATGAACCGAATAAATAGAAACTTCGTTAGAATTTGTGACTTACAAATATGAAAGAGAGTTTCACAAAACTGTCGACTTCAACAACGATTGTCAAAAATTACAATAGGACAATTTATTCACCATCTGCTTCTTTATGAATTTATATGAACACATCCAACTATGGGAGAACATGCAAAAGATAATTCTAAAAGAGAAAAAGCTATCATATGTTGTAGTTGTGGAGAAGGGCATAAAAGTGATCAATGTTAGCATGCAAAGAAAAAATCATATACGAAGACAATCAAATTTTGCTTAAAAAGAGGGTGATAATATATATTAGTAGCCTCTTTAGTTTCTCAAAAAAAATTAAATAATACATGGTATATTGATTTAGAAGCTAGCCAACACATGACTTATGATAAAAACTTATTTAATTCTTTAGAAGTGAAAGTCGCACGGATATTTCTTGGAGATTGACATGAAGTTGAAGGAACAAGTTCAATTCCAATAAAAGGGCATGATGGTAAGAAGTTGGAAATAACATATGTGAATCTTGTCCTAAGTTAACAAAACATCTTCCCTCAACAAGTCAAACAATTCAACATAGTTATACGGTGGAGTTCTAGTCAAATAAGTGTCTACTCAAGAACATTAATGATGGATTTCAAATTGTGGCTACATGTGTTAAAAGTGATGGCATGTACATTTTTTTAGCACATATAAATAAGACAACTTATATTACTACATGTTCCTCTACAAGTGTGTTGTGGCATGAAATATTCGTTCACTTACATTATCAAAGTTTGACTATGCTTTCAAAGATTTATGGGTTAATAGACATCCTTGGATAAGGGTAAACAAAAATGTGTGTGCAAGATGCATGGTAGAGAAACAAAGTTCCATTTTTTTCTATTTTGTTAGAATTAGATTATTAACTGAATTATCTAGTGCATAATTATTTTTGATAATTTTATTTATTATGAATTTTTTAATTGATACTAATAAAAAACCTTCATAGTCATTACTGATGAAAGATTAGGCTCCTTAGGGGGAATAGGAGGTGCCATAGAGACAAAAACCCAAGTCTTAACTATGGGCTCCTTTCCTTTCTCTTCTTTAGAAGTGGGTGGAGGAATAGGAGGAGGCCTTAGGGGTCGAGATGTAGGAGAAACATGAGAGAAAACAACTCTAGTTGCATGCTTCCCGTTACCATACATGGTAGGGTGAGGGATCGTAGGAAAAAATAGGAGCTAAAAAACCTGGGGCTTAGATTTCACCAACATGGGTGACTTTCCTTTTCTTGTGCTAGGCATTGTAGAAGGAATAGAGGAGACCACTGGGAGTTGTCAAACCACAATTGAATAAGGTCTATCTATGGGAGCATTCTTGTCTATAGCCTTTGAGGAGGAATCATAGAAGATAAAGCACATTGTTATGCATGCATAGATGCCTTCATAGAAAGAGCATGAGATGAAAGAGGAAAGATAATATTAGGGGCCACAACTCTAGTCTTGTACCTAAAATATTCCTTGTAGGATAGGTCTCCATGGGGCGATAAAGGTCCAATAGGAGCAAGCCAGAAATGATCTAAGAAAAAGCCCCCACGTGACACAAGTGGTTTGTACCTAGTATCATGAATAGTGTGCACTATACCATCGTGAGGGAATTTCAAACACTTATGGACTGCCGATTTGACAATTCATGAAAACTAGCTATGGAATGGCTAGTCTCACTTTGAATAGGTAAGATTTAGGAATCACAACAAACAAAACATCAATAGGTCTAACCAAGACCATTAAATAAATACAACTGATAGGTGGTACATAAAGGCCATCATGAGTATGGATTGTAACCTTCAATTCCTTATTTTTCTCCTTATACAAATTATTAGTGAAGTGTTTCCTTTGTGATAACATTAACCCAACTGGCATGGCCAATCATAACACCAGTTACGATGTTACCATTGAATTGAGTGGGGATGTAAAGAGGATAAGGCTCCCTATTAAGGGGGAAATCACGTGGTGTGAAATTTATGTCATAAATCTTATCCACATGACTCATAGGAGGAATAGGAGTAAATGAGACCATGTTCACATACTCACAATGACTAGATTTAGAAGATGTAGAAGCAGATGTAATTAAGTTAGAATAACATGGGATGGAAATGGATCTGTGTAAATCTAGAGATGACTATTAGCCTTAACCATGGATTTTCTTATATCACCAAACCGGATTGGCATGTCTATTTGTGTGGTCCCGGATTGCATGTCAAAGATGCACACAATGTTTATTGTCATAACCTAGAACTCGATGATATTGAAAAAACTTCTATGCATCATACCAACTAGAGTATGGCATATCATTGGGAAGAAGTCTGATTTCTGGAAGAGTGATTATACCATATTTTAACAATTTTTTAAGAACACTACCATAAGATTTAGATAATTTTGTAAAAATTCAATTACATCTAGTAGTGTAAACGGAAACAACATTCACTACTACTTTATTCTTCTTAGAATCTCCTAGAATAGACACAACTTTGTTTGACTATCAAGATGAGAGGACGAGGAGGAACCCTCGTACTGCATCGCCATCTATTGATAATCTCTAAGTTTAGTACACAAATGAACAAAGGATGGGTATTTCATTAGGACTTTTTCTCTTAATGTCAACTACAAATTCCCTATGAACATATGTTGAACATCAGAATTGGGCAATGAATAGGGGATTTGAGAAAATAAGGATTGATAATGAATAATAAAATTGATCACTTTCTTGTGAGCTCCCTACTTATAGTGGATGAGGTTAGTGAACTTGACCTTCAATCCAATATTAGCTTGGAATTACTGCAAAAATTGGTTGATTAATTTCTTGAAAGTGAAAATAGAGTTATCAAGAAGGGAGAAAAACCATTCCAATGCAGTGTACTTAATGTATAGTGTAAACAATTTAGCTAGAAACGGGTATCTGTAGGATCATCATGGAAAAAATGGGCCCTTAAGTGGCAATAAAAAGACAAAAAATCAGAGTTAGACGATTTGACATAAAAATTTGAATAAGTTATCTAAATTATTTCAAAAAAATGTAAAAATATAATTTTTAGCAAATTGAATGTAGTTTCTAAAATACTAGACCTTTATTTTAATAAAAAAAATCTATTTGTTGAAAATTTGAAATTTCAATGCAATAGTATTTAAATTTTAGGGTAAAAATAAGAAGTAGGTGTCTGTCTCACCACCCTAACCATAATAAAATGATAATATTTTCTTATAATCTCTTAGATATAAGTAGAGGACTCATGTCCTGATGTGATGCATATTTTTTTATAATTTGTTTCCAAGTAAATAATTAATTATGAATTTTTTATTACAAATTTTAAAAAATATAAAAGCTCCTCTGTCTAACCACCTTAACTTGGTCAAAAATTCATGAAATGCATTTTTTTTTTTAATCCTATAGTATGCAAAGCATAGAATGTGACACATGTTTCTGATTCAAAAAATATGATATCATTTGAAAGTTATAGATTTTTTTCAATCATCCTATAAATCAGGACTTTATTCATAATTCTAATAGAAAATGAATAATAATTATTCATTAAATTCAAAATAAAGCATAATTTATATTGGTGGAAAGCTGAGAATTGCCTCTAAAAACCCTTTTCGTTTCAACAATTTTGGGTAAAAAAAAAGTTGGCAGCCACATGGGCCATCATATGGCTTACATATCGCCACTTTTTTGCCCATCATGATCCTGCACATACCCAAAAACATCCTAATAAAGGAATCACTACACATGATAGTGAATGATGATATGTGAGTGAAAATTACCTCTATCATTGTATTTATCAAATTTTAGAATTTCCAACCCTTAGGGGTAGGGACATTCAGAATGTTCAAGGCCAAAGAACTATGATGGTAATAAGGATGCAAAGTAGAGTGGAAGGTGGTATTGGCTAAGCTACCTAACTTCTATTGTATCTGGCCCATATTTTACAATGAGTATTTAAAATGGGATCAAATGGTGGGGGAGGTGGATTAGACATGGTGATAAAGACTTTAGGTTCCGACACAGGGGGAGCAAGAATCTCATACCCTAAAGGAATGTGAGATATCTTAACTCTAGGATTGACGGGGGCCCCAAATGCAACATTTGTATTATAAAAAAATGTCATGGATGGTACAAAAGGATTAGTGTCCACCATGTACATAGATACCTTTAGCATTGGAAGAGTCAATTGAATACCAGTGACATTGGGTATCTTGGTGTCGACTCAAGAGTGATGTGTATGAAGGTACATGGATCTTGACTATATTGGTCAGTGCATGAAGTAACTCAAAGCCCTTACAATCTGAGATATGTAAATTCCTCAAACTACTAATAATAGGATAAAATTGAGTATATAACTTACCACTATTTAAAAAATATTCAAATTCTTTAAGCCTCTCCTCTAAAGATTGAACTTTCTAAAAGGAGACCTTGAGAGCACCTTCATGGTTTATAGGAGAAGAAGAATCAGATGGAGTACTAGGTTGAGAACTTGTTTGATCATTTTTAGGCACATTAACAAAAATGAAAGGAGGTGTATATCTAGGTGATAAAACCGTAGTGAATTGATCAAAATCAGGACCCTAATAGGTTGGACTAAAATATCATCTTGAACCCATGTCTGAATGTTGAATGCTTCTTCTTAATACATGTCCAGAAGTTGTATATTGGGTCATGAAACTCATATGAGAATCATAGCACTTCAGCCAACAAACCTCCAAACCTCCAAACAAGAGAAAATAAATTTTGGAAAAATTAGAGCAAAGATGTGTTCACGTCAAGTTCACAAAAATGTAGAGGAGACTTGTCACTCTCAAGACGAAGAGGTCTTAAGAGGAAAATGACCCTCAACTACCTCGAAATACACAACTCAAATGAGAGGATAAATTGATAAAAGAGTGTTTGTTTATGTTTTATGCAGATTTAAAAGGTGAGAATTCCATAAATTGAAAGATCATGCCATAGAGTTATTTTAGACAATTTGACGAGCTCTCGACCAAGGATGAAAATATGGTGTGCAGGCATCCCCATGGTGTGTTGGCATCTTGTATAGACCAAAAGCTAAGAGTATCTCAGAGAACAACTAAGTGACTACAATGAATTTTGATTGCTAGGAACTTTAAGAGTTCATGAAAATAACAAAGAATGACATAAACTAAAGTAATGTAAATAAAATAAAATAAAATATATTTTATGAAACAAGAGGAGGGAAAGAAAATACTCACAATAGACCAAGAGATGGAACCTACAACAAAGAAATATCTCCAATACCTACACACATAAGATCAAGGAAAATGTTGGGGTTGTCTAGAGGCTTGCCTTAGTCAAACCCTTGTTTCGATGTTTCTACCTCCAGGGATAGCCAGATATAATCAAGATAGATAAAGCATGCAAAACAAAGACATGTGATAGAAACAAACCCCCCAAAGGAGGAGGACCCCTATCATGAATGTGATCAAATAGACAAAGACAGGATCATATAGATGAGATTATTTGAAATAAAATAAGAAGAGAGTGTTACCAATAGCCTACGATTCTCCTCTTGATTTGATGGACGTAACAAACTTGTGTGAGAGAGAAATTTTTGTAAAGCTTCACTGTGAGAATGAGAGAGAAAGAAAGAACATGAGAATAGAAAATGATGGAGATCTTAGAGAAGAGTGATAGATTGAGATATTGATAGATTGAATGCCAAAATGGAGTGTTTTAGGAAGGTATAAGCATGAAATGGTCATCCCAATGCACTCGTGAGCTAGCAAAGGTGTTACATTCACTGGTAGGTAGGAAACGTAACGTCTCAATGGCTACTACAATCAGTAATCTATTCAGGATGTTTGCATGGTGCACAAATATCTACATGTGATGTGTGTTCATCTGACACATAAATTCACCTTAATGGTAGGAAACAAATAGGTTAAGGATGAAATTGAGATTGGATGAAAAAAGAAAGTAGCATTATCATCTTTAACTTTTTTAAAGGGGATGTTCATGTGATGTGAAATTGCATAGGATGCAATTTACAACATTAGAATAACTCATGCCATTAATATACTTTGGGGGTTCTAACTTGTAGTATATGGAATAATTTCCTAGACATTATGTCATATACTACATCTTACTTTGCACACATTATATTCTTTCATTGAACTCAAAGAAAATATAATGCCTAGGGATTATAAGTTTGTGACACTATTGTTGTTTTACAATTACAAGTAATGAATTTTTGTGTGAAAGTATTTAGGATGCCACTTTGTAAGTGCATAAAGAATCATGATATGTTGTCAAAAAATGATCCCTTAGGTCTTCTTGTTATGTCCTTTACTACATATTTTACTTTGGCATACTTGATTTGTTCATTTTTTAACATGTACACCAAAGTGGGGGTAAAATGTAAGGAATAAATTTGCATACCATGCACTTTTATATCTTTTTTACACCTCTTTGCGTACTTCCATAGGTAAATTTTTGTAGTGCTAAAATTGACTTATTTGGCATAAAACATATCCTAATTTTAAATCTATCATCCATATTTTTTGTTTCTTTAACCATAATTATAGATAGTATCATTCTAATCCCATAAGAATTTTTTAATCTTGGACTAGGCTATATGCATAATCTTATTTGTGGACTGTCATATAGTGTAACCTAATCTGTGCTCAATTTAAATTTAGAATCTCTATATCCCTACTCTTCCCTTTTAGAGATTTTTACCATAAGTATCTTGCACACCAAATACCTCAAGTTCACTAACTAGGAACATTTATTTATATAAATAGTCCTAGGTCATTAGTTTTCATTGAAATATCAACATGACATTTAATTGTAAAGTGTTACAAATCATTTACATAAAGATAATTAGAGAACTTTGTCAAGATTACTTCTAGTATTCCTATAATTATTGGTAAACAACCTAAGGGGGTTAACTATTAGTAAGGAAGTCCATAGTGTTCCTCTCTTGAATAGTAGATCCCTTATGCTTTTTAGTAGAACCATCCATCCAAAAATAGGTATTGTTTCCATTTCATGCCATTCTTATGACCCACCATTGAAAACTGATCCGAGAGATCTCGCATGGGTCATACTGCACGAGTTTCCCTTGGAATAAGTCCTAGATTTGGCTAAGTCTTGAAGTCATCACTCTTTTGGTAAATTTTTAGAACTTTGTTGGTTGTCACCTAGGTTGTCAAAACCTTTCCTCTTCTCGACACATCACACAATTTTCATCTTTGCAAGGTTCTAAAGTGTGTTGGTGTCCATAAAGGCTGCCTTAACCTTCAAAATCGATGTCTAAGTAAATTTAATTCATTTTGAAGTCTTGCTCAAGTTAGGAAACCTGTGTCGATCTTCAAAAAAGTTGTTTGGACTTTCTTATTCTCCACCCAATGATGATAAAATATTTGAAAGAATAAAATAAAAGGTATTCAGTGTTTCATATTGGTCTTAGAACCCCTGTTGGTCGTCGAAAGGGTTATTAAAACTTTTCTTTAGACCGATCAAGTGTTTTGGGTTTTGGGTTGTTGCTTCTCTCCTTCCCAACATGCTTCCTTCATCATCCCTAATCTTCCACCTCTTCCACCTTCTTCCTCTTTTCTCCCCTTGATATTTTTAGGTGTCAGCCTTCAGCCTTACCCCTTGAGCCTTGTCGCTTCTCATCTTAAGCCATATGGCTCCCTCCTGAATCCCTGATTCTTGAAACCTCTTCACAACCTTTGGTGATTGAGCCTTAACCTTCCATTTTCCTTCAAACCATCTCTGACCTTGCCTTTAAAGGATTTTTCCAACTCTCAATCTTTTGGATGTTAGAGTTTGGGCTTTCACCTTACCTCTTACTTGATAAGAGGTAACCTCTCTCCTTGACCCTAGATCCTCAAACTCATGTTTTGGGTGGTCAAAGATGAGGCTTCCCACTTTCATCTTTCATCTTTCCCCTTACCTCCTACCTGGTATGAGGTATCTATTCCCCCCAATGTCTGATAGGGGACAACTTTTAGACTTCGTAGTTTGGCTTTCCCTCCTTCCATATTCAGTGGTGGTCTTGACACCCGAGGTTTGACGTTTGATGCCATGCAACAAGTGGTATGAGGTAGGATCGATGCCCAACCTCTAATAGGAACATGCCTTCGAGGGTCCAAACCATTTATATCAAGATCAGGAAAGGGTTTCCTTTTGGCCCTGATGCTCCAACCTTCCCTATTTTGATGTGTTTTTCATAGTGGCACCATTAATGCCTGAGCGACCTTCTCATCTACGTGTTCTATTTTTGAGGCTCGAGGACAAAATTTATTTCACTTGTTGATAGTTGTGGTTAATCTCATAGGCACCCATGCTCATTTGAAGCTGGTTATTATCCTTCTTCTCTTGCCCCATGCCTTGATCGTTGATTTCACAAGGGTACTTTTTGGAGGGATTTTGGATAACATTTATTGAAAAAGTATGGTGTGCAAGTCTTGGTGCATCTTGGGCTCGTCCTTCAGCATGGTTTTCATGATTTGGTCGCCTCAACTCTTATTGGGAGGAATTTATACTAGTTTCTAACCCTAGGAAGGGTTAGGTTTTAGCTAGAGTCAATTAAGTTATGCTTGTTCAATATAAAGGCAACACTTGTATATTTTTCAAAGGGTTCTTCCTTTAGTTTTTTCTAATAGATTTTCTCTAATAGGCTTGTGTTACTTCAACATTTTGTAACTTAAAACTGGCTTCATGCCTTTCTATCAATAAACATCATCATTTTTGCCTCTTGTTTATGCTTGTATCATGTGTATTGTTAGGTGCCTCTATGCATGCATTGTTTTATCATTTATACATGTTGCATCATTGTGCTAGTTGGTTGTACAAGTGTTAACTGTGGGTAACTCCTACCCCTTTTTATCTTTCAGATTCTTAGCCTTCATGTTTCCCCTATAAATTTGATATGGTAGAGAATCCTGTGAGCCTTCTTAGGTGATTGTATTGATATATTGTGCAACGTAAGTAGGAAGAAGCACTTCAAAACTTGGTGTATCATAGTTTTCCCTAATTTTATGCATTTCTCCTTCTCTTCTTTTCCTCTTGTAGTTCATAGTTTAGATATTTTTTGACACTGGGTTGGACTAGCCTTCATTGCACCTAGTTTTGAAAGGAAGTCGGCCTTCTCTAGAGATCTAACCTCATTTCCTAGGTCCCACACCTTGAGGTTAGTCCCATTGTTTCATTGGAATGTTGAACCCCTTGTTCAATAGGGTGCAATTCCAAGTGACAATAGGTACAAAAGATAGAAGTGTAGAATAGAGGGTCACATCAACATTAGATAAATCTATGATATGTGAACTAGATCGCATGGAAGGAAATTAGTCCAAAACTAGGCCACATGGATTAGAATCATACTATGTTAGTTTAGAAGCAAATAGAAATCATCATAGGTCATGAATCCCAAATCCAATCTTAGGATTTTAGATTTGATTGTTGACTTGAACAAAATAGTGAGTTGTCTTACATTGACACATCATAATAAATAAACTAAATACCTTTCATGTTTCTTATCATTCATATTTCAATCTCAACTTGTATTTAATTTAGGTCTAATTAGTATTCATCATTTGATCCTTTAATTAGATCTAGATCAATGTAGGGAAACTTTTTATTTCCTCACAAAAAGAAAGAAAGACAAGTGCTTGTTGGAGAAAGTACCCAACAATTTAATCAAGTTCAATATAATTGTGAGTATATTAGGCAGCAAAATCAACTATTTATTTTTTGACTTTCAAATTATTTATTTTAATGTTAAAACTATTAGCTATATAATTTTCATTACTAACAATTAAATAACAAGCCCTTCTTATACCAAGTTAAAATTAAAAATAATAGTAAATCATGTAGTAAGAGATAGATGCATAAAAAGACATTATCTAAATATATAGGTTATGAACTCTACAATACCATGTTTGATGAGGTGCACACCAAAAACACATTACATAACCCTCATAGTTACTTAATAGTATATTCTTTAAAAAATAAAATAATTGACCCTTTTAAAAATGACACCCATTAATATTTTTGTTTATTGATAAAACAAAAAAAAAAAAAAATTCTAAAAAATAACTAGATAATTTATGTATGCTAAAATTCCCTCCTCAAAATTAAGTTTTAGATTTTTTTTTTGATGAATAGACAGTTATTTATATTAACATTAAGATAAAATTACATATTCAAAAAAAAGATAGATGGTAAGAAGGCACACCTGAAGAGTCAAATGAACAGTGTCCAAAAAAAATAAAATTAACCAGTCACATGGACTGAACCCGGAAGTTTTAGATTTTTAAGAAAAAAAAACACATATAAACTCAATATATTTTTTTAAAATAACTATTTTTACAATTTTATACCAAATTGAACTTTAGCTCACCTTAAGCCCATCATACGATTTAGTTATCTGCAATATCTAATAGTCTGTCATATTATATAACTGTGATTTTTATTTTTTAGAGAAACATTGAAACTGTAATTGTAAGTGCAAGAAATAGATGTATAAAAGTAGCATAACAGTGGATAATCGTATTCCCTTGTCTCTTTTGGATGGTACGAACTAAGGTTTAGAAAGGAGACACGAGTATATATATATATATATAGCGAAACGAAAGTCAGGATTTTTTCTATCCAAAAATGACTTCTATGTTGGAACTCAGGTTTCATATTGAATCAGCTAAACGGTCTGGATTCTTTCTCAGATAGATCTGGTTCACGATGCCGTTGGACGAGAATCCAGGAACTTATTCAAAAATAAAGGTCGATTTGACAGGCAGGTTCCATTGTGGTGAAGCGACGTTGCTTTTGAACTTTTTATTTCTAAGTACATCTAGCAAGCGAATTTAGCGCTAAATAGGTCCCTGTATGCTCATCCAACGGCTACTTTGTGAGTTTTATTCTATTAGTTTTTAATGTTTGCATTGTTTTTTCATTTGGCAGTCTCTTTAGGACTACCTTCTTTTACTCATTGTATTTCTTCAGCTTTGATTAATACAATAAAAAAAAATATTGGATTTTGTTCAATTATATACTTTCAAAAAAATAAATTAATTTTTTTAATTGAGAAAAAAAAGAAGAGTGTTTTTATATAAGTTTAGATTTAATTAAAGGATCAAATAATAAATAACAATCAAATCTAAGTTAAATATTAGTTGAATTTCAGATATACTAATAAGAGTCATGTATTGATGTGAGAATTTTTTAATTTTGTTGCAATCAACAATTAGATCTAAAACATAAGATTGGATTTGGGGCTTATAATCTATGATGAAATATATTTGCTTCTAAACTAACATAAAATTCAAGGTCAATCCATACTATGTATGCCATTTCCTATTAACCTCAATGTAGTACTGTACAATTCTCTCTAGTTAGATGTTTTGTCGATCTTTTGATGGAACTAATGGTCTAACACTATTTATATAAATGCGTGATTCTAGTCATTCAACTCGAGGTATTTGGTGTTTAGGCCAACATGTAGTGGTTGAAATCTCTAAAAGGATTGACTAAGGGGTTAGACAGTCTAGATTTAAATTGAGTGGATTAGGTTGTGCCATGCAACATAATCTACAAACAAGGTTGTGTATGTACCCTAGTTCAAGCTATTAAAAGTCCTTTGGGGTCAAATGATCTTATCCTATATTGATGGATAAAGCTACAAATTTTGGATGATAGATTCAAGATTATGGTTAATTTGTGTCCCAAACAATTCAATTTCAACACTATAACAATTCACTTATGACAATACTCCAAGTGTTGTAAATCAAAGTATATATATATATTGTACGAGGTGTAAAGATGAACCATCTTGTATATATGGGTGAATTGTAGAGTTGTGACTAGTTTGGCCCCTATGGCAAGTGTAAGCATGGATCCATAAAACTAAGATTAAATAGTTTTATGACCAAGTTACCCCCATTATACACACAACCATAGACCATGTAAATATGAGAATGCAATCATATGATTTATAAGGCATTCATGGAAGTATGTTGAGACTAGATATACTATGCCTACTAATGGTATGAGGACTGATGATGAGATCAAGGCCCATGAGAATAATGGTAAAGCAAGGTATGCTCTTTTAAGTGGTCTCTCTAACAATGAACTTGTGAAATTATGAATTTGAAATCTAATAAAGATATCTAGATAAAGTTGGAAAGTATTTATGAAGGAGATGATAAGGTCAAGCAAGCTAAGATGCAGAATCTACAGATCACATTTGAGAACCTACAAATGTCTGAAGATGAAAATATTACAAGCTATTGGCAAAAGGTGGACAGAGTTATCAATTCCATTAGAGGTCTTGGTGAAAAACTTGAAGAAGAAGTGGTAAAGAAGGTATTGAGAACTCTTCCTAAATATTATAGTCATGAAGTTTATGCTATTAAGTAAGTTCAAGATTTAAGTAAATATTCTAGAGATCAATTGTATGGTGCCTTATCTACTTTTGAAATGATAGAATTTGGTGCAAGTAATACAGAAGTTGAGATTGCTTTTAAGGATGGAAAATCAGAAAATACTAAGGAATCAGATCAAGAGGATCTTGATTATGTTGAAGCAAAATTTGGAAGGAGAATGAAAAAGGGTACTGGTAAATACAGAGGAAAGTTTCCTTTCAAATGTTTTAGTTGTGGTAAGATAGGTCATTATGCTTCAAGATGTCCAAATAGAGCTTTAAATGACAAAAATAAGGAGAAAAAATATAAATCAATTAAGAAAAGCTATTATGTTAGAGAAGATGCCAATATATCCGGTGATGAATTGACTATGGGGTAATGAGGATAGTGAATGCTTGTTCATGGCTATGAAAGTTGAATCTAATTCTGCTAACTCTGAGAGATATGTGAAGGAAAGTGCTCTGGAAGCAAGTCACAATGCTATGGTGACTACTCCTCATGCTAGAATGGAGAATAACTACATGATTATTAACAATGGATGCTCAAATAATATTATAGGTGACAAAAGTAATTTTTTTCTAGGGGTGATCCCACAATACCGGTTTACAACTTTTGGGAAAACTAGACACTGAACTATTTTTTTTTAACGAAATCTTCACTTTCGGGCTCCTATAGCAGCTAAACCATGAGGAATTTGAAGATGATGCAAAATAATGATTTGTGACATTTTGTCTATAGATTCTAAATGCATTTTTTTCATTTTTTTTGGAATTAGATTGCACTTCTTTTTCCATCTCCTTCGAAAACTATCTTTTAAAAAAAAACAACATTTTTAAGGAGTGACGCTAACCGTATACAACATAACTTTTTTTGTATGAAGGATAAAATTCTATTTTTTTTAAATTCAGATTTGTAACTATGATATCTAGCACTTTCATTTGGTTTCATAGTGTTTTATTAAATATTTTTCCCTTAATCAAGTTTCAAAGTCAAACAAAATACAATTCAAACATAGATGGACTGTATACAACATAGCTTTTTCTGTATGTATCGAAATTCATTTTTTCTTTTTAATGGATCGAGGACATCAATACCCAGCCCAAACGTATTTTTCGAATTTTTATTTTGATAATCAAGTATTTTTCCACATGTGTAGAACAAAGAGCTTGATTTTCAGTGAAAAACCTATGTTTAATAAAACTAAAAAATAAAATACATAATAAAAGCAAACCATATTAAAATTATATTCGACGGATAGCTCATTCTGAGGACTATCATTATCTAGTTGGGTTTATGAAGTTTTCTCCATTTTCATCCTCAAATTGAGCTTCAAAAGACATTTTTTTATAGAAATTTACAAATTTTTGAAGAGACAGGGAAAAAAAGGGGGTTCGCTCGAACCTATGTTCAAACAAACCCAAAAAAATTGTTCGCTCGAACCTGGGTTTGACTGAACATGGGTTCGTTCGAACCCCTTTAAAATAATATGTGAAATTATGGGTGGGTGGTTCGATTGAACCCCTGTCGTATACATACAAAATTCAACAACTTTTCCAGGGTTTCTTTACATTTTTCCGAGCTCAGTCTGTGTAAAAAGCGATTTTCAGGTGACCCTCGTGCTTCTAGGCATGTCGGCTGAAAAAGACAATTCGTAGGTGAAAAATGATGAATTTTTTCAGAATGTTATATATCTTATTCATTATTGTTGCATTTGTTTTTATTATTTTTTATTGTTGTAAGTTTTTTCAATTCTTTTGTGACAAATTTTTTGCATTTTGGAGGATAATTTTCTTTCAACTTTCAAACATTTTTAATTTGAAGAAGAAAATGGGACAAAAAGTAAAAATAAAAAACAAGGCTCAACAAAAAATTTCAAAAGATAAAGAAGAAAATAGATGCAAACAAAACTTGGCAAATTATCATAGAAGGAAACAAGGTATGTGTTTATTTCTTCTCTTTCTTGTCAAATATGGGTAAATTTATTTACTTACAATAGTGGGTTTATCATATGTTTTATCTAGCAACAAGGAAAAATGCACCAAATAATTAATATATAATAAAATTGAAGGTTCCTCATTTCCATTTTATGAAAATGAAAACTCAAATGCACATCATCAATGAGTTCTATAGGTGCAAAGAGGCTCATAGACTTACCACACTATCTAATAACATGCTAATTTTTTATGGAAACCATAACATTCTTATGTTATATAACATGATTGAATTATAGAACTTATAGTAACAAGTCTAAAGCTTGGTCACTAGCATGCATAAATTTAATTGCATTAAAACATATGAAAATATAACACTGAGATATCATGTTGTAACACATTCATATTTTTGATGAAAAATAGTCATGAGTAATGTGTTTTATTCTCTTCATGTAATAGGATAAAATTATTGTGTACTATAAAGTGTATTTTTGTTGATTTGGGGTAATTTAAATTAAATAAATCATTTATCTATAAGATGGGAGGGGCAAGTTTCTTTAATTTTTTAGCAATTTGGGTTCAAAATTAAATCACTTTTATTTTCATTTATGTTGAATCATTTTTTAATTATAATCTAAAATTTGAATCTATTGACACCTCCAAACACTCATCTCTAAGTTGAAATAAATTATGCATAGTAAATTTTATGTTGAATGAAATGCATAAAATAACCCCCTCAATGTCCTCCAATTCCAAGGCATTCTTGTGATTATTAAGTATAGATTTTAAGGTGTCTCAAAAATATCAAAATGGAAATTTTCAAACATTAGTTTAAATTATTAAAATTTAATATAAATATAAAAAATATGCATTGGAAATATTTTGTAACATCATTTGAGTTTATAATATCTATATAAAATATTCAATCAAAAAGAACATAAATACAAGTCCAAACAAATTTTAGATATATATATATAGTGACGTCTTGCATATTTCTACTTCAGGACATCCTGTCAAAGACTAAAAATTGGAAATACTAACTAATTTGGTGCAGGACAATTGATTGAAGACTTGATTTTGAAACCGACTATCTTTTAGCTTAGAACACATTTTGATTGGTGCTTTAAAATGAACATTTGTCTTCCATCATATAGATTTAATTAGGGGGTGAATGAGCACTATTTGTTATGCATGAGATGGTAGGAAGTATGATGTCACCTTGTGCAAATTTGGTGATCATCAGAAACCAGACCCATTGTCTTTGTATGTGTTTAATACCTTAGAGGGGCCTACCTCACAAGAGGGAACGACTCCAACCAATTTTTTTAACGAAATCTTCACTTTCGGGCTCCTCTAGCGGCTAAACCATGAGGAATTTGAAGATGATGCAAACTAGTGATTTGTAACGTTTTGTCTATAGATTCTAAATGCATTTTTTTCAAATTTTTTGGAATCAGATTGCAGTTCTTTTTCCATCTCCTCCGAAAACTATCTTTTAAAAAAAAACAACATTTTTAAGGAGTGACGCTAACCATATACAACATAACATTTTTTGTAGGAAGGATAAAATTCTATTTTTTTCAAATTCAGATTTGTAACTATGATATCCAGCACTTTCATTTGGTTTCATAGTGTTTTATTAAATATTTTTCCCTTAATCAATTTTCAAAGTCAAACCAAATACAATTCAAACATAGATGGATTGTATACAACATAACTTTTTCTGTATGTATCGAAATTCATTTTTTCTTTTTAATGGATCGAGGACATCAATACCCAGCACGAACATATTTTTCAAATTTTTATTTTGATAATCTGGTATTTTTCCACATGTGCAGAACAAAGAGCTTGATTTTCAGTGAAAAACCTATGTTTAATAAAACTAAAAAATAAAATACATAATAAAAGCAAACCATATTAAAATTATATTCAACGGATAGCTCATTCTTAGGACTATCATTGTCTAGTTGGGTTTATGAAGTTTTCTCCATTTTCATCCTCAAATTGAGCTTTGAAAGACATTTTTTTATAGAAATTTACAAATTTTTGAAGTGACAGGGAAAAAAAGGGGGTTCGCTCGAACCTATGTTCAAATGAACCCAAAAAAATTGTTCGATCGAACCTGGGTTCGTTCGAAACCCTTTGAAATAATATGCGAAATTATGGGTGGGTGGTTCGATTGAACCCCTGTCGTATACATACAAAATTCAACAACTTTTCCAGGGTTTCTTTACATTTTTCCGAGCTCAGTCTGTGTAAAAAGCGATTTTCAGGTGACCCTCGTGCTTCTAGGCATGTCGGCTGAAAAAGACAATTCGTAGGTGAAAAATGATGAATTTTTTCAGAATGTTATATATCTTATTCATTATTGTTGCATTTGTTTTTATTATTTTTTATTGTTGTAAGTTTTTTCAATTCTTTTGTGACAAATTTTTTGCATTTTGGAGGATAATTTTCTTTCAACTTTCAAACATTTTTAATTTGAAGAAGAAAATGGGACAAAAAGTAAAAAGAAAAAACAAGGCTCAACAAAAAATTTCAAAAGATAAAGAAGAAAATAGATGCAAACAAAACTTGGCAAATTATCATAGAAGGAAACAAGGTATGTGTTTATTTCTTCTCTTTCTTGTCAAATATGGGTAAATTTATTTACTTACAATAGTGGGTTTATCATATGTTTTATCTAGCAACAAGGAAAAATGCACCAAATAATTGATATATAATAAAATTGAAGGTTCCTCATTTCCATTTTATGAAAATGAAAACTCAAATGCACATCATCAATGAGTTCTATAAAACTCAAATCTGCAAGTTATCACTAGATTTCATAGTACTACATTACTCTCAATTTCCTCTCTTTCTTCATAAATAATTATTTGTAGCATCAATGGTTCATCTTTATAAATTCTTACCTTCAAATTTTCTTCATTAGATCCATGATACTTTATCACAACTCTATATTCTTACTTCTATGCTACAACCTTCCTTTTTATCACCATCTATCCTTTGTTGCACATCCTTGATTTTTTTATTCTACATCATCACAATTTATCATTCCTTCATATTTAGATTATCTTGAATGTATTTATTATTGTTACATGAGCTTATGTGGATTCTTAGATTTAATTTCACTTATCATACCTTTTGAATTCTCTAATAGTGTCTCCTCCTTCTTGAAATACGCATTTTGATCCTATGGCGTTCATCTTCCTTCCTTACATGGAAACAACCAATATGTATTGCCCCACCTTTTTTTGCATTCTATTAATAATATTCCATATATCTCCTACTTCCTAAAATAGGTTTCTAAATTTGTCTAGTACTCTATCTAATCTCCATATCAATTGCAAACATATTTTTGGTGCCTACTACTACTCTTTTATGAATCCTTATACTAAATGCTTTACTAGTTTTGATCTACAATATATTCTCTTTATTTGTATTTTTTGTAGCACCCAATTTTGCATCTATCTATGTTTATGTCCTTCTTTAAATCCTTATATTTATTTCATCCAATTGTGCATCATCAATTATATCTATGGTAGAAACACCATCTTTCACCAGTATTTCCCCCTCTATCTTGGTATCTCCCTTTGTATCAATCTTAGGTAGCTTCCTCAATGAATATAGCCATCTAAATACATCATCTTCTTCTACATCTCTTTCTTTTGATATCTTCTTGTCATTATCTTAATCCATATTCATATTCAATGATATATGCATTATCTAGCCCTCCATGTATAAAATATCAATTCTTCTTTTTGGGAGTCAAAGATTTCATTACATTCTACATGAACCAATTTGAGATTACGAAAAATTTCTAAAGCACCAAAGAGTCCTTTTGAATCTCAAACACCTCAAAATTTATTTTTTCTTTAAACCCAATAGGTTGACCTTTATATTAGATACCATGTGCTAATGAAAATTTTGGATCTTCTCCCTCATCTAGTACTATATCATAGGGAGTATCACGTAAATTTGGTTTCCCAAGCTCCTCCCAATTTATTTTAAGAATAATTTTACATCTACTCCCAAGTTTATTAATATATTTTTCATCCATAAAAATGAGTTCTATATGATTGTGCCCATTTAAAAATATTAAGATGTGAAAGAGATGCATTTTGTTGTAATTATCATGTTCTAATTAATGTCTATTCTAACATGTTCCAAGCCAAAACTTAAATTATTTGAGTGTTGAAATTTATATATATTTGTTGTTTTATAACTTGAAAATTAGATTATGTTCAGTATTAATATATAGGGACTGAAGAGACACAAATCCTAACGATCTCCCGTAATGGGATACCTTATCTAAGAAAAATAAAATATTTAAATTTACTAGATCAACTATCTACTTAGGTACAAAGAGGCTCATAGACTTACTACACTATCTAATAACATGCTATTTTTTGATGGAAACCTTAACATTCCTATGTTATATAACATGATTGAATTATAGAACTTATAGTAACAAGTCTAAAGCTTGGTCACTAGCATGCATAAATTTAATTGCATTAAAACATATGAAAATATAATAGTGAGATATCATGTTGTAACACATTCATATTTTTGATGAAAAATAGTCATGAGTAATGTGTTTTATTCTCTTCATGTAATAGGATAAAATTATTGTGTACTATAAAGTGTATTTTTGTTGATTTGGGGTAATTTAAATTTAATAGATCATTTATCTATAAGATGGGAGGGGCAAGTTTCTTTAATTTTTTAGCGATTTGGGTTCAAAATTAAATCACTTTTATTTTCATTTATGTTGAATCATTTTTTAATTATAATCTAAAATTTGAATCTGTTGACACCTCCAAACACTCATCTCTAAGTTGAAATAAATTATTCATGGTAAATTTTATGTTGAATGAAATGCATAAAATAACCCCCTCAATCTCCTCCAATTCCAAGGCATTCTTGTGATTATTAAGTATAGATTTTAAGGTGTCTCAAAAATAACAAAATGGAAATTTTCAAACATTAGTAGAAATTATTAAAATTTAATATAAATATAAAAAATATGCATTGGAAATATTTTGTAACATCATTTGAGTTTATAATATCTATATAAAATATTCAATCAAAAAGAACATAAATACAAGTCCAAACAAATTTTAGATATATATATAGAGTGACGTCTTGCATATTTTTACTTCAGGACATCTTGTCAAAGACTAAAAATTGGAAATACTAACTAATTTGGTGCAGGACAATTGATTGAAGATTTTATTTTGAAATCGACTGTCTTTTAGCTTAGAACACATTTCGATTGGTGCTTTAAAACGAACATTTGTCTTCCATCATATAGATTTAATTAGAGGGTGAATGAGCACTATTTGTTATGCATGAGATGGTAGGAAGTATGATCTCACCTTGTGCAAATTTGGTGATCATCAGAAACCAGACCCATCGTCTTTGTATGTGTTTAATACCTTAGAGGGGCCTACCTCACAAGAGGGAATGACTCCAACCAGTTTTTCACTTGGGCCGGTATATAAAAGGATGAGTCTAAATTATCAAGTCCTCGTGGTATGTAGGCCTTAGCCGTGCATGTGCCATTCAAAAATGAGTAGCTACCTTTTATTTTAAAGACCTTATAAGAGCCCCTAGTAGAGTGGTTAAAGCCTTAAGTGGCTTGTTGTATGCTCGTGAGGTTCCATGTCCCCGAGTATTCACTAGAACCCTCTTGTTTTAGAAAGCCAAAATCCCTTCTATTCATTGGTGCAACAACGGGCATTACCAAGGCATCCAAATTCTCGCAGTTCTTAGTAGAGGTGAAGAGTCTGTCATGGGAGATTCATGACAACTTGAAGCTTGGCTGACCCAAGAAGTGAGTGCAATGTAAGGGGGAGCCAATGTGGCCAAGCTTCTAAGTCACACACTAAGAATAAGTGCGGCTAGGGAAACCCACGTGGAATCAAGTGAATATAGTCCTTGGCAACCTTAGGATTTGTGCTTGTATTGTTAAAATCAAAAATTTTGTCTGCTATGTCTTGCATGTGTGTTTAAAAATAAACCTCAAACAAACATCACACCTAGTACTTGGCAACACCTTAAACCTTGCAAAATACCAAAACATCGAACATCAAAAACATACAACATGAACAAGTATCACTTAGATTTCTTGGGGCCACCATCCTTTAGATTTTATTTTTCAATCCTTGCATTCCACCTAGTATTTCCATCCCATATAGTCTGTGCATATTCATAGCCCTTTCATTATAGTCCTTACATATTCCTAGTCTTGCATACATAGATCACAGATCACATAGTCCTTGCATACATATATATCATTCCACCTAGTTCTTGCATGTACAACCACTTGCATATCAAGATCATATCACCTAATCTTTGCATGTTCCATGAATTTAGTCCTTTGCATATTCATCATTGATCAAATAGAACCATTAGCTTGCACTTCCATTACTCTTCCTAGGTCTCAAAATCAACCCATTGGCTATCTATCACCCACATCACTTAAGGTTTATCATGGACTTGAGTTAGGGAACATACCATTATCCTTTCTCATCTAGGGAAATCCTTTTGGAGTCCATCATCTCCTACATACCCTCTCTTGGTCATTGGTCCCTTGTGTTTATCCATCATAACACAAGTCAAGCCTTGCATCATAACCAAATTTGGACCCAGAGTTGCATTTGACCTCTTTCATTCTTAACTTATCACATCATATCATACCATTTTCATATATCCCATCTTAGAATCATATCCTTTTCATTGCATCCTAGTCCCTACATATTCCTAGTCTTGCATACATATATCACATCACATAGTCCTTGCATACATATATATCATTCCACCTAGTTCTTGAATGTACAACCCCTTGCATATATCAAGAACATATCACCTAACCAAGTTGCATGCATTCCATGAATTTAGTCCTGTGCATATTCATCATTGATCGAATAGAACCTTAGCTTGCACTTCCACTACTCTTCATAGGTCTCAAAATCAACCCATTTTCTATCTATCACCCACATCACTTAAGTTTTATCATGGACTTGAGTTAGGGAACATACCATTATCCTTGAGTCTAGGGAAATCCTTTTGGAGTCCATCATCTCCTACATATCCTCTCTTGATCATTGGTCCCTTGTGTTTATCAATCATAACACAAGTCAAGCCTTGCATCGTAACCAAATTTGGACCTAGAGTTTCATTTGATCTCTTGCATTCTTAGCTTATCACATCATATCATACCATTTTAATATATCCCATCTTAGAATCATATCCTTTTCATTTCATCCTAGTCCTTGCATATTCCTAGTCTTGCATACATAGATCATAGATCACATAGTCCTTGCATACATATATATCATTCCACCTAGTTCCTACATGTACAACCACTTGCACATATCAAGATCATATCACCTAACCAAGTTTTATACATTCCATGAATTTAGTCCTTGGCATATTCATCACTAATCAAATAGAACCCTTAGCTTGCACTTCCACTACTCTTCATAGGTCTCAAAATCAACCCATTTGCTATCTATCACCCACATCACTTAAGGTTTATCATGAACTTGAGTTAGGGAACATACCATTATCCTTGAGTCTAGGGAAATAATTCTGGAGTCCATCATCTCCTACATACCCTCTCTTGATAATTGGTCCCTTGTGTTTATCCATCATAACACAAGTCAAGCCTTGCATCATAATGAAATTTGGACCTAGAGTTGCATTTGACCTCTTGAATTCTTAGCTTATCACATAATATCATACCATTTTCATATATTCCATCTTAGAATCATATCCTTTTCATTGCATCCTAGTCCTTACATATTCCTAGTCTTGCATACATAGATCACGTCACATAGTCCTTGCATACATATATATCACTCCACCTAGTTCTTGCATGTACAACCCCTTGCATATATAAAGATCATATCACCTAACCAAGTTGCATACATTCCATGAATTTAGTCCTTTGCATATTCATCATTGATCAAAGAGAACCCTTAACTTGCACTTCCACTACTCTTCATAGGTCTCAAAATCAACCCATTTGCTATCTATCACCCACATCACTTAAGGTTTATCATGGACTTGAGTTAGGGAACATACCATTATCCTTGAGTCTAGGGAAATCCTTTTGGAGTCCATCATCTCCTACATACCCTGTCTTGATCATTGGTCCCCTGTGTTTATCCATCATAACACAAGTCAAGCCTTGCATCGTAACCAAATTAGGACCTAAATATCATTCCACATAGTCCTTGCATATATATATATATATATATATATATATATATCATTTAAAAAACAAACAAATCTACGTGTCCTCCAAGTCAAACTTCTCATCCTCCATACCAACCATGCATAAGATTTCATCCTCCGTCCACCTACCTTCACCATCAAGTTTTGCCTAACACAATCCATGCCATTAATTTCCATAGTTCAAGTGTCCACTTATCACCCTTATCCTCTATTCTTCATTTACATCCTAACAATTGCTTATCATCTATTTTCAAATGCATTTTTTCCATGGAATTCTTAACTTAAAGAATCTTTGATTTAATTTGATTTCATATGTTCAACTCCACTTATATATCATCATCTCTCACTTTCTTTGCACAATATTTTGTGACATGTACAAATGGCTCAACAAGTAGGAAGTTTTGAAGCAGAAGTCAAGCCCAATCTAGATATTGGACCAAACGAATCAGTTGAAGAACGCATGCACCTTGAAGATAGGGAGGAGGCCTGAGATCAAACAATGCATGTTGGAGAGGGGTCAGGATCACTTCCTTCTACACCAATGGACGAGCATATAAAAGTAGCTGAAAAGGTGGGGAAACAAATTTCTTGTATAAATTTAGATCATTTACTTGAAATGGATATGGAGAAACTGAAATGTTATGCCAACCAACCTGAAAAAATGAGTAAGAGGTCAATGACTAAATATGTAAATAGAATAATCCATGATCATTTCAATCATCTTGAAACACTTGAAAAAACCTAATTGTTATCACGTTTACTTCTTCACAATGACCTGAAAGAGTCATTACAATTATTGGGTGTACATTCTGCATCGAATAAGAGGAAACACATGAGACTACAAAAAGATATTGTTGAAAATGTTAAAAAAGGTTTAGATTCCATTGGGAAAGGATCTCGATCAGTGAATAAGGCTATTGCAAGAAATGTGATTTTGACATCTGTTTTAAATAAAGAAATATCTAGAAAAAGAAAACTTACAACACTTTCCAGTGAATTTGGTTATAGTAGAACCACACTAATAAAATATGAGAAAAAGAAAGGTTTTGGATGATAGTTCTGAAGGCAACTGGGCAATTATGTGTAGAGCTCCCCATTCAAACATGATTGAAGACAATGTTAGGAACTTGATCTCAAGTTTTTGGAATGACCAGACCCGTCTATCATCAAATACTAGAGATTTTATGAGGCACAAGATTGGACCTGGTTTTATGAAGAACATATTAAACATTGGCTAGACATAACACAACTTGAGATGTATATGAACTTTTGTAGTATGTATCCTCATATAAAGATTGGGAAAAAAATGTTTGAAAGGTTAAAGACATATTATGTGAAGATAAACAAGTTTTTTGAAACTTTTTGTTGTCGTTATCACATTGAATTTGATCTCTACTATCAGGTGTTTTGAAAGATGAGATAAGAAATATATGGTTTTCAAAAGGCACATCCTAAACATGTAAGTTTGTTCATAAAGAATCTATTATGTGATCATGAAAATGGACCTCAAATAAAATGCGTAAAAGGAATTTGTGAAACATGTGGAAATTTGGCTAACTTTCCTTCAACAAACAAAAATGCTGACGTAACAAAGACAGTAAATTGCAAGAGTTACAAGTATGTAAAGTTTCAAACAAATTTTGGGAAGGAATCCACAAGGTTAAAGTATGTTGAAGAGGAGATACCTATTGGGAAATTTATAGAAGATTTTAAAAAATTTATACAACCATACATACAACATTCCTTTTATGCTAAGTGGAAAGTACATCAATTTCAAACATTAAGAGATACTTTCCCACTTGGAACAATTCTATCAGTAGTTGAATTTGCAGAAAATTACTCTTTTGTACATCAAAAAGAGATTCAATCAGAATATTACTTTTCAAAGAAGCTCATTATTATGGTTCATGTGTGTTATCGACATTCACAATTGGAATTAGATGGTGTTGAGAGTATAGATGAACAATGGGCCATCAAGAAAGAATATCACTTTTATATTAGTGATGATAAAGAGCATGACACACTTTTTGTACAACATTGTTTTACAAAATGTGTTTTTGAGAATTTGAGAAGCAGGGGTGTAAAATTTGAAAAGAATTTTTTATGGTCAGATGAATGTGTGGCACAATTCAAATCATCATGAAAATTTTATGCACTTTCTAGATATCATAAAATTTACAACATACTAGGTGGGTGATCCCACAAAGCTGGTTTATAGTTTCTAGGAGATTATGATTTTTTCTGAAATCACATATTTTTAGAAAATATAATGATTTAAACCTTAAAAATTTCCATTTTAAGGATTCCAATTGAATAGGGTTTGATCAAACCACCATAGATGAAACCCCCTTGGATAGAACCCCGCTAGTTTTAAACCATAACTATAATGGAGTCTCCTTTAGACCTATCAAAATGCTGATAAAAAATCACTTTTAATTTACCTTTTTGGGGATCAAATGATCATGGTATTCCATGAAACAAGCTATCCAATGAATATAATTTTAATATTTTTTGGTTTTATTATGTATTTGCTTTTTTAGTTTTATTAAACATAGGTTTTTAACCTAAAAATCAAGCTCTTTGTTTTGCACATGTGGAAAAATAGTATATTATCAAACAAAAATTTAAAAGATATGTTCAAGCTGGGTATTGATGTCCTTGATCCTTTAAAAAAAATAAAAATGAATTTTGATACATACATAAAAATTTATGTTGTATACAGTCCGCCTATGTCTGAATTGTAATTGATTTGAATTCGAAACTTGATTAAGGCAAAAATATTTAATAAAACACTATGAAACCAAATGAAAGTGCTAGATATCATAGTTAAAAATCTAAATTTGAAAAAATTATAATTTTATCCTTCATACAAAAAAAAATTATGTTGTATACGGTGAGTGTCACTTCTTAAAAATGTTATTTTAAAAAAAATAAAAATTCAAAGGAGATGGAAAATGAAGTGCAATTTGAGTCCAAATTTTTTTAAAAAAATATATTTATAATCTATAGAAAAAATGTCACAAATCACCAATTTGCATCATTTCAAATTCCTCACAGTTTAGCCACTATAGGAGCCCAAAAGTGAGGATTTAGTTTTAAAAATTCAGTTTAGTGTCTAGTTTGCCCAAAAATTGTAAACCAATATTGTGGGATCACCCCACATGTTTGGAGTTTCTTTGAGAGTGGGCATGGAAAGGGTGAGCATGATGGCGCAAGATTTTGCATCAAACGTGCTTTAAGAAAGCATCAAAGGAGTTATTTAGAATATCGTATAGATGATGCTTATGATGTTAAATGGTGCAAGAAACACTTTGCATCAAATGAGGTCAACACATCTTCAAGAACAAACTGAAAAATTCCACATAGCATGTTTTGGGAGATATTAGGAATGTATAAATTACATTTTCAAAAAATTAAATTTATTTAAATTTAAAATTTATGTATATATATATATATATATACACACGCATGTTTGTTCACATAAGTTTGTTGCAAGTACATGTATCTAGGTGTGGATAGAAGATCGATGCATGGATGTAAGAGGGTAGAAAAAAAAAGATCTCTGCATTGTGTTATGAGTTCAGATAGTGACCCTGGATGGAAATTATACACAAGGGATTACGCTTAATTCAGCACTGAGTACATTGCAAGAAACTCTTATGCATGCAACAACGAAGAACTTGAATATGTTAGTAAATGGGATATGGTGCCACTATTTGTTTCAGACACATACGATGAAAATGAGGATAAAATATTTCATGACATTCCTTTGATTTCAATTGATTATGACCATATTTTAGGATTGGTTAGAAAAGGTACATGTGTAAGTTTTCAATAATTTAAATATTATATAAATTTAATGATCTTTAAAGTCTAGAGACAATTCTAATTTTATTATGTAAATTTTGTGTACAAGAGATGTTTTTGTAGTCATAGCAAAGCCTGGAAGCATAGAAGGTGTTAGCTATTACTTATTGCATTGCACAGAAGAGAGGAATAAGCTAATAGAACCTAAAACAAATGATGGAATGTTATTTCCCACAAGTGAGTTTGAATTTAAAATTCTATATATACATTGTGTACATGTGTACATTACCTTAAAAACATTAAATATATATTGTACAAACCTTGAGTACGAAAATGTTGTACATGTGCACATGTCTTACCTCAGGTTCATGTTTACCATGTAGGTTATGTTGTTGTGCAAGGAATATATCTAAAACAAGTCAAAGATGTTCAACATGGGATTCATTTTGTGGACTATCAAGTTGATAACAAGGTATATCAATATAGTCACCTTCTAATTGCTACCGCCCTACATCTTCATGCAGTTCCACATACACGTGGACAAAAAAAATGGAGACTAGATAGAGATGACCATAAAAAAATTTTACATGTTATTTAAGAGCGGGTTGACCTAGAATTTTTGAGTTAGATTATATCCATGGTTTTCAAGTTAACTTGAACATGTACATACATGTTCAAGACGAGAACTTATAGTAACTTTTTTGAACTTTGGATTGTTTTAGTTACTTATAATATATGTTGATGACAAGTGTTTTAAATTTGGTTGGATGCAAATTAGGGGTTGAAATACATTGAGAACCTTAAATTGAGTAGATATTTCCAATTATATAAATTTGTTCCATGGAATTCAGGTACTTTTTATGTACATAATGTGCAAACCTTGTTACAACAATTGCAATGTTTATATCTATTTAATATGACTATCTATTTAAAGGTGAGTATTTAAAAAATGAATATTTTCTATAATAAATTTATTGTCCATAATTTGAGTATTCTATAGTATCTAATTTTATAAAAAAAAGTCATTGGAAGAGTGATGGTGGAAGTAGAAAAAAATTTAGTGTTAGTTTCAATAATCCCCAAAAGAGCATGTTTATTTATTTATATCTTCAATAATGTTGTATTTATGTATATAGTTGTATATATTTAATTGATGGTCAATATTATAGTTAATTAATTTTTTCTCATGCCCTAAAAAAATTAGCAAGTGATTGCATGTCCCCTTAAGATATCCTTTTAGGCCCCTTCACTCATCTCCTACATATATTTTAAAAATTTAGGCAAGTTTAATTTATTTTACGTAGACCTTGCAACTACTTGGCATGATTGTGACTACTTGGGAATTTAACATGTGACAACATATTATATAATTCTCCTACAGTAGTCATCACTTGAACATAATAAATTTCTAATCTAATTATTTAACTTGATTTATTGTATTTTTTTAACATTACTTAGATTTAGGACTCATAAATATCTATAGTTAATTTCTTTACTTCCTCTAATTATATGCATATTTACTTGGTCATTATATTTTTTTATGATTTTTATTTTAGGTCTCTTATAACTAGTTGGAATGATTATGACTACTTTTGTATTGAATTTGTGACAACATAATGGTAGGAATCATTTGAATATAAAAAGATTCTAATCTAATTTTCTAAGTTTATTTATTATAATTTTCTCACATGACTTAGAGTTTGACCCATGTATCTATAGTTAATTTATTCTCTATTCTATAATGTGTATCAAATTGTATAGCTATGATACAAAAATAATTGATCTAATTGGGATGATGTCCCCAAACCTATTCATCTACAAAAAAATTTAGAATATATAATTCATATTTATAAATTGATCATTTATATTTAAAATAGATCAAGCTATTTATTATTTTTAATATATATAAGGAGAAATTAGGGTTGGAGTAGGCACACATCAATTTTAATTGACATTTTCCCTTATTTTATGTTGCGACATGCCACCATAAACACCCTAGGATAATAAATATGAAAATAATTAGGTTTTAAATCCAATTCAAACTCTATTCATAATTTTCTAGAAAAATACAATAGAACCTTAGAATTAGCATTTGGTGGATGGTAAAGACCATTCACTATCACTCCCAAATATCTGATGTAATTAGAGGATTCCTACAACATCTAACTAAACTTATTTATCATGTTTGAACGGATAGGCTGATTTATGGAAGATTCAATACATTATGGGGCTATGGTTGGTTTAGTAATATGTAATTCAAGGATCTATCTATATGATAGTCCATCTAAATAGAATTTCCTTATCTCCTCCCTTCAAATCCAAATTTTACATCTAGATCCACATCAATTGATCTAACTAAATTATTAATTGCTTTCAATGAATATAAAAACTATATAGCATATGGGGGCATATTAGCCTCATAGTGGATAAAATTATTTTGTTCTTATTTAACATAGTTATGTTTTCATTTATAGTTCCTTACAATTGAATCTCATCAAATGAAAGTGCTGGGGGGAGGTGGATTGAAGGAGTGGAGGGGTTTTGAGGTGGGGCTATTTCAAGTGGTTTCTTTTCAAGTGGGGGTTGAATATTTTATAAAAAATCTTCTAATAAAAATGTATACTCTAGTAATTTCTCTATTGAAATGTAACATGCTAAATATTATCTAATTTAATAATTGCATCATATTGGAGATTATGACCTTTATTGAATCATTGCATCATATTGGAGATTATTTTCAAGTCATAACATGGACACATGATTTCATCTTCCTGTTTCCTATTAGGTATATTCCTAGGAAAAAACCCTATGTTTATATAGATCAATTTGAGGCTTCTCTTGTGAAAAATATATATTTATCTAGATATATATTAATAAGGAAGAGGGCTTTGATCATTTATAACAACTTGCATGTTAGTGATGATAAGAATAGGAATTTGAAACTCCTTAAGAAAGATACCAATTTTTTACTATTGTTCTTATTCATGTTCCATAAATACTAGTTGTTTACCATAGTTCTTATTCATGTTCCCTAAATACTAGTTTAAATGAATCAAGTGGTAATCAAACAAGTTATTTCATTGTGGAGTTTGTTGTTATTTAATGTATAGATATGCAACATATCTAGTAATTTTAGAATTTTGTTACAAGTCAAAAAGATAATAGAGGTATAATTTGAATTGAATTTTCTTAATGTTTCAAAGAATAAAATTTTCCTATTATTTAATAATGGTGTAGATTAAGAGATTATTTATGAAATAATTTAACATAAAATTTTATAACTTAAAGGGAAAGTGTTTGAAAGATGGTATATTTAATTATAAAAGCAATGTTCCTACCTAGATTCTTTATAATTTTATATTTTGTTCTCAACTCCTCAATGGTTCATGTTAAGTCATTTTTTAAAAATAGGAGTTTTGTGTACCACAAAGTGATGCACTTTATTTGTTCTTACTTTCTATCAAGATTTTAATTTCATCATTTTTATCAAATTTTAAAACTAGAATAACATGTCCCTTAAATTAATAAATTATTGGCTCAAGTAAATACACTCATTTATAAAATATCAATAGTTTACTTGAGCTTGGGAGTCATTTATTTTATAACTTTTGACGGCTTACTATAATTTATTCAATGGGTGTGCGTGTGAAAAATATTTATTGTGATCAGCATGAATGAACTTAATTATAAAGTGGCATTCATTTTCTAAAATTATACTCTAGAGAGATCAAATGTATATATCATATAAGGAAATGTAAGCTGTAAGAGATCATCAAATAAGCAAATGTATGTATATTGAATATAATCAAATGCATACATATATCATATAAACATGTAAACATATCAATATTGGTCAATGTATAAACATGTAACATGTTATAAAAAAAGTGCAAAATGTATGTATATCATAAAAGCAAATGTAAGTTAGAGATCATCAAATGTGGAATACTAAAGATCATCATATATAGAAAATGTAAGTTTGCAATAATCAAATGTTAATTACTAGAAAGATAATCATATAAGAAAATACATGTAGTAAAGATCATAAATCTAATGTAGGGCCTAATATGAATGTCGACTCCTAGTCGAATGATCATCTGAATGAGAATGGTCCTGCTCTGATGGATGTGTTGAGCCCTACAAATAAAATGGTGTACAAAATGTGTTAAATGCATATAATTTATATTAAATATGTATCTAGATCTATGCATACATATTCATGTACATATACACATGTATATATAAAAATTTAAAACTTGCATGTCCACTAGCAGCAGATTCATCCATAGAGTCATGTCAATGTACATGATCTGGAACAAGGCTAGGAGTGACATGATGTATGTCCACCTACAATATATATTCATATATATATATCAGTACATGAATATCTAGTTAAAACTAAAATTTAAAAATAATTAAAAAGGAATTGAAACATGCACATGCACATCATTTGATATCGGATGACCTCAGTCCTCTGAAATGACCGCCTCCACCATATCAACTATACGGTCAAGTGATGAAGCAATATATACATCCATCTGATCTATCCCATCTTGTGCCAGGAATGATGAGTGAAGAGGACTATGTAGATGAAATGGCATCGCTGATAAAGAATCAACACCAATCAACATCTTAGTAAAAACCCATAGTATTTGTAGCTACTGAAGGATAAGATGGTGGATCCTGATGTACAATAGTGTTGGGTTGAGAGTGATGGGATATTGGAAGTGAACGAGCTTCGCATACGAAATGATCTCTAAAATTCTCTACACTGATTCCATAGTCTGATGTAATGAAGGCATATGCCTCCAAGAGGTCCTCAACCAAACAATACAGGGTCCTGCATGCAATATCTCCTATAAGTGCCTCAAGCTCTATGGGAGTAGGGATGCTTGCTACTATGAAAGGATCCATGGTGGTCCATTGTTTTAAAAATGGCATGGATCAGGGACATCTAGACATCAAATACTGACCTACATGATCAATAGATATCCTAGTAGTGGTAGCTGCAATGCCACCTACAGTATCAATTGCTTCCTTTTGGAAAGCAATAACAACCTCATCTTCTATGGGGGCTAGTGATGAGGTGAGAGAAGGAAACCTCTCGCCAACCAATACCCTAAACAACGGGGTTGGTCTATCTACTTGATGATAAGTGGGCCTATTAGCAATCCTGCCACGCCCCTGACCAACATATGGTGGAATGTCCATGTATTTGACTTTGAGGCCCAAATGGACCTCAACATACAACTATTGAACAAAATATAATGGAATCTAGTCATTGTTTGGGTATTGACCATGTGCTACAAGAAATCGTGGGTAGATCAATGAGGCCATAGCACGATCGACACATCTAGTGATCTAGTATGCCCTAACGTTACGTGCATTTTGATAAAATGGAAAACAATTGGTTTTTATCATTTCTTTGGTCACACTATCCTATACTTTTTTAAGGGGAACCTCACCATCTACTTCTTCCTACATGCGAGAAAGAATAGCAGCTACTTTATCTAGAGAAAATGCACTAGTCCTCTCAAGTTCATCTCTTAGTTTTTCTAGACTATGTAATATTGACATGCATGGTTCAAAATATATCCCTAGGTTTGCACCCTACACTAATGAGTCTTTCAATTTCTTAATGTCATTAGTGGTATTTGAAAACAAAGATTTTCGAGGTGGAACATCTGCATTTTCCATGTTATATGTGCATGGATGTACCTAAAGGAGCAATGAGACCTTGATTTAAATAATATATCTAGATATTGGGAATAGAAATATAAAATAGTTCTAATAATTCATCTACTCATCAATAATATTTCCATACCATTAACAAATTTTTTTTTCACCATCTATCATAGTTTTTAATAATCAAAACATTCAAATTACTAGATTGCACAAAAAACATAATCTAAAACAATTCTAAAATTTAAATTTATAAGTGTGCACTCTAGTACAAAATGTGCCATTAAAGACAGTTTAAAAAAAATTGATAAAGGTTGAATCTAATATTTATTTCCTACTACTAGTAATAAAGGGAAAGCATCATTACTTAACATTGGTGGTCATGTAAAATAAATTTAGTCATTATTGAAGGCACAAATAAGAGAAGAAAATGAGAGAGATGATAAGCTTGTAAATATGATTTCTAAATTATTGAAGCAATATTTTGATAAGGAGGAAACCAAAAAATTAGAAATAAACTTCCTCATATCCATAAAGAAAATTTGATAGGAGGAAGAGACACGCACATAATATTTATCATGAAAGTTACCATACAATGTACAAGAACATGATACTAAGGAATAAAGGTTTCTTATAAGTACACAACAAACCTGGATGAAGATTTAACCCTAGTGCAAAAAAAACAAATAATGAAAGAATAGGAGAAAATGAAGATTTAAACTTTGTACATATTTTTTTCTATTACCTCAAATCTTCCACCAATATAAATTGAATTAGTGATTAATCAAAATAGTAAACTTTTAAAAATTGAAAATTGAATAAGCATTAATTTACCCTTCACTTTCACCTAATTGAATGATTCCATTGATCACATCATTTAAGTTTTAGTGATTGTAATGAGGTCACATCTCAAATCAACTATCAATTATCTAAATTATCAACTTTTTCAAAAATTTTGTGATTTTGTGAATTTGTGAATTTGTGTCTTATGACAAGAATGAAGATGTCAAAAACTACTAGTACAATCTTTATTACTTAATTTATTAAAGTTTTAGGGGATGTGATTTTCAAAGGACAAAAGAAAAACCTAAAAATAAGAGAAAAGGTTAAATATATGAAAAAATTTTGTTTGTAAATAATTTATAGATTTTATTGATTAAGATAATTATTGAATATTTTCATAATATTCTCATAATAAGAGGTGCAATAACTAACTCATCTCCTAAAAATTTTCCTCTAGTATAGTTATAGTGTGTCAACTTTAAACATAGACAATTATACACAATTTTATATATAATTTTTTATGAGCTCTGCTAGGGTTTTGTGCTTTTTGAAGTCATTCGTGGCCCCTCCTGCATCATACTACGCTTCCTATGTAGGAAATTGTTTCCTTCATTGAGTACGACCGCATTTACTGTGGTTTTAGGGGTTTATTATGCCTTCAACAACAATTTTTTCTGGTGTTAGTGGTTCGTCGACGCAGTTTAACGGCTCCCCCACTGAACAAACACCCTCACAAATTTGTTTTGAAAGTCTTTCACGAGGTAAGCATTCTGACACCCCTACTGATGTAGTTTTACCTTTACCTGATTTTGATTCTACATGCCAATGGCTCAAACAACACACCCTTGTGGGTTATTTTGTTGGGAGGACTCCCCCCGAAAGTGTGCTAAAAGACTGGGTCAGCAAGGCTTGGGTCACTCATGGGGTCTACCTTGATATAGTCCAAAATCTGACCAAGGGTTTTTTTGTTCCGCTTTGCGAAATTTAGTCATGTCCAAGATATTTTGGGTCATGGGCCCTAGTATGTTCGGTCTTCCTTGTTGGTTTTCCAAGCATGGACCCGAGATTTTGTTGTCTCAGAAGACTCCAAAATGCGTGTCTTAGTCTGGATTGAGTTTGTCGAGTTACCTTTGCCTTGTGTGCCCTTCTTGAACCATATTTCTTCCTCTTTGTGGAGGGTTGTTTGTATCAAACCTAACGGGTTCTTTCAAGCCCGTCCTCAAAAGAGGGTTTGTGTGGAAGTTGATTTATCCAAGGATTCAACACACCCAAAAAGTCACATATTTCAATCTGCCCAACATGTGCTATCGGTGCCAGTCAGCTGACCACAAGATCAACAATTTCCCTTTGACAGTTCCTCGTACATCCTCTCAGTCACAGAATTTTGAAAAGCCTTGTCCAACAGAGCCTTCTGCCAAGGCTGAAATAAAGTGGACTACGATTTCAAACTGAAAAAATAAGTCATCTGGTTCTGGGTCGGCTCCCAAGGCCCTTGAACCGACCAAGCTGGTTTCAAACCCTTCAGAGAAGGGGATAGCTACTCCCTCAAGAGTTACTTCTGTTGTTTTACAACCCAGGTCTAAGGCCGCGCCTCAACCTACGGTTATTTTGTGTGTTCAACCGACTTTGTCCTTCATAGCGAGGACTCAACAGCGATCTCACAGCCAGTCTCCTCCACGGAAAGAAGGTGAATATGTGCCTGAAAAATAGAGATTCTCTCCTTCTATTCAGATTGGTTATGTTCTGCAAGAGTTTTTGAAGAATAGCTTCTCTTCCCTGGGTGAAGAGGATTGGGATTCTGCAAGTATGGAAGAGTTTCCATGAATTTTATCTCATGGAATGTTCGAGGTCTAATTGACCTCTCCAAGAAGTATTCTATTAGGAATACTTTGAAGAATTACCCAAGGATTGAAGTGCTTTGTCTCCAGGAAGTTAAAATTTTAGGTTTCTTGCTTGCTTCGGCTTGTCGCTCTATTTGGCCAACCAGTACTATGTTTTGCACTCTGCATGAGGCTAGTCATGGTGGAGCTGCTACTTTGTTGGCCCCAAGATTGTGTTCTTGTGTGGTGGACCATGGGGTTGACCCCTCCTAGTGGGTTGTCTGGGTTCTTCTCAATATTGAGAATCATTCCTCAGGATTATTAATGTTTATGCCTCTAATGATGTCATGGAGCATTGCTTGCTTTGGTGCTGGATTGTTGATTCTTTGCCAGTTGCCACCTGGTTGCTCTATAGGGATTTCAACATGGTAGAAATGGAATATGACAAGAATGTCACCTTTCTTTTTTGTTGGGTAGCGGGTGAAAGGGAGGCGTGGTTTTACATGTGCATTAAATTGGGGCTTTTTGATCCCAATATGGGTTGCCACCATTCTCATTCTCTCTGGCACACTTGGTGCAATTACAGGGCTAGTTGTGATAGAGCCTTTAAATGCATTGATCGTGCTATAATCTTCGCTCAATCTTTTTTTTCCTTCAATAGCTTTGCCTTGCTTGTTAAGCCATTAGTGGATGTGACCCTTTTTGATCACTTCCCATTTCATTTTCGCATTGAATGGGCATCTTGTCAACCTCGCACATGTAAGACTTAATTCTTCTTGAACACGTCTTTTCTCTGTCACAAGCCCACCCTGGACCACATTCATCAGGCATGGAATTTAGAGTGTAGGCCTCCTGGCCGACAAGATAGATTTCTTGGTGGAATGATGCCATCATTTGTACTGCACATTTCTTGTGCATTTATGGGTGCCAACTTGCTATTTTTTGTTGGCATTCTTATGAGGCCACCACTACCAAATTGCATATGGCTACGAAGGCTTTAGCGGCTAGTCCTTTCTCCCCATCACATCAAGTTTCGGTGGCGGATTTAAGACATCAAAAGAAAGTGGCAGATAATTATTCTGTGAGAGGTGCTCAAATCAAGACTCAGCTTCATTGGCTCAAAATTGGTTGTTGTGCCTCCAAAGAGTTTTTTTTGGCTCTTCATGCTAGGCACTCTTCCCCAGGCATTAAAGCAATCAAAGATGGTAACCAGGTGCTCTCTGAGCTACCTGACATTCTCCAGGCTTTTGTGCATCACTATGAATAGGTTTTCACTGCTCAGGACCCCACGCTTGTGCGCCAACAAGCCCTTCAAGATTGCCTTGTTTTCCCACATAGGCTTTCTTCAGCCCAGATTAATTTATGTGATTAATTGTTAACAATTGATGATCTCAAGGAAGTTGTTTCCTCTGTGGCCGATGATAAGGCTCCTAGGATTGATGGCTTTCCTTGTGAATTTTACGAAGCTCTTTGAGATTGTGTTGGGAGTGATTTGCATCATGTTTATCTTGAAGCCTTTCAAACCAATTCTCTAGGCAATTTAATAAATAAAGGCAATATTAAATTCATACCTAAGCCTAGGGATCCGAAGGATATTTGCAACTGGAGGCCCATCACGCTTCTCAATGTTTCTTATAAAATCATTGCAAAAGCCTTGGCTCTAAAAATTTTTCACCTCTTGCCTTAGGTTGTGCATCCTAAGCAGAGTGGTTTCATTAAATCCAAGTTTATTCTTGATAACATTATTGTGGTTTGGGAAGGCATGGAGTGGGCCCGATGATCAAACCAAAAAGTGGTGTTCATTAAAATTGATTTTGCCAAAGCTTATGACCGCATTGAATGGCCTTTCATTCTTGTGATGTTGCACGCCTTGGGCTTTGGGCCCAACTTTATATAGTCTATTCGTATTCTTTTTTCTGATGCCTCGGCTTGCGTTTCCATTAATGGTCACCAGTCTTCTACTTTTGGTCTTTTCTGTTCTATTCGCTAGGGATGCCCTCTTGCCCCTGCTTTGTATGTTCTGGCTGCTGAGGGCTTTGGATATCTCATGGCCAATGCTGTCTCTTAGCAACATGTTAAAGGGATCTCTCTCCTAGACTCTCAAGAGCAGCTTGTCAATGGCCACTTGATGGATGATTCCTTTCTCACTCTCTTAGAGGATGAAGCTTCTATCACTGCTTCCCTTGAATGCCTTGATACCTTTTGTCTTGCCTCCGGCTTTGCAATTCAATGGCACAAGACCTTTTTCTACATACAATCAGTGCTCCCCACTCCTCCATGGCTCCAAACTTATAACTGAAAGTGGATTGGGCAGGGGGAAATATTTCAGTTTCTGGGCATCCCCTTAGCCTTTCAGGCTTTTGCTCGAGAGATTTGGCAAGCCATCCTCTCCAGGGTTCAGCAGAAGCTGGCATATTAGATTACTAAGCCTCTTTCACTAGCTAGAAAATTCCAAGTGTCCTCTAAAATTTTGGCTGCCACCCACGTCTACTATTTTTCCTGTTGGGCTCCTTCTAAAGCTGCCTACAATAGGCTTGAAAAGTTGCTTCACGATTTTTTATGGGCCTCTTTAGGAATTTCGCTGTCTCCCGAAGGACTCGGGAGGGCTTGGATTTCTCTCCACTCAATGACAAGGGACTGTTCTTTATGCCAAATGAATTATTCGAGCTCTCACGGGGGATGAAGCCTAGAAGATTCTCCTCAGACATTGTATTCAGTCTAGTTTTCCTATTCACAGGCCCACCTGGAAAGGAATCGGTCTCCAAACCCTCTTGGTTATGAGGGAGCCGGTTCAAATTGTTGGCTCCTTTGTGGCCAAGAGCATCTAGTACTCTTGGGAAACTGTTAAGCCTTGGCTCCATTGGGCGGGGGATGGATTTTATGATGGGCTTTCCATCAACCAACATAGCCTTTGGTGGTCTCCCCTTTTGGCTCAGAATGGTCAACCCCTAGCCAAGCTGCCTTAGCTCAAGGCCCTCATATTTCATAAGAAGGGCATTCATATGCTGCATTAGCTCTTTCACCGGCCTACCGTGTGTCTCTTGTAGTGGGATACTTTTAAAGCCCAGTACAGTCTTCAAAACCCGGACCGTCTTACTTTTGATGGGCTGGTGAGCGCCATTCTGGTGGAAATGCTTCACAAAGTTGGCATTCCTGGACACAAACCTTGGTGGAAAGACTGGATATGGTTTCTAGATACTCCTCTCAAGAGCTACAAGCCGTGGCTTGGCTACAGGTGGCTTTCACCCCATTTTCCTATGATCAACTCTTTGAACTAGAGGTGGCTTCTTAATTCCTCAGCCCATAATTGGCGTAAGAGGTTTGATGCCACTTGGTTTGCAATTGTTAATCTGAAGTTGACCCACTTTGCTTAGTGTATTCTTTTCCAAGGCTTTTCTATGGGTTCTCGGTTTGTTCATTTGGGGGTTCCTGACCCTCGCTGCCTTTTTTGTGGGTAGTCTGAAAGCTTTAAGCACCTTTTTTGGTTTTGTTCCAGAGCTCAACAACTTTGGACTTGGATCCATGACTTCTTTCGGCCTTTTAGGTCAAAACCCTTTTCTTGGAATATGGTTCTACTAGGGGATCCGCCTGGAACCCCGAATAAGTTCACCCAACTTTGGCACACTTTCAGGGTGGAAATTCTCTTCAATATCTGGGAAGATAGAAATTCTTGTATATTTTCTCATTCTCATTTAGATGTTAATGTGTCTCTTTATGCTAAAATAGTTATATGTTCTAATGTTCTCTTACAGATTCAAGTGCAAGCCAACAAGGTTGCACTAGAAGTGGCTCACCTGCAGGTTCTCCTGGACCACTGGGGAAATTCCCCTTATACTATGGCTTGGATCCCTGATTTTCCCTCCTCCTCCTACAGTCAGTTGCCTTCTCGGGACTGAAAGAGGAGTGACCCTACACGATCCCGCTCCCAACCTCCTTCTCGGCGAGATTATCAACCTCCCAAGTGGGCTTGTTCTCCTCCACCATGTCTTGATCAGGGCTGGCACTCTAGTGGTGCTCCAGGGAGTGGTGGTGGTAGTTTTGGGTGGCCCTTTAATGCTCCGCCTGCTTCTGGCTCTGGTTGGCCCTCTAGTGGCAAAAATTTTCTATGGCTGGCTCTTGCAATCTCGCCTCAGCGTGAGGAAAAAGAAAAAGAAAAAGATGAAGATAAAGTTGATGATGGTTGGGGTGCTCCTTCTAACGTCACTCCAAACCCCGCTGATGTATGGGGAAAAAATATGGAAAACAGGGACCCCCCAGGATCTACTAGCACTCCCTTGGCTGCTTAATTTTTCTTTTTGTTATTAAACTTCTGGGTTAGGCCCATGTGATATTTTGGTTTTTCTGGGCCCTGCCCATGTGACATTCGAGGTGTGCCTTTTCACCACCCGCCCCTTTTTTGTGAATTTGTAATTATATCTTTATATTAATATAGATATCTGCATATTCATAAAAAAAAATTAAAAATTAAAATTAAAAAATTAAAAGATCGTTATTTAAGATTTAAAATGATATTGTCTTTATAAAACTATTTAATTATAATGGTTTTCAGAACAATTTTACTTAAATTGATGATCTAAGTCTAATATTATGTTGTTATGGTGATACCCACAAAAATTATGAGTGTTGTAATAAATTTAAAATAGCTATCATGCACTTAATTATTTTTTATTTTCTGAGTTTTAGGCTTATATTAATTCACTACATCTTTATGTTTTCTTGATATTTAATACAACCTTTTTCCCAAATGAATACTTGGAAGGATTTACACATGATTATTTTGATGAAATAAGTTGGAGGGCTCGATATAGATAAAATATGTTCTCTTCCTAATGATGTATGGATATATAGGAAAATATATCATTAAAGAATATAAAAAATGAATTTCGAAAGAAAGGGTTAATTTTTTGATTTATTAAGATTTCAAATGTAGACATGGAATGAGTAAGGAAAAATGACATTATGAAACATTTTTTGTGGCCCCATGAGCTTAAAGTTTAGTATTAGTAGTGTCATCTTCAAGTAGAAAGATATGGTGATAGCTATATTATTAAGTATATTATGGAAAATAAAGTTGTTACATGAAATTCATTCAGTAGGTCATCAATTATAGGATTGGGAAACATATCCTTGGTTGAGTTTTTTTATATATAAAAATATACACTTAAACAAGGGTATGTGTAGGATCATCATGGAAAAAATAGGCCCTTAAGTGGAAATAAAATTTAGAAAAATCAGAGTTAGGCAACTTAATGTAAAACTTTGAATAAGTTATCTATACCATTTCAAAAATATGTAAGAATAGAATTTGTAGAAAATTGAATTTAGTTTCTAAACTACTAGGTTTATTTTTAAAAAAATAAAATTTATTAGCTGAAAATTTGAAATTTCAATGTAGTACTACTTAAATTTTAGAGAAAAAATAAGAACTAGGTATCTGTCTGACCACCCTAACCACAATAAAATGATAATATTTTTTTATGATATTTTAGATATAAGTAGAGGACTCATGTCCCGATGTGATGCATATTTTTTTGAATTTTTTTTCCAAGTAAATAAATAATTATGATTTTTTTATTACAACTTTTAAAAAATATAAAAACTCGTATGTCTAACCACCTTAACTTGGTCAAAACTTCATGAAATTCATTTTTTTTTTTAATCCTATAGTATGAAAAGCATAGAATGTGACACATGTTTTTGATTCAAAAAATGGGATACCGTTTGAAAGTTGTAGATATTTTTCAATCAGTCTATCAATCAGGACTTTAGTCGTAATTAAAATAGAAAATGAATAATAATTATTTATTAAATTCAAAGTAAATAATAATTTATATTGGTGGAAATTTGAGAACCTCCTTTAAAAACCTTTTTCGTTTCATCAATTTTGGGTAAAAATAAAGTCGTCACTGACATGAACCATCATATCACTTACATATTGCCACTTTTTGGCCCATCATGATCTTGCACATACCCACAACATGAACCATCCTTTTATTAAATAAAGAGTACATTGGAAGAGTGTGTACCACACTAGGTTGAATGGCCCCCACCTAAAGAAGGTTGTGCACTATTGTTTAGTCTCAAGGTATTTTGCAAAAAAACATATCAAGGTACTTAAATATTATTTGGTGTACTAATTGGAATCAACTAAAGTTCATGATTATGGCAATTTTGAGGTGATAATATATGGGAATCTATAAACATTGAGATATTTTTGGTTATCACTTCATATAATTTTCATGATTGAGTCAATGTAACAAATTTATATAATAACTTGGTAAGTTGTTACCCAATGATACCTTATTTAATAAATACTCTATGTTACCCTTGATGATACCTTATTTAGATAATAACTTGGTAAGTTGTTACCCAATGATACCTTATATGATCTAATGAGGTGTGTGGAACCTAATTTCACCCCTATGAGAGTGTACTTGTGGGAACTAGTAGTAAATTGAATCAACATTTTAAAGAATTCATAAATGATGGTCGCAAGTTTATGTAATTATTATTCTCCCAAAACCATGCCATAGCCTCCTAGTGGGAGACCAAACATATTAGGTTACAAAACATAGTTCTCTACAAATACTTAGAAACTTCCTATGTTTCTCCATGCATGCTAGTATGCCCTTATTAGCTATCATTACATAGGAAGTATAGAACATCACAATTATAGGATAATCCTTTCACTTGGTTACTAACCATTTCTTCATGGATTAGTATCTTGACACCTAGTGAGTGGAGACTGGTATTAGTGTGCTTGGTATGTGGCATGATGTCATATGATATGCAATATTAGTTAAGTGATAGTTCTTGAGGCATTATTCATGTTGTGCATGATATGTAATATTAGTTAAGTGATAGTTCTTGAGGCATTATTTGGATAGTGTTATGCTATTATAAATTTATCCTCAACTAATCTATCTAACTTGAGCTCAATTATTTGAATGTGGTAGGCCTAAAATTTAAAATTTAACATAAATTTAATATTCTGCACCACTAATAATTTATTTTTTTATAAAATTTTCATCAAGACTTGGTGATATTCTTGTCACATTATATTGAAAACCCATATTTCACCTCCGAATAAGATCATTTGTATGGAATATTAGGTATCATAGATGAAGAAAATGTGATTTCTTTGTTTGGTCTCATCTACCATGGGTATCTTCATTTTTTTTTATCTTTCCTCCTGCTAACATTTTCTCTAATTTTATCTCACCTCTTGTGTTGACATTGAGGTTTTAAGTTAATATTTTATTTTCCTTTATGGTCTGGATCCTTCTTTTAGTTCTTAACAGTTATCTTTTTCCATTATTTTAATGATTGAATTTAGTTACAAATGGTTTACACACTTATTCCAAATATTCCATTTCATGAATTTTATAACATATGAAATATGAAATATAACACATGAACTCTATTAAATATGAAATTTGGTCTTTAGTTTTTGGCTCTCTAGTATGAAAGTGATTTATACTTGGTGGAATTCTTAGTTGAGACTCTCAATCTTCCATTGTTGGTTTCTAACTTGTGATCATACAATACATGAGGTATGTATTAATCTAATGTTAATTCTTGAAAGAATTTATATATTATTCTCATCTTAATTCTCACACAAAGTTGTCCTAGTCAATTTCTCATATGAGCTCCATATTTGTAATTTTTTCTTAATATAAAAACATATAAATTATTTCAAATTAATTATCCTATCTATTCTATGTTATAGAGGATGCTTTTATTTTTTATAAGTATATAATTCAAAATTAAATAGTAATTCAAGATAGAGTACACACAATATTTAGTTAAAATAAAATAATATTCTTACTTCCATGAGAGTTATGTAGAATGGTAGCAATGTCTCAAAAATATTTCTTTGCTACTAAATTTTTATCATTGTTATGAGTGAATCATATGAATTATATAGCCAAGCACATAAAAAATTTATAGATTGGAAAGTAAAATAATCACACATTTATCATATTTTTATATGTATATATAAAGTTTCTACCATCAAACTATTTATACCTATAGATTCTATATAAAAAAAAAAAATCAATCTCAATGTCTTATGAAATTTATATATGATAATATTTAAAGATTATAAATTAAAGGTTTTATATAAAAAAAAATTCAATCTCAATGTCTGAACTGTTTGACAAAATGCCTCCAAGAAATGTGTTCTCATGGAATTCTTTGTGCAGGATATTCACAAAATAGATTTGTTGTCCAAATACTTTAGAAATTTTAAAATAGATTATATGTTTTATATTTTTTATCATGCTTGTGCAAAAATGGGGGTTTTGGAATAGGGTATGGATACCCATCAAAGCATTTAAATTATAGAACAAATGCAATTAGCAGTTGTAAATCCAAATTATGTTCGTGTAAATGGGTTTGTTGAAAAGGCTTTAGAAAGTTTCAAGCAAATGCAATTGATTTCTCTTTATTTAGGGTATATATCAGAGTTTTTGAAACTGCAATGCAAATGGGAAGAATGTAACCAACCTTGGAGGATGCCTTGGAGGGTGATATACTATGGAGCTTTCTCGAAGGTGGCATTTTCCCAACAATTCGCTTCTTCACATGCTCTAGGTTTGTCACACTATTCGTCGCATGTGAAAATGACAGTCGCTTTTTTTTTTAATCCCTAATCATGGGGGTTTGACCGAACCCCATTTCCCTCGAACCCCCTTATTTTATTATTTCAACTCATTTGTGGGATGGGTTCTAGTGAACATATGGTTCAGTCAAACCATAGTGTTCGCTCGAACCCAGATAATGGTTCGCCCAAACCATTGGGTTTGACCGAACCCCTTCATTTTGTGTAAACAAAAAAAATGAAATTTTCCTTCCTCCACAAAAGTGTTAACCACTTATTTGGGATCACCCCTAGAATTGAGAAATATGAAGGAGGCCTAGTCAAGTTTGGTGATGATACATCTACTAAGATATGTGGAAAATTTTCAATCAATTTTAATGGCAAGCATAAAACAAATGATGGATTGTATGTTAAGGGTTTGAGACATCACATCTTGAGTGTTGGAAAAATGTGTAGCAAAGGATATAATATTATGTTTCAGGATGATGTATGTGAGATCAGAAAAGCTCTGAAACTATGGTTGTTGCTGGAAGAAGAACAAATGGAAATGTTTATCAACTTAAAGATGTTGATGGTCATTGCTTTATGATAGATTAATGAAAGTTCGCTATGGCATATAAGGATGTGTTAGATCATTTTTGATAGCCTAGTGAGGATCAGTATGGTTCAAGCTATGAGAGATTTGTCGATGATCACAAAGCCCATCAATATTTTTTGCAAGGAAAGCCAACTTGGGAAGCAAGTGAGAAGAAGCTTCAAGGTTAAATAACAATATACTACTTGACTATTGGAGCTGATGCATAAAGACCTTTTTGGTCCTACCAGAGTAAGAATTATTCAAGGTGAGAAGTATTTCATGCTATTGATTGATGATTATTCTAGAATGAAATGGGTTTCTTTTGTCAAAGAAAAATCAGAACCTCTAGATAAGTTTAAAGCATTCAAAGTTATGGTTGAGAATGAATTGGATATGAAAATCAAGTGTTTGAGGTTTGAAAAAGGTGGAGAGTTCACTTCAATGAGTTTAATAGTTTTTGTGAGAATCATGGGATAAAGAGGCACTTGTCTACTCCTAGGACTCCTCATTAGAATGGAGTAGTTGAAAGAAAGAATGGGACTATTCAGGAGACTGCAAGAACAATGATGAAAGAGCCAAACCTATCGAAAGTATGTTGGAGAGAATTAATTCATATTGCTGACTACATTCTTAATAGAGTTCAAGAAAGAGAAAATAGTGCAAAGGCTCCCTATGAGTTTTGGTATGGAAGGATTCCTACTATCAAATATTTCAGAGTGTTTGGAAGTAAGTGCTATATTAGAAGAGATGAAGAAAACTTAGGAAAGTTTGATACAAGATCTAATGAAGGTATCTTCCTTGGATATTCTTCAAGAAGCAAAGCTTACTAATGCTAGAACAAGAGGCTAAAGAATATTGTTGAGAGTACAAGTGTCAAAATGGATGAATACTTATAGAAGAATTTTGTGGTGATAGATGGATATGAATCAGATGAGTCCTCTTCTAGGGAAAATGACTAAGGTGATGGTAAGGATAAATATGTTCAGATTGAAGAGGAAGAAGCTTCAAAAAGGATCCCTAAGACTCCTAAGTATGTGCAGAAGAATCATTTTGAAGACCAGATCATTGTTGATAAAAACAAAGGTATTTTGACAAGGAGAAAAGTTGTTATGGCTGAAGAATAGGTAAATCTATGTTTACTTTCTAAAGTTGAACCTAAAACAATGATTGGAGCTTGTAAAGAGGACTATTAGATCAAGGTTATGGAAGAAGAACTAATGCAAATTAAGAAGAGTCGGACTTGGGAACTTGTCCCAATACCAACAAACAAGAATGTTATTGGAACCAAGTGGGTATTTTGGAACAAACTAGATGAGAATGGAGAAGTAGTAAGAAATAAGGAAAGGCTTGTGTAAGGGATACTCACAAGTGGGAGAAATAGATTTTGAGGAGACATTTTCTTTGGTGGTAAGAATGGAAGCTATTAGGATGTTTTTGGATTTTGTAGTACATAAGTATTTTAAGGTTTATCAAATGGATGTGAAGTTTCCTTTCTTGAATGGTGAACTAGAAAAAGAAGAAGTATACATTGAACAATCATAAGGATTTCAATTATCAAAAAAACCAGATATGGTTTGCAAATTGAAAAATACATTGTATAGATTGAAGCAATCTCCCAAAGCTTTGTATGCAAGGTTGGATAGGTACTTGGTACAACAAGGATTCAATAAAGGTACCATAGATAGTAATTTTTATTTCAAATTTGAAAAAGATCAAATATTGATTGTGGTTGTGTATTTTGACATGATATAATCTTCAGAGGAAATGGGGATATTAGCAAGATATTTGCAAATGGGATGCAGAAAGAGTTTGAGATATCTATGTTTGGGGAGATGAATATCTTCCTTGGGCTACAAATCAGTCAGATAGAGAAAGGTATATTCATTTCACAATCAAATTATGTCAAGGAAATGTTGAAGAAGTTTGGAATGGAAAATTCTAAACCGGATTGTACTCCTATGGTTACTAGTTGCAAGCTAAGTAAGAATGATGAATCTCTTAAGGCTTATCAGAGCAAGTATAGATTAATGATTGGAGGACTATTATATCTAACTACTACCAATTTGGATATCATGCACGCAGTTTATCTTGTGGATAGATTTGAAGAAGATCCTAGAGAATCACATGTTGCAGGAGTGAAGAGGATATTTAGATACTTGAAGGGCACTCTGGAACATGGCTTGTGGTATCCAAAGGATAGTAATTTCTCTTTGAGTGCATATACAAATGTAGATTGGGCAAGATGTGTGGATGACAAGAAAATTACATCTAGTGGTGCATTCTTTCTTGGATGTAGATTGGTGTATTGGCTAAGTAAGAAGCAAGATTCAGTTTCTTTATCTACTATAGAGGTAGAATTTATTATATCTTGCTACACATAGGTGTTGTGGATGAAGAAAACTTTGAAGGATATCAGATTTGTATATGATGAACTGATTTCTATCTTCTATGAAAATACACGTCCTATTAAAATTTCAATTAATCTGATGGTGCACTCAAGGAAAAAGCATATTTCAATTCGGTATCACTTTTTGAGAGAGAAGTTTTTAGAGAATGAAGTGAAGTTTGAGTATGTGCCTACAAAAGATCAGGTTGTTTACATATTTACTAAGGCTCTTCCTAAGGATAATTTTGAGTATCTTTGGGAGAAGTTAGGGGTTATTACCCCTCCTTTGAACTAGATGCATAAGAATATGAATTAGTCTAGTGGATTTCAAGATTTAATCTTTGTTCTGCATTGATCTTGAAAGCTACCTCCCAGGGGGAGTAGGTAGCTCTTTGTTGGTTGTTGCAGTTAGGGGGAGTTAGTGTTAGTGCATTTTTGTGTTATCATTTTTTGATGGTTGGTTCACTTAATTGTGTGCTCCTAAGGTGGGGTATATAGATTAGTAAAAATAAAAGGTAGTTACAAAGTGGTAAAGAGAGAAAGTATATATGTTTGATGTCAAAGGGGGAAAGAGATGCAAATGTGCTTCCCTTTGCCATTGATATCAAAGGGGGAGAGAAATAAATGTTAAAAAGGATTAGTTGAGAAAGAGAAATACTTTATATGGAGTAGTGTGTTGGTGATTAGAGTTGTTATGTTTTCTGTTGATGGGTTTTCACTTCATGTGTTGCCATCAATGACAAAGGGGGAGAGTGTTGCAAGTATGAGTAGTTGGTGTTGTCATTGATGCCAATAGGCTTATGTTTGTATTACAATTTATGTCAACTATTAATGGTTGAGAAGTGGTTATGATGCCTCGATTAGTTTCATTGTGTTGTCATTAGTAAGTGCTACTGATGTCAACCTCTAGTGTTTCTTTGATAAGCTTTTGTTTATGGATGTATAGTTGAGTTACAGTGTTGTAGTTGGTTTAGTGGTGATGAGGAAGTTTTGAAGATGATGATTATGTGTCTTTGGTTCTTGGTTTCTAAGTGATTTTGAGAAAAAAATGAATAAAAGAGGAAATAGTGTGTTGTAGAGGTGTTCTGGTATAGATAGTGGTCCTCTGGGTTGGCTCCACATTTATTTTATGTTGAATATCTTCTTATACAGTTCAAATATGTTGGTCAAAGGTATTTGGAGGTTCTATGTAGATAATTTATTAGTCTAGATCATTGTGCAAAGAAATTTGTGTTCACCAATGTGTGACTTATAGTGCAATGTTGTTTAGGAGAAACAGTTTTGCTTCACATTTATTTGCAATTTGGCTTCTAGTCTTGTAGTTCTAGAAGTGTGTTGAAATGGTTCATATCTATCTTTAGTTGAAGTTGTTCATGGTTTGGTTCTTTGCAAGTTGATTTATTGAGTTATAGAGTATGAAAGGTTGTAAGAGTGTACTAGGTGTGTGCATTCTTTATGTGAAAGTTTTTGTGAAGGAATTTGTTGGATTTCAAGGTGTTTATGGAATATTCTATATTTTTTTTGAATGTTATGTATAGTCTACAAGTCATATTTGGATTCGAGGAAGCATGCACTTAAATTTTAATGGTTTTTGCATAGGTTCGATCAACCTTGGGTGTTTACACTAATAGTGGATTTTCTTTGGTGATTGTGGAAGCACGACATGGTGTATATGTATGATTTGGGTTTGAGTTATGAATTTGTGTGCTCCAATTCCATTCCTTTCCACTGTGGGAGTTCTTAGTGTCAACCTAGTTTGAATTTTCATGGTTGAGTACCTTGGAGAGTGTTTTCAAGGTTGAAGAGGGTATAAATATGTGTTGTGTTGATGGAGGATTGCATAGAGAGTGTGTGATGTGAATTATAGAGTTGTGAAATGTGAATTTGTGAAGTGCATTGTGAGATTTAATGAGTTAGACTATTGGAAGCAGTGAGTAGAAGGTGTCTACAATCTTCAAAGAGGCTGTGAATGTGTTGGTGATGCTGTGGTGGAATTTTTTGTTGTATTGAGATGGATTTCTCATTGTAACATTCTTCTTCCTTCCTTTCTATAATGTAGCAATGAACCCTTGTTTCTTTTGGGGAGTGAGCCCTCTAATAGTGAGCCTTTTTGTATTTAGTGTTGCAATTACTTTATATTATGAGCTATTCCTCATCATGGTTTTTCCTTTCTTAGTTTCTCCACATAAATCTAGTGTTCTATTGTACATGGTGTTGACGTGGATCTAAATTTTTATCAAGGTTTTGATATTTTAATGTACAACTGATTCACCCTCCTCTTAGTTGTCTTGTGTGCATTCAACATCCATAAACCCCTTTCTCAAGAAACTTTTGCATTTGATCAGAACCTACCATTTCTGTGGTCTTTACCTTCAACCCTCTTAGCTCTACTTTCTTTCATTCTTTTTAAAACCTCATGAACACTTATTTGAAGTTCATCTCAATTTTTCCCAAAGCAGTAAGCCATTTTACTACCAAAACAATATCTGATGCACCCATGGAGACAACATACATTGGGCTAAGGTGATAATATCCCATGGATAATATAATGCTATGAAAATTTCATGAATAACTAACAGTACCATAGTCTATAATCAAGACTTGAAACTCTAGAACTAGATATAAAAAAGTTAGATGAGTAGCCAAATTTTTGTTGATGAAATTATGAGTACTACCTAAGTCGATCAACACTATTACTTTTTGCCTCTTGAAGAAACCCACTACCTTGAGATTTGGTGGGGTGCTAAGACCTAAAATTTCATGACAAGAAATGATTGGTCTGGAATCATGTGATTCCCCATTTGAATCCCTAGCACCCTATAATATTGGTTCATCCTCTTCTTCCTCACTTATACCTTCAATATAGAATAATTTTTTTTCACTGCATTTATGTCCTAGACTATATTTTCTGTCATAATTGAAACAAAACCCTTTTTCTCTCTTCTCCTCATTTTTTTATGTATTCAACCTAATAGGTTGAGGAAGAGAGGGTGTTGAGTATCCTTTCTTTGCTATCTCATTACCCCCTTTCTTACTAGGAATCAAAATCTTCTCCTCAACTTGTCTTTCCATTACCATTGCTTGTGATAAGGAGTGCAATTGGAATAGCCGTACTTCATATTTTATATGATTCTTCAAACCACCTATAAATAGCTACTTTAAATTTTCTTTTTTCACATTATCCACTCTCATAGAAAGGGCTAAATTTTTTTGAATACAATCCTTGACCATGCCCATTTATTTAATTTAATGAGTTGGAAAAAGTAGCTATCCATAAAGTTATCTCCATAATGGGTAACAAGTTCCTCTTGAAAAATTGACCTTGTGACCACACAACCATTATTTCTCTTATCATCACATTACCAATGATGGCAAATAAATTGATTTGGTTCTAGATATATTGATTCCATAACCACGATTTTTGGACTAAGCATGATGAATATCAAAGAACTGCTCCATTTGGCATAGCCAATTGGTTGGATCCTTCCCATAAAAATTTCTCATATCCAACTTGGGTATGAATTTCCTTGGCATAGGATTATTAAAGGAATGATCCTTCTTGAAATCAAATTCAATACCAAGGAATTCATATCCAACAAAATCATTATCTTCCACCTTACTAGGTGAATATTCACCCTTACACTTCATACCTAGAACAAGTGATTTTAGTTCACTTGAATATACTTTTGCATGTCAGCCATATTCTTATCTAATGATGAAATATGAACCTTTAATTTTCTAATTTCATCATTAAGATTAATATCCCCAATTTCTACCTCATCTTTATCTAAAGATTTCCCCAATGTGGTACCATTCTTTTTGCCTCTTGTTACAGGCCCTATCATGATGGTAGAAACTAATTTTGCAATAAATCACACAAATAAATTTAAATTAATCTGATTTTTTTTCAATAACTCACCAAGGTTTAGTTTGTACTCTCAAAAGAATTCCCAAAAATTGGTGTTTTGCAGCCTTGAGAGAGAAATTGTTGGAAACCATAATTTGTGATAAATCACTTATTTCTACTTAAAATGTTGTAAAATTTGGACTGTATTCTCCTCTATTAATGAGATTCAAAATACCACCAAAAATTAGGAACCAATTTTGTAGGATAGGGAGATATGCCCTTTCTAAGTAAATTTTGTAGAAATCCCAATTCTATAATAAATCGCTTAATTTAGCTCAAACTACTCTTAAATATGGATTGTATCTTCTTCAATATGTTCTTCAAAAACCCTTTAAAAATTAATTTTTTTTTTCCAAATTATGGGAGGTATGTGTTTCACAAAATGACCTCCAAAATTAAAAAAAATGTCTTATCGTAACATTGCCAAGATCATGCTCTGATACCGCTTGTAAAGAAATCACTTGCACAAGAAGAATATCATCTAAAATATGCTGCAAATACTTGATAATATATTCCACTTCAAGGGGGAAGCCTCCAAATATCCAATAAGAACATAAATCACCATATGATGATGAAATAAGACTCATAAGCTCCTATATACCTATTTATGCCTAGGATATAACCTAGGCTAACTTAGATAACCCTATATAAGCCATAGGATGACCTAAATAACTAAATAAAAATGTATTAATAATAATATGACTTAATTATGAGTTAAGATAGTTGCAAGATGAATATTCATTACTTGATGTGCTCTAATATTAAGGATGTAGCAGTTCACAATTGTTAAGAGCTCAAAGGAGCAATTGTAATAGTCTAAGAATTTTAATATAAAATTAAATATTTTTTATTTCATTGGACATTAACAGGTACCCCTCATAGGAAGGATTGAATATTCTCCCTCAACAATGAAGAGGATGTGGTGTTGTATGTCTAACATTGTGAAATCAATTACTACCTATTATTTTTTAATAATGCTTTTGTATTGTTTAGCTTCATGTTCATGTTACATATTTTGAATCATGTATTTTCTCTTTTGAATCTTTGGGAATGTTTTATAAGCTTAAACTATATTATCCATTATTAAAAGTGATCCATATCATTTTTTTGGTGCATCGCCTTAGAGTAGTTTTACTACTTAGTTTCCTTTCTATTTCTCTTTTCCCTTTCCCCCTCCTTAAAAATGAAGAGCCTACTTCTAAAATCCTAGAGGTTGTATCATAAACCAAAATTCAGTCCCGCACCTATGAAACTTCCCAAGGATATCCTCTTTAATGTTAGTGTTAGATATCAACATTTATTTTTTTGGTACATATTAATCTAATAAAATAATACTTGTAAGATAAAATAGAATCAAATCATTCCAATAAAGAAATAAATATATAACACAAGATATATCCCAGGGAAACTCTTTTAGGAAAAATCCAGCCTTTAAAACAAACCTAATGTAATATCAACAAAAAATCTATTGCAATAAAATATTAGAAGACCATTTCTTTATTATAATAAACAATATATTCAAAATAGAAGATGAATTGTCACCTCCAACACATGATTTTTAGCCTATGAATAATCTAGCAACCTCACAATCATAAATCTATAGCCATACTATAATCTCACAAACTTGAGCAAGAAGAGGCCAACACTCTTCAATCATGGAAGAGATTTGATAGCATAGCTGTTCATTACATTTTTTTATTTCACAAAAATATCCCATACCTAGGACTCTATAAAGAGATAACCTAGTCCATAAGAAAATTAAATTTTCTAATTAATGCACCTAACTAACATTTCCTAGTCGATCAGCCAATTTTGACTCTAGATCCAAGAGATATTACAATCTCCAAGGAAAAGATCATATGACCCTTTAATTTAATTTTTGTGCTCAAGATTATCGGTCTTCATATTGAAATGAAACTATAAATAAATATGATATTTTCAAATAACATTTATAAGGGAAACAAATGTCAAACAAGTATTTAGAATCCATAATAGAAAATAATAAAAATTCCCACACATAAGATAACACCAAATGTTGAATTCAACCTCTAAAAGTGCTTACACAACTCAATATTTCATCTCAAGAATAATAATACAGTACACTTGTAGTGTCTCCATACAAGGCCTTTGAAGCATTAAGAAAATTAGTTGCATTCATCCATGTGAAACCTCCAAGAGATGCTCAATCCAATTTCTAAACAACAAGCCAAAGTTTATATTATGACTAAAATTATAACATAAGTTAAATACACCAGATCTAATAGATTTTAAGAAATAATTAACCTATTAAGCTACAATCCAAATGAAATGCTTGAAAACCATTAAATGAGGAATACATTGAACATAAACAACAAGAAATGAATAATTAAAGACTATTATAATGCCTCAAACCTCATCCCATTGGGGTATTGGTGCTACTTTGATGTGGAATGTCAGCCCTTTCCCAATTCCTTGGATAAAACAAGCTTGATCTGATAGATTGATGAGTGACAATGAATGATTTGAATCAAAATGGATGAAAAATGCTTAAATGAATACAAGATGGATGAAAGTGAGTATGCAAACATGCAACATAAATTTTCTCAAATGATTGTAGGTCCCTTTCTCAAAGAAATGAGGAGTATTTATAGGAGAACATGCTGAACCAATGGTTAGGATTGATTTGATCAATCAATGGATGAGATGCAATGAGAGGTGAAGCCAGGGATCATTAAGGATCCTCATCAATGGATGAGAATGCAAGTTGACATGGATCAAAGAGTTAATCAATGACTCTTATTGATTCAAAGAAGCACAGTTCCAAAGCTGTTAGGAAGTTGTTACAAGGGAATATTCCATTTTGGAGTTTAAATGGAGGAATATTTCAGGGGAATATTCCCTTTCAAGTGGGAGGGTGAGGCAAAATAGCAATTAGATAATTAAAAAACATTTTAATTATGCAAGTTGAGTGAAATTAAGATGCTCATTCAATAATTTATTTATTTAATGAAAGAGGGTCAAATGACATTTAATTCAATAATTAAGATTATTTAATTAAATGAGAGGACATCTGCAATTTAATTGAATAATTCACATTATTCAATTAAATAAAATGAGAATTAGTGTGAAAGCAGGTGAATTATCCAAATAATAATGATCATTTGATTAATATGATAAATTGATGCATTTAATTAAACAACTAGGATCATTCAATTAAATAGTAAAAAATGACATGAATTTTTGGATGAAACAGTATAATTAGTAATCAGATTCAAGTGTGCAATATTAGTCAGGACAATTTGAAGTGTCTAAATTTTTCCCCTCTTTGAAGTGAGGTACTTGTTACATTGGTTCAAAGAATGATGATTTTTGGATTAATGTTGCTCCTCAGATCAACAATTTAAAACTTCTTGATTTTTCAAATGCCCCACTATTGCCCCAATGAAAGGAATTATGTTGGTACATTGCCCCCTCGAGAGATCAAGCAAAAAAAATAATTTTTAGGTCGAGATCACAACAAAGATACAAGATCAGTTCAAATCAAGGAAGATGCAAAAATACTTCTTTGAATGCTTAGATGTTTGATGTAGATGAATTTTATGATGTATAGACAGTCATCAACCATGGGTAGGCTCATGTACATTTTGATATTTATAGTACAAATTCGATACTTTGATAGAAATGTTAGTAAAGATAAAAGAATAAGAAGAATAAGATGGATGGATTAACCATTGATTTCAAGATTGATTTTGAAATCCAATCAGTCTATGAGTCTTTGAGAATTTATTAGATATGGTAATGAGATTGATAATTTTCCTGTTTCAAGGATTGGGATACTTCATCATTTCATTCCTTATTTTTGATATAACACATAGACATGATGCATCAAGGTATCAATTACTTGGATGGAATTGTATCTAATGTGATGGAATTTGACTCTGTAAATGGATAGGATAATCCTTGCTCACACCTTGACATACATAAAACTCATTAGAATGTAGTTTAGAATTTTAGAACATTTTGGACCAAAGCATATGCAATAGTCAACAATCTATTCTCAATGACCTCCCTAAACATAACTAAGTATTCACGAAGATTATTTTACAAGAACATCACACAAGCAAAAAAAATAAAATATAATGATCAATTCCCCATTCCTTTCTCTCTAAATCATTTTAAATAGAAATCATCGAGAGGTCCTCGAAATAGGTCAATAAGATAAATCATAAGAAAAAGATCAAGATGAACAAATAGTCAATTTTATTCACATCTCTTGCCAAAAGGTGTTGTTTCGAGGATAAGTATCCAAAGCGATTTCCAATGATAGTGCCCATTGTAGGAAATATCTATCCTAGGACATGTTAGCGGATGATGGTAGGTTGATAGGTTGTTTGAAAGGTTGTTGATATAAGGTTTGATTGACATGTTTGATAATGATCAAGAGTTTTCTATTTTTGTTGCATTTAAAGGTTGTACTTTTGCTGATTGTTGTACTTGTTTTCCATTTGTGTTACAAAAAGGTGAGTGTGAAGATTAATTTATTATGGATGAAATTTTATTGTGGGTGCAACCACAATGGGATGGGTGGTTTTGGAATTTTTGGAATATTTCGATGTTTTTGACATTTTGCAATGTTTTTGAGGCTGTTTTTTGATGTTTTTGGTTGTATGTGAATGTTTAGGTTTTTCAAGTTATTTGAGGTTGTTTTTTAATTTTTGAACATATTCAATGTTGTTTAGGGTTTTCAATTTTTTTTGTTTTTTCTAGGTTTACAACCAGATTTTGTGTTTTTTGAGTTTTTAATTTTTCAAATGTTTTTGTGTTTTCTAAGTTTTCAAAAAAATTTGTGCTTTCAAATTTTCAAATGCTTTTGTGTTTTCTAAGTTTTTGACCAAGACCTAAGAGGGACAAACCTAGGGCCTTAGAGGCTTATCAAATATTATCCTTTCGTACATTATACACGCAAACACCACATAGTTTGACTGACTTTGACCAGTAACCGTTTATTGATGAGATACAATCACTTGATGGACTATCATTTATTATGATAGAATGATAAAGTAATGACCTAATGCATCTTGGGGGCTCATCGATGTTGGCCTTACCTATGCTTAAGCTCAGAGACAACGTAGTTTGACAAGGTATTTTTTGGATTTTTTGACTTTCTGACCTGTTTAGGGATTTTGGTGTGATTTGGATGTTTTGGATTTTGACTTTACAACTTTTTGAATGTTTCTAGATTTTTGGCTATACAATATTTTGAATATTTTTGGATTATTTTGATTTTGCAAGTGTTTTTGAATTTTGGGAGATTTTCAAATGTTTTGGGAACGTTTGAGGATAAGCGATACCTTAGATCATGATGTCGATGTCATGCTATGAGATATAAGACATGGATCAAGATTTATTTTAAAAAAAGAGTGCAATAACTTGCCCCCTCATGTCTAGCAATGTTTCATAGCGCAATGGACAAACCAAGATAGGTAATGTTTATGCAAAGACTTCCACAAAATTTTATCATGCTAGATATGGGCTACTGGAATTCATTTGACAAAATGGTAAAGAACCTACCAAGAGCTTACAATGAGTAGAGTTGAAGTATACATTGAACCATTGTCAAGATCAACATAAACTAAAATATTTGGATAAAGCTAGATTGGATTGATGAAGGGAAAATTATATTTATATGACAAGGATGAGATACTTCTATCTAAGAAGGATCATATAGATGCTCGATTCTACTCATGATACTTGTTTTCAAAATTTTCATCATATTACATGCCCAATGTGCCACTGAAGTGGTTTTCACTAGAGGATGATTTTTATTTTTATTATTTTCTTGATTTTTTGATTTTTTAGAAAATTTTCCCTCATGCTGAATCACCTGGTGATACTAATGTAGAGGCCATTGTCACAACATGCCAATGATATAATGCTTGAAGAAGCTTCTTTTCTAAGATACAAGAACTTGAATTCCACTTTAGAGAACTTTGACCTATCTTGTCGATACTATAATTAACCTTTTTAATGTGCGCACATCGTGATAGAGTGCCATCAGAATCCTTATGATGAAGGGTAGTTGTCAACACATGGTCAATATGAGAATTAGATGTCATGAATGGATTGTATGGTGATATGTATGAAGGAATATGAAATGGATTGGTCGATGGTTTGGAACCTTTGACTCTCCAAACTTGGATAATGAGCAATGATGGGTGGAAATGATAGTTTTCATGAAATTAGGACCAACCACTTAATATAATTTATTCATCACTGGAGAAACCTTTTCTTTTTTTAAGGACATCTTTGATGGATACATTTCCCTTTTTGACTTTTCCCCATAGTATCTTTGATTAATGGAGTATGATTGGGATGATTTTCTTGTGTATTCTTTGGTATCCATTTGTGTTTACTTTGTCCTTTTTCTTTACTATTTCATTTTATTTGATGATCTTCTCCTTGCTTTGATAGGAATCTTTCTTTGCATGTTTGTCCTAATTTGTGTATGTTATGATGGGTGGATGAAAATTCATGATACAACTAGTTGTAGTGTTGATAGTATTTTCCCCATAAGCATCCTTTGTGGCCCCTATGTTGATGTTTTCATTAGACAAGATTGCCCCAAACATTGTGAAGGTATTAAAAATACCCTAATCCTTTTCCTTGATAATATATCATATAATCCATAGCCACTGAATATGACTTCTCGTGAACACATGATATTGCTATGGGTTCTTGTTGTTCAAGAATATGAACTGTTTGCTTTGATTTTATGACATCTTAATATGTTGACACCGCTTCAGAAGATGTTGGTGTTGAATCAAAAGATGATGAGGATGCAAAATCATTGTAAGAATCAATAATCTCGATTGTTGCTTGCTCTTGTGTGAGAATATCAAGAGTGGGAGACTCTTTTTTTGGATGAAGAAAATATATATTCCCATCAGAAAGAAACATCTTGGGGGTGATATTAGGGATATATTTGGAGTTTAAAATGGTTTGGAAGATGTCCATTAGCTCTTGATAGAAATTTTTGGAAGTGATTTCTTCATCTTGGCTTAGGGTAGAGAAACTATCAATTTCGGATTGGAATATATTAGGAAAGTCATAGAAATGTTGTGGGGATAGGGGTTCTTGATCTCGACTCAATTCAGAGCAACTTTTACTATCCTCAAGAGCCTCCTCTTGACATGATCTTGTTGGAAACACAAGGGTAGATAATTGAGACGGGGGTTGAATTAGTTGTCCAATAAATTATACTGATTTAAAATTATTCTCAGATCTAATAATTAAACATGAAAGCATAAATAATAAACACATTAGAAACACACATAACACCAAAATTTTTGTGTGGAAAATCCTGTTAGGTGAAAAACCATGGTGGAGGATTAATCCACAAGTTTATACACTGTTAAAAGTATCAAAAATGGGGAATTCACTTGCATTCAGGCACACTACCTAGAGCTCACTGCTCAAATACGAAAAGGCTTACTACTCAAAGGAAGACACACTATCTTAGAGTCAGATTTAGATTAAATCCATCTAAATATTTTGAACTGAGAGAATAGCATCTGCTAATGCCTAATTACAGTTCCGGTTAAGAACATGAACACTCTTTCTTTTGCTCACTCTTCTTCACACTTTACTTTTTCCTTCGAAAGATCTAAAATTTATTCACACTTATCACTTGCACATCTGAATTCTTATATATCTCAAATGATATAAACAATTGGTTATATATATCCACATCTATGGATTACATCATCTACATGTCAGCTTCAATAAAAGATAAAATGAATACAAACTGTCGACTCAAAACATAAATAATTATCAATGTGAATCGACCAAAGTTTACCAAAACATAGTGAAGACCCAAAATAATATTCTCAAACATGAAACACCTCCAAAAACTATTCCTCGAAGATCCACAACATGATACAATCACCTTGTCGACCAAGAACATGAAAAACATGAACACACAAAATAAAAGCTTCAATCACGAGCACATCGATCAATGCAAACCAGCAACACAGATAGAGCACAATCTAGAAACATCCACAAGAATCATGAATCACCACAATATCATTAACATCAACTCATATTAACATAATCGCATCATCTTCTTTCAAGAACACTAGCTAAAGTAACCGAAATACTCATAACTCGATCAAATCTTCATGCGAACCTCTAAAAAATTAGGTGGATAAAATAGATAGACTTGAAAAGAAACTCTTTAATCTGCAACTTCTCATCCTCAATATACTAAACTATCCAACATGTTGAACTTCAGTGCATCATCAACCTGTAACATATTTTATTATAATTTTCTCAATATCCTCAACAGATACAACCTTAAAGACATTAATTATAATAGTGTTGACATCAATGATAACCACATATTAAAAAAATAGAAAAATATGCTCCTTTGGCATTGATGGTAACACATCATGTGAAAAAAAATGATCAATGCAACTTTCTCTTAGCACTTTCTCCCCCTTAGATTTTGTCTCTACTTCCTAAATAATTCACATTTTTTCACATGACTCTTCTCCCCCTTTGACATCAATGAAAAAGGTACACATTATGTTACTCCACACAAGCTCTAAACAACATTATCTAAAAATCTGACTACTCCCCCTAAGTAGTAGCCACAACAACATCAATATGAATCAAGATATGACTATGAAATGCATAGACTGATGCAAGTCAATGCATCTTAGTTTTTATTAGGAGGAGTAATTACCCCTAGCTTCCCTCTGAGATAATCAAAAGTATCCTTAGGTAAGGGATTTGTAAAGATGTCTATGATTTGTTCTTTAGTAGGCACATACTCTAGTCTGACTTCCTTTTCACTCACCTTGTCTCTCAAAAAGTGAAACTTGATTGATATATACTTGGTTTTTGAATGCAAAACCATATTCTTAGAAATTTGAATAGCACTTGAATTATCATAGAATATAGAAATAGGTTCATCATAAATAACTCTAATATCTTTCAACATCTATTTCATCCACAATACTTGAGTATAATTGTTAGCAACAACAGTGTATTCTGCCTCTACAATAGATAAAGAAATGGCATTTTGCTTCTTACTTAACCATAAAATCAAATTATTTCCCAAGAAAAATGCACCACCACTAGTACTGTTTTTTTCATCCAAATCTCCTTCCCAATCAACATTAGTAAAAGCATTCAGAGTAACATCACCATATTTAGGATACCATAGGCCAAAATCAACTATTCCCTTTAAGTACCTAAAAATCCTTCTCATAGATGTCACATGAGATTCCTTAGGATCAGCTTGAAATCTAACAACAATGCACATGACATTCATTATATCAAGTCTAGTTTGATTCAAATACAATAATTTTCCAATCATAGATATGCATTTATTCTGATTTGTGTTAGGAGAATCATCATTTTGAGTCAACTTACATCCGGTCACCATAGGTGTACCAATTGGCTTTGAATATTTCATACCAAACTTCTTTAGCAATTCTTTCACATACTTGGACTGGGATATAAAAGTCACTTTTCTAATTGAGTAATTTTCAATCCCAAAAATAATTTCATTTCTCAAATCATAAACATCTCAAACTCATTTTGCATCTCATAAACAAACTTCATGCACAAACTATCATCTCCTCCAAAAATGATATCATCAACAAAAACTTCAACAATCAAATCTTTGTCATGATCAATCTTGAAATACAAGTTACTATCAATAGTACCTTTATTAAATCCAATCTTCAACAAATACTTGTCCAATCTAGCATACCATGCTTTGGGGCTTTCTTAAGTCCATACAATTCTTTCTTTAATTGACAAACCATATCTCCCTAATCAGTCAATTGAAATCCATCAGGTTTCTCCATATATACTTCTTCATTCAGTTCACCATTTAGAAATACTGACTTGACATCCATCTGATAAACCTTGAAGTTTTTGTAAGTAACATAGGCAATAAATAGTCTCATAGCTTCAATTCGCCTCAACATGAGCAAAAGTTTCTTCAAATTCAATTCCTTCCATCTAAGAATATCTTTTACATACTAGTCTTTGTTTTTGATGACTTCACCTTGCTCATTCATCTTATTCTAAAAGACCCATTTAGTTCCAATTACATTTTTTTCCTTAGGTCTAGGAGCAAGATTGCATGTATCATTATTCTTAATTTTTTGTAACTCTTCTTTCATTTATTACATCCAATGTTCATCTTTGCATGCTTCATTGACATTATTAGGCCCAATCTTTGAAATCAAACAATACTCTTCTGCAATTCTTCTCCTAGTCTGAACACCTTTGTTCTTATCACCTATAATATGATCTTCTAAATGATTTAGTCTTACATACCTTGGGGTCTTAGGCTGTTCTTGAACTTCAGGCTCTTGTGATCTTACTTCTGTACTTTTACTACTTCCTTCCTCTTCACTTTCTTGATTCACCAGAATGATCTGCACTTGATTCTGAGTCTGAACTAGACTAACATTTTGATCATCTGAATCATATCCACAAGTTCTAGATGGTCTAATTGTGTCTTCATCAACGTTTACATTAGAAATTTCAACTAATTTCCTCAATCTCTTATTGTATCATCAGTAGACTTTACTTTTAGTAGAATAACCAAGAAAGATTCCTTCATCACTCCTAGCATCAAAATTTCCTATATCTTCCTCTCTTTTGATATAGAATTTACTCTCAAATATTTTGAAGTATCTAACAGTAGGCTTATGACCAAACCATAGCTCAAAAGGGGTCTTACTAGTATCACCTTTGACATGTACCCTACTATATAAACAACAATACTCACAACTTATCTCCAATAGATATGGAACATTTCCTTCTAGCATCATAGTCCGAGTAGCATCTAGAACTTTCATGTTCTTCCTTTCCACAACTCCATTTTGTTGAGGGGTCCGCGAGGTAGATAATTGTCACTTTATGCCATCTTCTTCACAAATAGAATTAAACTCACCAGAAGTGAATTCACCACCTCTATCTAATCTTAAACACTTAATCTTCACACCTATCTCTATCTCAAACATAGCCTTGAAATTTTTGAATTTCTCTAGAGCTTCAGATTTTTCGCTTAAGAAAGTAACCCACATCAATCTAGAATAATCATCAATGAGTAACATGAAATACTTGTCTCCTTGTAGACTTCTAACTCTAGCAAGACCACATAGGTCAGTATGCACAAGATCAAACACTTCATTTGAACAATACTATTTCCTTCTAAATGAGACTCTAGTTTCCTTCCCTAACTGATATTCCTTGCATATAGTATTAGTACGCTTTATCAACTTAGGAAGATCTCTCACAGATTGGGTAGAACTTATCTTGATATTATTCTCAAAGTTTACATGACACAATCTTCTATGCCACAACCAAATTTCATCAACTTGAGAAATTAGACAACTTTTATTAGCAGTACTTAGGTGAAATATATTACCTCTTGTTTTTGGACAAGATGCAATCATATTTCCAGAACTTCCCAATATTTTACACTTTCCATCCTTGAATTGAATATTATATCCATTGTCAACCATCTATCCAACACTTAAAATATTATGCTTCAAACCTTCAACATATAGGACATCATCAATATTATGCTTACCATCAAAATAAATAGTTCCTTTGCCATGGATTACACCAACTTTGTCATCACCAAATATTACAACACCACCATCATACTTTTCCAAGCTCACAAATTTACTTTTATCACCTGTCATGTGATGAGAGCATTCACTGTCGATCACCCATTCATCTTTTTCTTCAACTCTAGCTACTAGAGCTTTCTCCACATTCATGCAACTAGTAGATTCAATAGGTACATGATTACTTTCCATGATAGAAATAAATACAAGCTCATCCTCACTTACATTCCCTTTATCAAATTCATCATCTTTCACACCTTCATCAATAGAAAAATAACACTTTCTTTGGAATCTAGGCTTGTTAGATCTCGGCTTAGGAACTCTTTCAGGACACTTGAGGCAAAATGACCTATCTTATTGCAAGAAAAAATTTAAGAGGAAATTTCCCTTTATACTTACCTTCTCCTTTGGCTACTCTTTTGACAAGAAGTGATTCAAGATCATCTAGCTTTCTCTCTTATTCTTCAATCTCTCTCATTTCTTCCTCATACTTGAACACCTTTCTAGAATAACTTTCTCCCGGATCATATATGTGCTTACCTTTCCCGGATATAGTAGCTTTGAATGAAAATTTTGTTTTAGGAAGAGATTCACCAAACTCACTTAACTCAAAAGCAGCAAGCTTACCAATCAACATGTCTCTAGTTGCATTTGTCATAGTCTAAATCTCCTCAATAGCAACAACTTTGTGTTTGTATGCAAAATTCAAGGATTCGAGCACTTTAGCAACAATCTTTGATTCTTCCAAAGTTCCATCAACACATCTGATATTACACACAAGTTCATTCAATCTCTGCATGAAAGAACTAATGTTCTAATATTCACCCATTTTCAATGCTACATATTTCCCTTTTAGACTTCGCAACATAGAATTCTTCACATGACCATCACCTTCATACAAAGTTTCCAATTTTTTCTAGATCTCATAAGCAGTGTTCAAATCCATTACATTTTTCATCTCGAAACAAGTCAAAGCACTCAACAATGGTTCCTTAGCCCTGATATTGTACTCGACATCTTTAATCTCAACAAAAGTAGAAGGACCATTATGTTGGATGATATATCTATTCTTTGTAATGTTCTAGTAAGATTCACTAATGCATCTCAGATGACACTCCATTCAAGTCTTCCACAAAGAATAATTTTTTCCATCAAATCTCGAATTATCCTTCTTGTATGTTGCCATCCTGAATCACCTCAAGGTATTAAAATTCTACCAAGGAACTCGCTCTGATACCAATTGTTGGCAACACAAGGGCAAACAACTGAGAGGGGGGATGAATCAGTTGTCTCAGAAATTATACTGATTTAAACTTATTCTTGGTGTTGATAATTAAACATGAAAGAATAAACCATCAACACATCAAATAAACACATAACACCAATATTTTTGCATGGAAAACCTTGTTAGGGAAAAAACCATGGTGGAGATTAATCCACAAGTTTATACTCTGTTAAAAGTATAGAAAATGGGAATGCACTTGCAGTTAGGCACACTGCCTAGGGCTCAATGCTCAAATACAAAAAGGCTTACTACCCAAAGGAAGACACACTGTCTTACAGTCACATTTAGATTAAATCCATTTGAAGATTTTGAATTGAGAAAATAGAATTTGCTAGTGCTTGATTATAGTTCTGGTTAAGTACATGAACACTCTTTCTTCTACTCACTTTTCTTCACACTTTACTTCTACCTTCGAAAGATCTGAAATTTATTCACTTAGCACTAAAACATCTCGCTTCTTACATATCTCAAATGATATAAATAATTAGTTACATATATCTTCATCTAAGGATAACATCATCTACATGTCGGCTTCAATAAAATATAAAATGAATACAAACTGTCGGCCCAAAACATAAGTAATTATCAATGCAAATCAACCAAAGTCAGCCAAAACATAGTGAATATCCAAAATAGTATCCTCGAACATGAAACACCTTCAAAAATTATTCCTTGAAGATTCACAACATGCTACAATCACCTTGTCAACCAAGAACATGAAAAACATGAACACACAAGAGAAAATATTCAATCGCGAGCACACAGATCAATGCAAACAAACAAAACAGATAGAGAATAATCTAGAAACATCCACAAGCATCATCAATCACAACAATAGCATTCACATAAACTCAGCTTACCATAATCACATCATCTTCTTTTAGGAACACCAACTAAAGCAACAAAAATATTGTTAGAACACAAATACTCATAACTTGATTAAATATTCATGTGAACCTTTGAAAATTTTGGTGGATAAACTAGATAGACTTGAAAAAAAAACCTTTAATCCACAACTTCTCATCCTCAATATACTGAACTATCCAACATTCTAAACTTCACTACATCATAAACAACCTATAACATATTTTATTACAATTTTCTTAATATCCTCGACATATACAACCTTAAAGACATTAATGCTAATAGTGTTGACATCAATGAAAACCACATATCAACAACATATAATAGATCCTTGGGTAGATGATACATCATTGGTAAAAGAATATTCACAAGATTTTGTAGGTATGAGTGCAATAAGGGATATTTATTGCTCATTTGGAACTTCTTCAATATGCCAAATCATTGTGTCATATGTGGGATAGATATTACAATCTGATACATATTTGATGCCATTACGGTATGAAATGTTGCTATACATTTTTGATTGGTTTGGAATTTTTTTTAAAATAGTATCTTGATACGTGTTTCATTCCTCATGTTGTGATGAATGAATAACACGAATGTGTCCCACTGTGGTATCATCAACATGGTTTACATTATTTGAGCTTGATGCCTTTCTTGAATTTTTTCTTTTGTATGATTAGGAATAGGGTTTGTGTAAATTTTTAGATTTTCATTCCTAGATTTTTTATCAACATCAATGTCTCCTTTTTCAATAAGATCTTGGATTAGATGCTTGAGTCTAAAATAGTTTTGTGTATTATGACCTTTATTTTGGTGAAATTCACAAAAATGATCTTCCCTATAGCTAGGAGGTTTGACTTGTGGCTCTTAATAGTTTGAGAAATTTGGGAGTATGATAAGGTTAGAATATTCAACTTCTTGAACACATCTTCCATAGGTTCCCCTAAGAGAGTGAATTGTCATTTAGGATCACTGTTTGTTCTTTGTGGCCCATGTTGAGTGTTTACAATATTGATCATTGGTTGATTGTTTGGCATTTACGTGTTCATTTGTGGTAAATTTTGTTGCATGCTTATTGGTTTATTGTTTCTTTTCCTAGGACTAGTTAGGACCACCTTTGTATCAACAACACCATCACTAGTAATATTTTTGTTCTTATCCCAAAATCAAGGTTTGTCATTGGAGCTAGTAGATGGGTAGTTGTCCTTATATGACTGTGTGTTTCCTTGCACAATAAGGGCTCTCTCAATGTTAAGGGACTTAGGGATAAGCTCATCATAGGATGTGAAACATTGCATTTTTTATTGAAATGATAAAACTATGTCTACATTGACAATGATGATTCCTACTTTTTGTTCTTCAGGAATAGGCCATTTTCTCTTGCTAGCTCTCTGCCTCCACCATTGTAGGAAATTTGTGAAGGATTCACCCTTGTTTTTTTTGAGCGTGTATAGCTCTTCCAAGCTCACATCCATGTCTAGGTTATAGGATAAATGATCTATGAACTGATTGATTATCTCTTGGAAGGATTGAATTCTCGGAGGTAACTATGAGAACCAATCTATCGTTGGGCCTCCTAAACTGCATGGGAAAATGTGCATCAAGTAGGAATCATTGTAAGCAACTTTCATACAAGTTACCAGAAACTCTTTGATATGACCCACTAGATTTCCTCACCCCCTATATTTATCAAATTTTTACTTGAAATACGGGTGGGAAAGGTATCATCACAATGTTCCTATCAAAGGGGTATTGACACAAGTTTTGTTGTGCATGTGGTTTCTTTGTTTCCCCATTTGGATGTCTTGGATTTGCTACATGAGCACCCTAATTTGTGATGCCAAATCATCTTGAGGATTTGGAGGAGGTAAATACATCTTATATTACAGGATGGTAGATGAGTTGCAGGTGGGATTTTGATATGGGGTGTGTTGTATGGTGTGTAGGGTGGATTTGGATATTGTGTAGGTGATGGTGATAGGGGTGGAGGTGTGTATGCTCCTTGTCCATTTGAACTAAAGAAGTTTTTTTGCATGTTGGTGTATTGTTGGGGATTTGAGTACAAACCTTTTTGTTGTTGTTGTTGTTGGGTGTAATGTTGTGTGATAAATACTTGTTGTTGGGCTTCTTGTTATTTTTGCACAATCAATTCCTATTGTTGAGCTTGTTGGGCTTGTAGGGCTTGAGCTTGAGCTTTTTTTTGTTGCAATGCTTGTTTTTGTTGTAAATATTGAACTTGAACTTATTTTTCTTACAACGCTTGTTGATAGGCTTGTTGTTGTATAAAGCTTATTGTGCTTGCAACATAGAAGTGTTTTAATTTTTGAGTACACGAGGTGGATTTTGAGGGTTTTTTAGTGCTATCATTCTTTATAAAATTGTCTATTAGCGTGGAGGAATGTAGTTTTGTGGTCCCATTTGATTTTTCAATACTTGGGGGACCTACAGTTGAGATGATGCTACTTCTAGTGTTGTGATATTAGTGGCATGTTTTGGTTTAATTTTTTGGAACGGTTCCCTTGATTGTTGTGATGTTGAGGATTTTCTTGTTTTGTTTTATTTGGGGCCAAGGTATTACCGTGGTTGATGGGATTCGTGACCAGTGGATTTCCTTGATTTAGATTTGTGATAGATGGGTTTCATATATTTTATGGAACCAATTAATTTGATGGATCAATTGGGTGGTTGGATGAATATACCCCTTGTGTTAATGGATGACCTTGTGTGAGGGTACTTGTCTCACATGACTTTGTGTAACATTAGCCACACTGGATACTTGTGGTGGTGGAAGAAGATGGTTGTGCATGAAAATTCGAGGCCGTTGTTGTGTTATGGAATGTAAGTGGTATGTGTGGATATTGAGCGTGTTAAATAATGGTGGTGGAAGAATATGGTTGGGTCCCAAATGTGGATGTCCAACTTATGTTTTAGGGAAGGGTGTCTCTTGTGTACCCAAAAGTGTATTTCCTCCTAAATTGGTAGTGATACCAAGCATGGTTCCAATTCTAGTTGCAAGAGTAGAATTTGATGGTTGAATTGGTATAAGTGATGAAGTTGGTTGAATTATAGTTTGAGTCAAACCATTTACCAAGGGTTGTGTGATGGAAGTTAGAGGAATTGAAGCCACATTCCCTAAGGTTTATCCTCTAATTATGTTGAAATCAAATGTTGAAGGGAGCTTAGCCCCTTATTTTTCTAAAGCTAGCATGTATTATGTAGGGTTCTTCTTCATCAAAGCATTGATAATGTGGTTTTTTTTAGGGTCTTGTTGTGCTTTTAGGAGTTCCTCTTCAGTGAGCTCAAGTAGTTTTTTGTGACATCTTCTACCTCATACCCCATTTCTATTGTATTTTGTGGTTTTCATTATGGGGTAGAGTGGCTCCTAGGATCAAAATCTTGTTGGGTCGTATCAGTTGTGATAGATGTAATTTTGGTTTGCTCCATGTTTTCTTGTGTTGTGATCTGGTTGTTACCATAAATTTTGGATCAACTACGGGAGAGGTTTGTTGAGATTTATATTGAACATGGTACTCTCTAGTTGACTCAATTTTTTATAAAAAGGACCCTCTAAGATGTTTTGGACCAGTGATGTGAGTGGATGATGAAAGGGGTGAGTGATATGGATGATATAATTTTTAAACTTTGGACAACACTTTAGACTAAGGTTTGATGTTTTGATGTTTTGGACAAAAGGTTCTAATGAAATTGTGAATCTAAAGGTAGAATTGTGACCTTTAGGATAGATTTGTTTGAAAACATGATTACTAACTCAACTAAGTTAATGGAAAAGGATTCATTTACACACATATAGCTAAGTTAGGGGATTGATTTGATGATAACCTAAGTATATAATGTTGATGTGTCCAAAGTTTCAATTTTGTTTGTGAAGTAGGATGTTAAATATGTTGAGTTGGATGGGATAATTGATCCTAATGTTTCAAGAGAGGCATTTTTTTACAAGACCAAGGTAGTGAAAAAAATGCTTTACCCCTAAAGTGATAAACTTAAGAACTCAATGTTTGGATAGTAGAATTTTGACTAAATGTTTGGCAATACATTTCCTTATTTTCACTTTGTTTCTTGGAATTCAATGTGTTTTGAAAATAAGCCCAATGTGTGGTGTGTTCATTTGATTTAAAATTTGATTAGTGAGATTTATTTTACCACATTCATATGTCTTGATTATATTTGACTCTAATTGTCTATAACTAAGAAATTTTCATTCCACAAAGTCCAATATGTGAAAATCAAGAGGCTAAAGCCATAGTCTCCTATGTTGACTTTGAATTGTGTGAATTGAGATATAAGTCCAAATATTTAGAAGCCTCTAAAGATATTATTTTGAAAAAAACCAAAATATCCTTAGGGACAAGAAAAAATTTATGGCTTTTAAAATATATTCACACTAAGTCCAAATGGTTTGAAATTTGAAGAACATGTTGATGTTTGTTTTGAGTTCCTTTTAAATCAATAAAAGTGTCAAACTGACTCAACGAGAACAAGAAATAACAACCTTAGAGAGTAGGTACACACTTTTTAGTAGGATTACCTCATCCCCTAAGGAATGATGTGATCCGTGAAGATGGAGTGGAAAAATAGGTTATGTCAAGGAAATGTATCATCTTGACACGCCAAGAAAAAGAGTCCCTTCCCTCTTTGCTTTATTTCCTCAACCAAAAATTGAACGTGGGGAGTAACTTCTAGGAGTGGTGCACCTCCCTACACTACAAAGTATGTTTCAGAAAATAAGGATAGGTTGCTAGGACAAGGTGTTTAATGACATCATGAACATCATGAGGTGTATGATGCTTGTGATACACTTAAGTCTCTAGCTTCCCCTAAGTGACCCATTCATTTGCATGAGAGTTGGCATAAGAAGTAGCCATTCATGAATACAAGTTACTACCTTTTGCATTCACAAGATTTATATAGCTCAGTGATAAATGGGCTTGAAGGTCACCATCCATTCTCCATTATGGGATGTATCACATGGTAGGCCCTCTCTAAAAAATACAAGAAAATACTATTTATCTTCACCCAATATTGTATGAAGTGTAATGGGAGTGGATACGTAACAAGTTTTTGGGGTGAAAAAAAAAGTTTGTAAACTTGGAGTGTTTCTCTTTACCCAAGATCGCATGAATTGCAAGGGGAGTAGATACGCACTACAAGTTCACACAATCATGACATATAATCATTATTTTAAAATCCTCAAAGGAAATGGTGACTTCATTTTAATAGCACCAAACTAAAGTATGAATTTGTGTTTTTTCAATTTTAAACCAACAAATTGCAATGGTGAGGATGTATAAGTTCAATTTTAACCAACTTTGAAAGATCATAACATTGTGAATTTCAAACCCAAATGAAATATAGTTGTTGAAAATCATGAAATAAAGAATCATATGATGGCTTATATCATCACATCAATTTTCTAGAGGTGACAAGACTGAGAAAAACTAAAAAATCCAAATTTTTAGATTTTTTTGGTATTTTCTAGGTTTTAGTAAATCACATTTTTTGAGGTCTTCAGAGTGGAATTTGGGTTTGAAACTTGCATCAGTTCCTTAAAATTGAATTCCAAGGGAATTTTACTTTCAAGAACTAAGTTAGTACTCTTGGAGACCTTTCCAACAGTGTAAATGAATTTGAATTCCAAGCATCAAGTGGAAAGTTATGACCCCACCAAGTTGGGGTAGATAATTTCCTAGTTTTTTGCTCCTTTCCAAATCTACAAAATCAGTTAGCCTCACCGAAAAAAATACCAAAAAGTCAATAAATGATTAGAGAGTGGATTAAATTGAAAAATCAAAGAAAACATGAAAATCTAGCTCTCTGATTTACCTTGCAAAAGCATTACTATGCCACAAAAGCACCTCTTCGTTAGACAGCAAAATCATCGAGTTGCTCCACAAAAGTGCCACTGTAATGCAAAAGTGTTGCTCTAGTTAATTTCAAAAGTGCCTCTCTATTGTACCTACCAAGAAAGCCAAAGAGTTCAAAAGTTTCACAATATCAAATGTGACCCTCTGTCAGAAAAATCAAAAGAACTACCATAAATTAAAAGTGTCACTATATTTCAAAAGCGCCTCTACATTTCAAAAGTGTCATTGTTCTTGAAAAACAATGCTCTGGTAAAAAGAAAAAGAGGTTCTTTCCTATAACCTCCAAAACATGGGAAATTCAAGGAAATTTTTTCAAATTTGGTTAGTTTTTCCCTCTTTCTAGTGCCAAAATGTGTCTATAATCATAACATAAGCTAAAAATACCAGATCCCATAGATTCTAAGAAATACTTAACCTATTAAGTTATAATCTCGATGAAATACTTAAAAACAATTAAATGAGGATGCCATTAAACATAAACAACAAGAAATGAATAATGAAAACCTATTCTAATGCCTTAGACCTCATCCCTTTGGGGGATTGGTTTTGCATTGATGTGGAATGTCAGCCCTTTCCCAATCCCTTGGATTAAATAAGCTTCATTTGATAGATTGATGAGTGATAATGGATGATTTGAACCACAATGGATGAAAGTGAGTATGCAAACATGCAAGATAAATTTTCTGAAATGATTGTGGGTCCCTTTCTCAAAGAAATGAGGAGTATTTATAGGAGAAAATGGTGAATCAAGGGTCAGGATTGATTTGATCGATCAATGGATGAGATGCAATGAGAGGTGAAGGCATGGATCAAGGATCCTCATTAATAGATGAGAATACAAGTTGACATGGATCAAAGATTTAATCAATGGATCTCATTGATTCAAAGAAGCACACTTCCAAAGTTGTTAGGATGTTTCTAAGGAATTTGTGACAAAGGAATATTCCATTTTGGAGTTCAAATGGAGGAATATTCTAGGAGAATATTCCCTTGCAAGTGGGAGGGTGAGGGGAAATAGCAATGAGATAATTAAAACAAAGTTTTAATTGTGAAAGTTCAGTGAAATTAGGATGGTCATTAAATAATTTATTTATTTAATGAAAGAGGGTCAAATGACATTTAATTCAATAATTTATTTAATTAAATGAGAGGACATAAGCAATTTAATCAAATAATTCATATTATTCAATTAAATAAGATGAGAATCAGTGTGAAAGGGGGTGGATTAGCCAAATAATAATGATCATTTGATTAATAGGATAAATTGATGCATTTAGTTAAACAACTAGGATCATTCAATTAAATAGTCAAAAAGGAGGTGAATTTTAGGATGAAACGATGTTAGTTTAATCATATTTAAGTGCACATAATTAGTTAGGAAAATTTGAAGTGTCTACATCTAGAAGCCAACGTCAACAACTATTCATGTGATTTCTTTTATAGATAAAGCTTGCATTACATAGGCCAAGTGTCTCAAAATTGTGAGCTCACTAAACCATGACCTCAAAATTAAATATTTTGGCCTGATTGAATATAATCATAAATATTTTCCCAATGTGATACCCACATTAAATATTTATCTCAATGTCTCATAAAACATATAAGTGTCCCAAATTATTCCTAAATCATGTGGTATCCACATCTCTAGATGCACCATAGTTAAATATATGTTTTTGTATTATTAATCAAGGTGCACAAATACACCTCTCTCAACATAATGCTACTTTTTATGTATACTTTATTTAAGGGATCAAAAGTAAACCCAATCATCAAGGGAAAAATCCATACAACCAACATGTACTATCTAAACATACATGTACTCCATATGCTCCACTAAGATACTTGTAATGACCCTAGGTGATCACTATCTCAACTAAGAACCCTCTCATCCTCCATCATACCAATACATGAAAGATAAGATCATATCCAAAGGTGATGAAACACTAATTAAAATAAAAACATAAATCCTACCTAAAGTAAATATTTGAACAAAATTACCAAATCTAATTGTAATAAATAAGCTTGAATAGTTGGTAAAAACTGACCAATAGCTAGAATAGTAACCAAATCTAGTTGCTAACACATATAACTAACTATACCTCAAAAGCAAGGGTTAATCGTCATCAAAAGTAGACCTTCTACCATCAACATATCCAACCCAATCCACAATCACAAGTTCATCTATGTACACTATCCTACACAAATAATTCCTCCAAGGTAGAAAACACACATAAACATGCAACAAATTGTTAAGACTTAACTAGAAGACGTTCGAGGTAAATTTTAGCTTCAATAATGTGAGTTTATGGGACATTATACTCAGAGAAGGAGAACATTGATGTGTAGAAGAAGAGGGTCACAATCCTAATTTTCCTCAACAATTTGAACCATGATTGTTGAAAACTTCAAACACTAACTCAATGATAATGTTATAGATAAGAAATTTATAATTGAGAGATTCATAATTTAAACAAAAACAATTATTTAAAGCTAAGATTGTTATAATTAAAATAGGTGATATCTCCAAGTGTACTACATGAAAATAGTCATAAATTAAAGACTATATGTATGTACTATTTTGGGATAAAGATAGAAGATAGACATAACACACCTATGCATGTAACATTACATAGTACCCCCCATCCCCCATCCCATGTGCTAGACAAAAGGCATCGATGGAAAGACTTGAAAGATAGTTAGTCGCGTTTCATCATGTGTTCATCGTTGAAAAAGGATGCACGACCCCAATAGGAAATTAAAAAAGGTAGAAAAAATGCCCCAAACATCGACATTTTCCACATTTTGTTTTGTTTTTCTTCCCCATTTTATGCATTTCATTTTGTAGTTTGCTGGGGAGGGACGCACAGGCATTGAAATGGAGTTGCAGGTGGCCAAACCAATGCAGGCATTGAAATGGAGTTGTAGGCAGCTGGACCAGAGTGTGTTTATGAGATTTTTAATGTAGATAGGTGTGTTTTGTCTACGTTTTTTCCATGTCCAGGAAGCTAAATTTTGCCATTTTCCACATTTAATTTTGTAGATTTTTGGGGAGTGTGGGCGAAAGAATGGAGGCTGAAAAACAATGCATTCGACAGGCGTTGTGCCAATAGGTATGTATATCTACCATTGTATATGCCATTTTTCCATTTTGTAGGAACTATGAAGCAAGGCTATTGAATGGGTTTATGTGAAGCATTGCACTATGAAGCACGACTATTAAATGGGTTTTATGTGAAATGAAAATAAAAAAAAAAAATTGTGTGTAGGGTTTTCATTTCAAATGCATAGCCGTTTATGATTTTTTATTTTGAGGTTTTTCAAATTTAACTATGAAGAATTGAAAAACTATTGGTTGGGAATATGGATTTTCGTTGATTGGAAAATAAAGGGATTTTCATTTGAAATGTAGAGGTGTTTTGTGTGTTTTTGTGGGTTTTTGTGTTGGCATTTAAATTTTCACTTTTGGTTGTTCATTGTGAAGATGGGTTTTCATTGATGAAAATAAATGTTGTTCCTTGTGAAAATGGGATTTCAATTGAAACAAAATGTGGGTTATGAGCTGGCAGGTTTTCAAAATCAGAATTTGGAATGGATAGAAAGCCTAGAACTATACACGCAAACAAAATCTTTTATTTTCCCATTGAAAATTTCATTTTTAACAACTCTTTTCTATAGTCAAAATGGCATTTAACTTTCTTCATCTGATTGGAATAAATAAAATGCTTGCATTATTTGTAGTGTTGGAAAACACACTATCTCCTCTCAGTTTAAATGTAAAGGGTTGTTTCATAGTGGGTTTCTTTCTTCTTAAGACCTACAATTTTTCAACATGGAATGTTACAAAATAGTATGAATCTCATCGAAATCGCACCTTCCATTGTTGTGTTTAAATTTCAAATGATTAAAAAAAAAAGTGCACAAAATAGTTTTATTTTGGAAAACATAATGTGGGTTTTTAGTTATTTAAATCTTCTTGTTTAAATGTAATGGGTTGTCCCACAATGGGTTTCTTGCTCCTTAACATGTATGATTTTGCAACATGGAATGTTATAAAACAACATAAATTTTTTCAAAATCACACCTTCCATTGTTTTGTTTAAATAAAATGCTCGCATTATTTGTAGTGTTGGAAAACACACTATCTCCTCTCAGTTGTTACCTCAAACATTGGTATATTATATAAACCAACCTTTAATATTGGTATATTATACCATTAGGGGAGAAGCTAAAGTGTAGACAAAATGAACCTATGTATGTAACATTATATCATAACCCTCATTCCCCATCCCACATGGTGGAAAAAATGCACTAATGAAAAGACTTGACAAATGGTTAACCACGTGCCATCATGTTTTTGTTGCTGGAAAAGGATGTGCAACCCTAGTGGGAAAGTCAAAATGCTAGACAAAACACCCTAAATGTTGCCATTTTGCATTTTGTTGGGGATGGGCATGCATGTGATAGAATGGAGTTACGAGCATTCACATAAAGAAATAGACAAAACACACCTAAATGTCCCTCAAATACTGGTGTCTAAATAGTTTTGAAAAATTAGGTGGGTTGCAGGTTTTGTAAAACACAGTGTTTTGCATCCTACAATTTTACAAAACAATATGTATGTATTGAAATTTTTTGTGTTATTTAGACTGCAAGAGTGTGGTGATAGGCACCATTTTGTAAACACCCAGTAAGGTATTTGGCTTCAGTGTGTAGAGGGATTTACAACATTTTGTGGGTTTGAGGTTTCATAAATCATGTTTTCACCTCACCTCCCACTATGTTTTCCAACCTGCAATCATACTATACATGTATATTTGGATCATATTGAGAAATTTAATGTATGTTTGGATAAATCTAGAATGGAATTTCCCTTTTTCCATTTGATTGGAACAAAGAAAAATCTCAACATTATTTGTAGTGTTGGAAAACACATTGTCCCATGTCAGTTAGTTCGTTTTGAAAATTTTGTTTTGTTATGACCAAGAATGCAATGAAGTCCACTTTTATATTTTTGAACAACTCTTTCCTTTGGTCAAAATGACATTTCACTTTCTTCATCTGATTGGAACAAATAAAATGCTCACATTATTTGCAGTGTTGGAAAGCACACTATCTCCTCTTAGTTGTTCTCTCAAATACTAGTATATTATATGAATTGACCTTTAATACTGGTATATTATATGAATCAACCTTTAATACTGGTATATTATATGAATCGACCTTTAATATTGGTATAGTATACCGTTTGGGGAGAAGCTAAAGTGTAGACAAAATGAACTTATGGGATGGGGGATGGAGGGTATGATATAATGTTACATCCATAGGTTCATTTTGTCTACCTTTCAGCTTTCTCCATGAAAAATTAGGTGGGTTGCAAGTTTTTTAAAACATAGTGTTTTGCATCCTATAATTTTATAAAATAGTATGAATGTATTGAAAATATTTGTGTTATTTAGGCCGTAGGAGTGTGGTGATAGGCACCATTTTGTAAAAACTTAGTAAGGTATTTGGCTTCAATGTGTAGAGGGTTTTACAACATTTTTTGGGTTGGAGGTTTTGTAAATCATGTTGTCACCTCACCTCCCACTGTGTTTTCCAACCTACAATCATACTATGCATGTATATTTGGATCATATTAAGAAATTGAAATACAATTTTTACTTTGCATAAGAATTTTTATAAGGTGCCTTTCATTACATTTTTACTTTCTAAATTACATTCATACCATTTTATAAAATTCTAGGTTTCAAAACATTGGTTTTCTCCTCCAAATCCTACACATGCACTCCAATCTCCAGCTTTCAATGTGCAGACATGAAACATAGAGTGTGTTCCCCCTTCTTTCTCCAAACTAAAAATGCACACATCAGTCCACTTCCAATTTTTGTTCCAAAAAAAATTCTCTGAAAATGACAACTCATAGTCACATTGTTTGTACTATCTAAATTGCATTCAGACTGTTTTATTAAATTCCAGGTTGCAAAACACTAGCTTTTTGAAATCTACAAACCACATTACGTTTTAAAATCCCTTAAAAGTAACAACCTAATTAGTTACTCACCCCTCAGCTCAGTTTGGTATGTTTTTTGATTTCCTTAAGAGCCTTTTGTGTATGCGATTGGAAAACACTATGTTTTAAGAAATCTATAATCCACACAATGTTGTAAAACCCTCTAGATGTAATAACCCAATTGGGAAGTCAGGAAAATCGAGCTGACGCACCTATGTACATATAGTTGGTTAGAAACCCCTTACCTCAACTCAGTTGGTCATCTCCCTCGCCTGTAACACTCCCTTACACTCCAATGTTCCAATTTCAACCTATAGAATGAGAAAACCTAGAACATAGAGTGTTTTCCAAGAACAGTACTTGTTACAATGTAAAATGCATGCCATAATCATATCAAGGCCCTTTGCTCCCATTGTGAATGGATAGCTTCTCACACAAGGAAAAAAAATTCCAGCATAATTTGATGCAATGAGAAACCTCCTCACTTTCCTTGGCATGATGTTTCCTCCCATCTATCGGTTTCGTCACTTTTATCATCCATCTTGGTGGGCCTTGCACTATGTTGTCTCATCATGTTATGTATGTTTCTATGTATGTTGGTATGTATATCTTTATGCATTTTTTTATTTACATAGGTGTGTTTTGCCAGGAGATTAGTTGTGTTCGTAGAGGGTTTTACAACATTGTGTGGGTTGGAGGCTTCATTTATCATGCATTCACCTCCCATAGTGTTTTACAACTTGCAATCATTCAAAGTATTAATGGTTGTTGGAAAATAGTGGGTGTTTATAAAATGGTGACTTTCATTGCATTTGTACTACCTAATTAACAAAATATTTTCAAGTTGGTCATTCTCTCAACCGTGTAACTTTGAATGCATAGAATGAAATAAATGGTAAACCATATTGTGTTTTCCAGATTGAAAATTATATTATGCATTTATTTTTAAATCACATGAGGAAATTCAATTGCAATTTTTTTTGTGTAAGTAAGAGTTGCTATTAATTGTGAGGGTCAATGAACTTTAGTACATTCTTATTGTCTACAAACTTTAAGGATTTCATTAGAAGCATGCTATCTATATATAATTTAATGTTGGAAAATAGTATGTGTTATGAAACCTGCAACCCAAATACTGTTCTCAGCTTTGAGAGTGTCTTTCTGATTAGAGAATGCAAATTTTTTGTTTTTAATAAGTTGTTTACAAATTTTGTCTACCTTTTCAAATAGAATTCTCATGTCTCCATCCAACTGATTCTCTTTTTTGCACTGACATCCTATTTTTTCTTCTTTTCATGTTATGTATGTTTATGTGTGTGTTTTTGTGTTTGTTTATGTGTATTTTTCATCCTTGAAGTGTGAGTGCTACATGGGAAATGCTCAAAATAGCAGTGAACGATGATACTACATCCTTTTAATTATCCCTTTATACAAAAAAACATAAAGAGCTCTACATTTCAAATGAAAACCCTTTACGCAAGGAAAATCCTTTATTTTCTAATCAATGAAAACCCATTTTCTTATTGAACATGGTATTTATAGAAATAATAGATTTATATACCTACTAGCTAACCGATGTACCTGTTGAATGTGTTTAGGTAGTATAGACCCTTGGCTCTCATTTAGCCTCAATGAAAACCCATCCTCCCAATCAATAGCCATTCAATTCTTCATAGTGAAATTTGAAAAACCTCAAAACAAAAAAAACATAAACAACTATGCATTTGAAATAAAAACCCTACACACAAAAAAACATTTTATTTTTCCATCAATGAAAACCCATTTTCTTTAACCAATAGTTGTTCAACGCTTTTCAAAAACCCATTTAATTTCTATTCAATGCTTCACCGAAACCCATTTAATAGCCCTGCTTAACAATTCATATAAAATGACAAAATGGCATATAAAATGGTAGATATACATACTTGTTGGCTAGCCACCACACCTATCAAATGCATTGCTCTTGTTTGGACTCTATTCCATCACCTATGCTCCCCAAAAAACTACAAATGCAATTTTGCAAATGGAAACTTTTAGCTCTCCAGATGTGAAAAAAATGTAGTCAAAACACATCTATGTATATTAAAAAAATGAAAATTTTTTACTCTGACTTGGCCACCTACAACTCCATTCTATCGCTTACGTGTCCCTCCCAAGCAAACTGCAAAATGAAACTATGGAAAATGGTGATTTTTAGGTGTGTTTTATCTAGCTTTTTGAATTTTCCCATCGGGCCGCATGTCCTTCTCCAGTGATGAACACGTGATGACACACAACTAATCGTTTGTCAAGTCTTTCCATTGTTGCCTTTTTCCAAATGTGTGGGATGGGGGATGGGGATTGTGATATAACATTACATCCATAGGTTTTTTTTGTCTATGAGTTAGCTTCTCCCATAACTATTCCATTAGGTTGGTTTTCCCATCGCTTTGAATGATGTCAGTGTTATTTTCCTTGTGCAAGAAACTATCCTTTCAGCGTGGGTGGGAAGGGGAGTTGATGTGATTAAGACATGCATTTTAATATGTAAGTACTTTTATTGGAAAACACTCTATGTTGTGGGTTTTCTCATTCTATAGATTGAAAGTGAAAGGTTGGAGAGCAAGTGGGGGAAATGAAAAACTAATCGAATTGAGGTGAGGGGTTTGTAATCGATTGGGTTGTCACTTGTTAAGGATTTTAAAACATTGTGTTGGTTGCAGATTTTTAAAAACCAGTGAATTGCAACTTAGAATTCTACACAACAGTATGAATATTCATCTTGAAAATATTTTTGTATTTAGACCATAGGAATGCAATGAAAGGCACTGTTTTTAAACACCCAATGTTTTCCAACAACCATTAATAGTCTATATGATTGCAGGTTGGAAAACATAGTGGGATGTGAGTGCATGATTTATAAAACCTTGTATGGACACAACTAATCTCCCAAAAAATTTCACCTATGCACATACAAAAATGAATAAAAACTTACATAACAAAATACATAGAAACATACATAACACGATGAGACAACATAGTGTAGGGCCCACCAAGAAAAATGATAAAAGTGCTAAAACCAGTAGATGAGAGGAAACATCATGGCAAGAAAAGAAAGGAGGTGTCCTATCACATCAAATTATGCCAATTTTTTTTTCCTTGTTTGAAAATATTTTTGTTCACTATGGGAGGGAAGGGTTTTGTTGTGATTAAGACATGCATTTTAAATTGTAACAAGTATTGTTCTTGGAAAACACTATGTGTTTTGGGTTTTCTCATTCTGCAGGGAGTTGCAGGTTGGGATATATAAGACTATCTAAATTCACCTGAGGGGTGAATAACCAATTGGGTTATTAATTGTAAAGGGTTTGAAAACATATTCAGGTTGTAGGTTTCATAACACCCAATGTTTTCAAACCTACAGTTACACATAGACAGTATGAATGTAATGAAAATGTTTTGGTTACTTACATAGTGAGAATGCAATTGGTTGGTGACACCTTAGTTGATTTTGGATACTTTTATGTATCCCCCATTGGTAATTATATTGATAGTATGAATGTATTCAACAACCCGTATTATCAACAAACATTCTATTTCAATATTGTGATACGCTTGGAACAAAAATTGCACATAATAGTTGTAGGATAGAAAACACATAGGGTTGTTACTCACTTCTCAAATATTTTTCAATGAACACTTTCTATTATGCAGGCTATAACAAAACAATGTTTTGAAGTTCACCTCCATATTTTATAACAACCCCTACTTTAAGCAAACATTCCATTTCAATATCGTCATACGTTTGGAACAAAAAAATGTAGAAAAAGTTGTTGGAAATGGAAAACACACAGGGTTGTGACTCACTTCTCAATTCTTGTTCAATGATAATTTTTTTTTATGTAGACTATAACGATAATTGTTTGGCTATGTTTTTATAATGTGTATTCTATTTATGTTATTATATAATATATCGGTAGGCAATGCCACCTGAATTTTTATTGTTTATGGTGGCTTGCTTATAAATGAATGAAAAAGGTTGACATTTAAATTATTTAAGGTCAAATATTTTTCTCATCTTGGATACTTTCAAATGATTAATCATATTAAATACTATTTTTAATAGTAAAAATGGCATTTTTGGATCTTTATTTGATTACAACAAAAAAAATTCTCACATTATTTGCAGTGCTGGAAAACACACTGTCCCTTGTCAGTTATTTGCTTTGCAATAGTTTTTGTTTCCTACACACCAATAATGTAAGGAAGTCCACCTTAAAATTTTGTTTCTTATGATTGAAAAAATATATGCTTGCTTATAGCAGATAGTGCAATAAATTTTGGAACTTTATCTATCCCGTAACACTTGCAACTTTTTTACATATTACAAGCAACCACAAATGCATACTTTAAAAGGGAAAGTGGAAGAAAGCGAGAGAAAGGGTAATTTTGAAATCTATTTTTAACATGTATTCTAATATTTTGAATGAATAAATTTCATGTATTTGAATTTGATGTGAAATTTACATTCATGGCATTAGATGGTAAGGATGGATAAGGAAGTGGTAGGCGCTAGCAAGTTAGTGTCCATTTGTGACAGGAAAATATGCCTCGACAGGGAAACAAGAAGAAAGGGTGTCTAGGGAGCAGATCATTTTCCTCGGAAAAAATCTTTGAGAAATATGAAACTCGTTATCTTTCTACATTGATGTACAATAGTGCAATGGGTTTCTAGTTTCTCAATTTCTGGAAAGGAAGCAAAAAGTATTGGGCCTTGACCTTATTTTGAGACATTTCTTGGATAGAGTTTTCAATATCTTGAATAATTTTATGTGTTGTTGCAGTTGCATTTTACTCAAATTTTAGAGTGTCTTTGTGATTTCATCTAGAAAATTTATTTTTGTTATGAATATGCTGATTTTGACAGTATATTGGAAAACACACTATCCTTGGTTCTTTCAGTGGAAGAAAGTGGAAGAAAGAGTAATTTTAAAATATGTTTTTGAAAGTGTATTTTCATATTTTGAATGAATTTGTTGCATGCATTTGAATTTTATGATGTTAATATTCTTCACGTTATAGGGAAAGGATAAACAAGGAAGTGGCAGGTGTGAAGAAACATCACCAATGATCTCAAGGCCTGATTTTACTGATTGTTGACACTAGCCTACATCGTTTCTTAATTTCCTTCAATTTTTATCAAAGAAATGATAAAATCAGGCCTTGATTGTTGGCGAAGTTTCTTGGTCTGTCTGATTTTTCCTTTTCCTTATCATCTATTTCGAATTTTATTTCTCCTCCAAATGTTGTGTTACAAATTTTTTTTGCATTTTTAGATAAGACTTTCATCTCTCCCCTACTGATTCTCTTTCTCTGTGCTTAGTTATGATGTTTCCTTTTCCTTATATCCATACGTTAATTTTTGAATGTAGTCATTTATATTGATGGGTTTATTATAGGCTAAAGGTGTTGAAAGTCCAATGGTTGAAGCAGAGGCTTCCCCAAACCCTCATGCAAGTGCAATCACCCCACTGTCAGTACCAAGGACCCAAAGAATCCTATAATATTTTCTCTGACCGTATCCTTAATTGCACATAAAAGTCACTATAGGAGAGGATGAGAGAGGTTAACAATAGTCATTTTCCATTCGGTCTTTGATCATGTAATTATTGAACAATTATGGTGTGGAATTAAACTACTTTGGTATATTTGAAGACTACAATCATCTGCCAATAGTGGCATGGTGTGATTGTTAAGTTGTATTGCTAATATTTCCATCAAGGGCCCAATCCCTTTGGGGTGTAGTTTTTGAAAATTTATATTGGGGATGAGGTCCCTCGTTTGTGACCTCACTGGTTCATAGCTTCGGGTCAAAAGTGTTTACCCCTCTTAATTAAAAGAATAGGAGACTATGTTCTTGTAGATTTCATGACACTTTTTTTTTCCATGTAAAATTTCATTATAAACAATGTCAAATTCCATCAAATAATGGTAGGAAATGCCACCTCAAGTCTTATTATTTACATCAAACTTAAAAATGTAAGCACATGCAATGAGAACTTTTTGTTATGCAGACTATAACAAAATAATGTATTGAAGTTGAGCTTCATATTTTATAACAACCCTTACTTTCAACAAAAATTCCATTTCAATATCATTATACATTTGAAACATAAAATGTACACAATAGTTGTAGGATGAAAAATACATAGGGTTGTGACTCACTTCTCAATTCTTGTTGAATGAGCACTTTTTGCTATGCATACTATAACAAAAAAATGTTTTGAAGTTCACCTTCGTATTTTATAGCAAACATTACTTTTAAAAAACATTCCATTTTAATATCGCCAGAGGTTTAGAACATAAAATGTGGGAAAAAGTTGCATAAAATGGAAAACACATAGGGTTGTGACTCACTTCTCAATTCCTATTCAATGAGAACTTTTTGTTATGTAGAGTGTAACAATTTTTTTTTTTGAATTTCACCTTCATATTTTATAACAACCCTTACTTTTAGCAAACATTCCATTTCAATATCATTATACATTTTATGAACAAAAATGCAAAAAAAAGTTGCAAGAAATGGAAAATACATAGGGTTGTGACCCACTTCTCAATTCTTGTTCAATGCGAACTTTCTGCTATGTAGACTATAACAAAACAATGTATTGAATTTCACCTTCATATTTTTTAACAACCCTTAATTTTAGCAAATATTCCATTTCAATATCATCATACATTTGGAATAGAAAATACACAGAAAACTTGTAGAAAATGGAAAAAAAACAGGGTTGTGACTCACTTCTCAATTCTTGTTCAATGAGCACTTTCTATTATGAAAACTATAACAAAAAAATATATTGAAGTTCACCTTCATATTTTACAACAACCCTTGGTTTTAGTAAACATTGCATTTGGATATCCCCATACGTTTGGAATAGAAAATGCAAAAGAAAGTTGCAGGATGGAAAACACATAGGGTTGTAACTCCCTTCTCAATTCTTGTTCAATGAGCACTTTCTATTTTGAAGACTGTAGCAAAACAATGTATTGAAGTTCACCTTCATATTTTCTAACAACCCTTACTTTAAGCAAAAATTCCATTTTAATATTGTCATACATTTGGAACAAAAAATGCACAAAATGTTGCAGGATGGAAAACAAGTAGGGTTTACTCACATCTCAATTATTATTCAATGAGCACTTTCTATTATGTAGACTGTAACAAAACAATGTAATAAATTTTGCCTCCATATTTTTTAACAAAACCCTTACTTTCAACAGATGTTCCATTTTAATATCTTCATACATTTAGAACAAAAAATGCACAAAAACCTTGCAAGAAATGGAAAACACATAGGGTTGTGACTCAATTCTAAATTTTTGTTCAATGAGCACTTTCTGTTATGTAGATTTTAACAAAACAATGTATCAAAGTTCACCTTCATATTTTACAACAACCCTTGGTTTGAGTAAACATTGCATTTGAATATCTCCATATGTTTGGAACAAAAAACACACAGTAAAGTTGCAAGATGGAAAAAATGCAGGGTTGTGACTCACTTCTCAATTCTTGTTCAATGAGCACTTTCTATTATGCATATTGTAACAAAAAAATGTATTGAAGTTCACCTTCATATTTTATAACAACCCTTACTTTCAACAAAAATTCCATTTCAATATTGTCATATGTTTCAAACATAAAATGCACATAATAGTTGCATGATGGAAAACACACAACTCACTTCCCAATTCTTGTTCAAAGAGCAATTTATTTGATGCAAACTATAAAAAAATAATGTAATGAAGTTCACCTTCACATATTTTAACAACCCTTACTTGTTGGCCTTGTCATTGCACCAAAAGATCAATCTATCAATGCTCGATACAAGTGTCAGTTAAGATCCATGGGAGGTGGCTAAACCATGTAGTGAAACCAAAGGGAGATGTTGGTAGTTAGTCCAACAATCCCCCCTCAGCATCACCCGAGGGGTTCAAACCCATGACCGACTCTGATACCAATTGTTTGCCTTGTCGTTACACCAAAAGATCGACCTATCAATTCCTGATAAAAGTGTCAGTTAAGATCCATGGGAGGCGGTTAAACCATGTTGAAAAAATGAAGGGAGATGCTGGCGGTTAGCCCAACATTACTTTCAGTAAACATTCCATTTCAATTTCGTCATACATTTGGAACAAAAATGCACATAATAGTTGCATGATGGAAAAAATATAGGGTTGTGACTCACTTCTTAATTCTTGTTCAATGACCACTTTCTTTTATGTTGACTATAACAAAACAATGTATTGAAGTTCACCTTCATATTTTATAACAACCCTTACTTTCAACAACCATTCCATTTCAATTTCATTATACATTTGGAATAGAAAATCCACATAATAGTTGCATGATTGAAAACATAGAGGATTGTCACTCACTTCTCAATTCTTGTTCAATGACCACTTTCTGTTATGTACACTATAAAAAAACAATGTATTGAAGTCAAAAATAGTTCAACTTACCTATAATGGTCTTGCAAAGCATTTGGATAGGTCAAAAGTCAAAGGTGTTGTTGCACAGCTTATAAAAGTTTAAGATGCACAAAAATATCTACATTTGAGGTTGGTGGAGGAGGGAATTTGTGTAATGTGGTAGTGGATATAGAATAGAAAAGAAAGTTCCCACTTCCAATAGGACATCTACATACAGGAGTAACAATTATCCCTTTAAAAAAAATTCAAGCCCATACAATTCGGCTCCTCGCCAATCACTTCCGCCAATAGAAGACCAGTTAGCTGAAAAACGTCCCCTTTGTAGCATCTGAATTGTTGCAAACTCATGCACTACGAAATATAAATTGCATAGCTGGTTCAATTTCATATTCATATGCAACAAGAGATAGGGGAAGCCTTGTGTTTCCATTGCTCAACAGTTTTTCTCATGATTGTTGAGTTGTTGAGGAAATGACAATGGCTTGGATTTTGTTTAAAGGTATAATCATTACTCCTATTTGAAGTGGGATCTTTCCTATCTTTTTTGTATCCACTACTGCATTACACAAATTCCCTTCACCAAAATCCAATGCAACTATTGTTGTGGCATCTTAAAATTTAATTAGTTGTGCAATAACACCTTTGACTTTTGATCTATCAATTATGCAACAAAACCTTTGAATTTTGACCTTTATCAGTTGTGCAAAAACACCTTTGACTTTTGACCTATGACTTGTGCAACAACACCTTCCATTGTTTTCTTTGTTTTATCAAATTCTAGTCTTTTAGATTGTATCTCTCTTCGAACAACATTAAGGTCCTCTTCTTTTGACCATGACAACTTCTTCTTGTGTTTTAGTTCCATTTCTAAGTGGTTAATTTTTGTCTTTGATTGTTTTTCTCCACTTTGATCATTTCCAACTATTGTTTTTGTACTGTCTTTATCATTAGAGTATGCAGACGTTTCTTTTGGCAAGCTCGTTAGGGAATTTGTCTACCTTTTTAGATAAGAATTTCATGTCTCCACCCAACTAGTTCTCTTTTTCTGCACTTATATCTAGTATTGCCTTTTCCTTATCATCCATTTCCAATTGTATTTGTTTCATGGAATTTCTATCTTCAATAATACTTGGTTGCATTTGTTCAACTCCACTTGTAGCATCATCTCTCTCTTTCTTTTCTTACACAAATTCATATGCAGTAGAAATTTTTTTGACTTAATCCACTTATGCATTGCCATTTCCCCCTTGCACATACTACACATGCTCCTTCCTCCACTTCTCATGAGTAGGAACAACCTCTTCAGTCAATACATTATCTATCTCGTTACTTTGGTCTGCTTCTTCCCAAGTGTTTTTAGAGCATATTCCTTTTTTCATTACATACTTTCGAGTATGCCCTCATATTTTTTGTTACTAGCATATCATACATTTCTCACAACAAATATTTTTGGGATTTTGTTGGATTTGTTGCAAGAAAAGGGATAGATTTTTTAATGTATTGAATACTTTCATGCACCTTTGCAGTTTATTTTTTCCCACATGCTACACCAAGATTTCTTAGACTATCATGAAAGTATTCAATACATTTAAAACTCTATCATATGAAAAAAAGGAAAACACAATGACAAGGATAGTTGTCATATGTTAAACCAAAGGGAAAAGAAAAAAAATTAATCAGAAATTAAGAAGATTACGGTAGACCTCTTTACAATGCACAGTCAAGTCAAATGATAAAGGGACAAACCTATGGTAATGAAGCTTTTTAATTTTAAGGATGAGTTTCAAAAGTAAATACTAGTCCACAAAGGAATACGTTTCAATATGGATATTGAAAGGTGAAGTACATCAGATATATACAATGCAATATCATAGGTACAATTAACAAGTTATGAATGGGAAATAATTTTTTAGTAGATTATTTCATGAACCTTGAATAAATAGTAGGACATTCACCTCAATATTTAAGTAAACCTATGGTCAACACTATTATTGAGGTTTACTTAAATCTCGAGGTGACTGTCCTACTATTGCTTCAAGTTTCATGACACAATCTACTAAAAACTTCTTTCTCATTCATACATTGTTAATTGTACCTATGATATTCCATTGTATATGTCTAATGTACTTCACCTTTAAATGTACATATTGAAATACAAAAAAAAATGGTAATAAAGTAATAACAGTAATACAAAATACAGTAATAAACACTAATAAAGAGTAATACAAAATGTCTTTCATTCAACAATAGTGTTTCAAAATAGTAGATCCGGTTTTACAATAGTGAGTGGGTTGCTATTTTTACAAACTAGTATTCATGTAATAAACAGTAATAAAGAGTACTACAAAATACAGTAAAGAGTAATACAAAATATCTTTCATTCAATAGTAGTGTTTCAAATAGTAGATCAAGTTTTACAATAGTGAGTGGGTTGTTATTTTTACAACACCCTATGTTTTCCAATGTGTAGTTTTACAAAATAGTAGTCATGTAATAAACAGTAATAAAGAGTAATACAAAATATAGTAATAAACACTAATAATTAGTAATACAAAATACAGTAATAAACACTAATAATTAGTAATACAAAATATATTTCATTCAACAATAGTGTTTCAAAACAATAATAAAAAACAAAATTCCAAGTTTCCATTTTTCATTAAACAAGTCTATGCACATCCTAATCAAATTAAGTCTTTACATTTTCAGTCTTTACATTTTTTCCCTGATCTGAAAGGTAGGGGAAGACTATGCCAAGCCACTCAATAATGTTTTCATCATTTTTTGAAACTAGTATGGGGTGGTCTAGCAGTATGCGGAGGGAGCGATACATCTCCCGTATATCCTCTTTGATGTGTGGCTCAACAACATGACCATGCAATTGCATTGCTTGGTTGAAAAATGCAAAGACTCATACTAAGGCTGCTACTAAAAGTTGGTTTTACACACCTCATATTCAAGGGTGATTCAAGAAATGAACGTGAAAAGATTCCACCAATGAGGTATACACCACGATCAACATCATATCTTTGGAATGCTTCCTCAAGATGTTTGTGATTTACCACCAAATTCTAGACATACTTAGCACATAGAATGTGAACAATAGTATGGTTTGTGAGCAGGTCCATGGAGTTTGAGAGGAACCTGCATGCTACATCAGCCTTAGAATAGGGGAGTACAGGTTGTATGGGATTTGAAAATCTACCGATCTTACGTATCGCATCCTCCACTATTTGAAAATTGAATTTAAAATATTTATGTAGCCTCTTCGTAGTGAATAAACTATCATTTTTTTCCTAATCGTTGATCGAAATTTGGTTGATGTGAATTCTTAAGTTCAACATTTTGAGTACAACTGTCAAAAGAAGGGAAAAAGCGTCATTAATAGATAGTGTTGCGACATGTAGAAAAAATTATTATTTACTTGCAACTAGTGATTCATCCACTACTTGATAAAATAAATAAATACCACAATAAATTTATGAAAACAAAAGGTCTTAGTTACATGAATACTATTTTGTAAATCTATAGATTGGAAAACATAGGGTGTTATGAAAACTGCAACCCACTCACTATTGTAAAACAAAATCTATGTGTAGAAAAAGAGAATTAGTTGGATGGAGACATGAAAGTCTTATCTAAAACATATGAATAATGTAATCATAAATACACGTGTTGAAAATAAATTTTTGAAATAAACATATGAATTATTTAATCATAAAAACACTTGTTGCAAATAACTTGTTAAAAGAAACATATGGATAATGTAATAATAAAAACACTCTCAAAGTTGGGCAGGAAGCAACTACAAAGGTACATGAAAGTATTCAATACATTAAAAACTCTATCCCTTTGTCTGCAACAAATTCGAGAGAATCCCAAAAATATTTGTTATGAGTATTGTATGGCATGCTAGTAATAAAAAATATGAGGACGTACTAGAAAGTATCTAATGAAAAAGGAATCTTCTCTAAAAACACTTGGGAAGAAGCAAACCAAAGTGAATGAGATGGATAATTTATTGACTGAAGAGGTTGTTCTTGCTCATGAGAAGTGGAGGAAGGAGCATGTGCAATATGTGTAGGGGGAAAATGGAAATGCAAAAGTGGATTAACTCAAAAGGTTTTCTATTGCATATGAATTTGTGCAAGCAAAGAAAGAGAGAGATGATTCTATAAGTGGAGTTGAACAAATGAAGTGAAGCATTCTTGAAGTTACAAATACCAAGGAACAAATACAATTGGAAATGGATGATAAGGAAAAGGAAATACCAGATCAAAGTGCAGAAAAAGAGAATCAGTTGGATGGAGGCATGCAAGTCTTATTGTAAAAGGAAAATAAGTTCCCTAATGATCTTTCCAAAAGAAACGACTGTATACTCTAATGATAAAGACATTGCAAAAATAATAGTTGGAAATTCTCAAACTAGAGAAAACCAACCGAAGACTAAAATTAACCACTTAGAAAAGGAATTAAAACACAAGAAGAAGCTATCATGGTCAAAATAATAGGAATTTAATGTTGTTCAGAGAGAGATGCAATCTAAAAGATAGGAATTTGATGAAACAAAGACAACAATAGAAGGTTTGGTTGCACAACTGATAGGTCACAATTCAAAGGTGTTCTTGCACAGCTAATAAAGGTCAAAAGTCAAAGGTGTTGTTGCACAGCTGATAGGTCAAAGTCAAAGGTGTTGTTGTAGAACTGATAAAAGTTCAAGATGCCACAACAATAGGTGCATTGGAGGTTGGTAAATGAGGGAGTTTTTGTAATCTGGTAGTGCATGAGTTTCTAGCAATTCAGATGCTAGAAAGGGGACATTTTTCAGCCAAGTGGTCTTCTTACTAGCAGAAGTCACAAGCGAGGAGGAAAAAAGGCTACAAATTTGCAAGCTCAAAGCATTAACAATAGATGAACATCACAATACATGTGTTCCTCAACTCACTACCCATCAAAAGGCAATGCAAGTTTCATAAAAGCACCTACTAACATCCCACACTGTGTTTTCCAACCTGTAATTAGTTAATGCATTTTCTTTTATCATCATATGGTGATTTTGAAACCCAAATTTTAGTCCACCCAAGAGTTGTTATAATTTTTTTAGGTGACTTTCATTAAATTCTTAATGTTTAAAAAACATAAAAGTTTCATTACAACCATACTATGTACATATAATTGTAAGTTGGAAAACACTGTGTGCTATACAACCTACATCCCACATACTCTTCCATAACCCTCTACACAGAACAAACCAATTAGTTAGTTATCCCTCACCTCCATCTAGTTACTTTTATGTATCCCCCATAGTGAAACTCCACCCCAAACTCTACACCTTTGAGCATTCAACAAAAATTGAGAAGTGAGTCAAAACCCTATGTGTTTTCCAACCTACAACTGTTATGTGCATTTTCTTTTCTAAACGTATGGAGATATTAAAATGCAATGTTTACTCAAACCAAGGGTTGTTATTAAATATGAAGGTGAACTTCAATAAATTATTTTATTATAGTCTATAGAATAGGAATTGAGAAGTGAGTCACAACCCACTGTGTTTTCCAGCCTATAATATGAAGGGGGACCTAGATACATTGTTATAGTGTATAAAATAGAAAGTGCTCATTGCAGCAAGCCGTTTCAGTGTCATACAAATTATTTGTGTTTTCACATTTATCAAACATCCAATGATACATTTGGAGACCATAGTTGATTAGAATGTATATATGCTTGGAGTTGTGTATGATCTTCTATAGTGGGATGGGGTATTCAAGATATAAGTCTTAATAAATAAAATAAAACCATACACCTACCTAAAACCATGGATCAAGATGAGCCTAACATATCCTCCATCTTCTATCTCATACCTCAACATCTTTTTAAATTTCTCCAACTCATACCATTAAGACTTATACCCAACTCATGTCACCCTCTATGTCATCCTTTTCCTCCATTCACAAGGGAAACACAAATGTCTTCCATGTTCAACCAATAGCTATCCATCCTATTTCACCAAAGGAACACAAAAATTCACCTTGAATGGAATATAATACCCAATGGAAAAAATCCTATTTCACAAAATGGTAGTCATAGTCTTCTAGTTCCACCCACTTTCACCTCATCCATCACATGTTTATCAAGCTCTTCCATTTCTTTTTTTTCCACTTTCATAACACCTATAGAAAGTCAACCATGTCACACAATTGACCTTATTGATCAAAATAATGACATCATAGATCCCCCTTTATGTGAAGATCAAAGTACTTCCTCTCATGATACCATTCCATCTCATCATTCCATTCCATGTCATGACACCATAACATCACATGATCCAAGTCTGGCAACTCAATACATTAATCGTAGTGTATAAATTCATTCAATAAAGCTTTCCATCCATTCAATAAATTCAAGACCCCCAAGGTGTAATTATTTCCCTCACATCACATGATAATCCTAAACTTTTTCAAGATCCCATTCATGAACCACAAACATATAATCTTGGTTCATCCACCTTTATAATACCATACGCTTTCATGAGTTCCATTTACTTGAACACCCTACTATTAAAACACAACTAAATTCTTATGTCCTTGACTACATACCTCCTTCTAAAGATGTTGGTAGCTCTTTCAAACACAAAAGGTGTCCCTTTATATCAATATGCCCACCTCATCCATCATCTTTGCCATCTATTGTTGGACCCTATCCATCAACCCTTCCATCCATCATCGGCCCATATGTTCCTAATTCATATCCTTACATTCCCTTTCAAGAATAAAAAAGGCACATACCCTTGAATTCCTTCCAACACCTTCCACTTCAAAATCCTCTCTTTTCATAAAATCCCTCTGTGGCCTATCCAAGAAATTGGGATACCAAACAAGAAATGCCTAAATCGAAGAATCCACAAAAACCTAAATATCATCATGTCTCACTAAAAATACATGCCAAAATAAAGAAAAATATGATCCAAAATCAAAAGCAAAATACTTGCAAGAAAATGGAAGGTTCCAATTAGGAAAAAATGAAAAGGATATAAAGAAAAATGAATAGTGAAAACAATGTGGATTCCAAAGAAAGAAAAAAAATCTATGCATTCAAATAAAAAATCAAAATTGGTATCCCAACATGCTAATCCAAAATAATACAATATTCCACCATCATCCATTCCTCCATTATTCATCCTCCAAATCCTTTTTCAATCCTTATATGCCCAAGTTTATTATCCCAACCCACTCTCAATCCTTCAACTTTCACCACCCTTCAAGATGTGTGCCAATGTTGTTCTTGCCCACATTCCGTCATAACGAATCCATTCCATACTTCCATCCAACCTTCATCCCTCGTTCCATAGATTTAATCCAATCCTTTACATGAATCCTTAACCCCCTTCTTCCTACCCCTATCCATTCCATTATCTCTACCCATTTTCCTACCAACATCTTTAAGTGGGAACATGTTAGCCATGGTCTATAAAAAAAATCTAGTCAATGGGGTACTATCTTCTACAAAGGGACACTTGAGTCCTCCATTCATATGCATACACCTTCATCAACTTCCATTTTCATTTCCATTCATATCCACTATCTTTCACATCCATCCACATACCCTTGCTTGTACACTTGGGGAAAAGACTTTTCCATTCATATGATACATTATTGATTATCCTATTTTCACTTAGCCATCATATTATTTCATTTATATTCCATGATATCTACTTTATCCATCCACCTTCCTTTGATATTACATAAAGTATTAGGGAAAAATAGAGATAACAAGAATCTAATGCATGCTTTATACCATGTGTGTCTTCCATCCTCCATATCACTTGTCATCCATCTCATATTTCCTTTCATGTCCATTTATCTTCCATATCCATGTCATATCTTTATAACTTGTCATAAATCTTAACATGGGGGCATGTTATTACTTTGACATGTCATCTTTGGAGTCTTCCATAGGTCCTTTATTTCTCCTTTGTATAAGAGAAAACATTTTGGGTTCCCTTGTCATTGGTTCCCTCCACCCATAGAATTCCATATCTTGATCCATCTATCTTCATCCTCCATATAGGGTGTATCCTTACATGTCCTATCATTAAGCCATATCATTGATCCTTATCCATCCATATCTCCTTTGGTTTTCAGCTTGACTAAGGAATAAGATCTTGTTTATCATTATCATTTAAATTCTTATTTATCATTGCATTATAATTGTTATGAGCAACACATTTAGACAAACCATAAACTCTTTAACATACTAAAATATTGGGCTTTACTGAGTCACAACCCATTGTGTTTTCTATCCTGTAACTATTTTGTGCACTAGTCCTTATCATACACTTTAGCATTTGCATTTTTCATTATCATGATCTTGCATATTTATCATTTTCATATTGTATGCATGAAAACTTGTGCTTTACTTTAACTCTTGTCTCTTGTATTAATCATATAACTATCTTTTAATATCTTTTCTTTTCTTGTCACATTCTAAGGAAGCTTGAGGATCTCTCCACCTTGTTGTGTACGAAGGAGAGTGAAAAATGGGGCATGAGTCTTTCTTATGTGTGTGTATCGAGTCAATCCATCCTATGATGATTACAAAAAGCATAACTAATAAAAAAGGGGGATTTGTTCTAGTGTATGATGAAACAAATGATCACTCCATAGCCTTTCCATTCCATTCATTTCCATATCTAGCCTTCCATATCCTTTCCTCTCATATTGAATACATTTCATAAGCCATTTATATACTTTCCTTGCATCACATCAATGTGTTGCATTCCTTTCTTCTTTGGATCCACCTAGGTCATTCATATTTCAAAATATTATATATCATTTTCTATCTACAACTAAAAAATGATCACTTCATAGCCTTTCCATTCCATTCATTTCCATATCCAGCCTTTCGTATCCTTTCCTCCCATATTGAATACTTTTCATAAGATATTTATATTCTTTGCTTGCATCTAATAATTGTGTTACATTCCTTTCTTCGTTGCATTCACCTAGGTCATTCATATTTATAAATCTTAAATCTTATTATATATCTACAACTCAAACATACCTTCATCTATCATAATAATATTGACACCATACCATATGAAGAACAATATCAAGGACATGTCAGGGTTATGCAATCAAAAACTGAGGGAAACAACCATATCAAGAGTCCATGTTTACTGTGAGATTGTTTTATTTCATGCATCCATTATCTTCTAGGTCATAGACAGAATTGAGGTAATGCAAAAAGGTGTTTGATGTCAACTACATGTAGAGTGAGTTGCTTCATTGTGTTATCATGGATTTCTTTCAAAGATATTATTCAATCATTTGGTGATCTATAGCCAAAGTGGTTGTTGATATTCATGTCAAAGTCCTTGTTGTTCATTCATTACTTGTTCACATGGTGTTGGTGCAAAAGGTATTGATAGTTTTTTATAAAGTTTGATAGAGTTGTTTCATGACAAAGTTAGAGGTATTGAGCAAGTACTTATTGCACATTCATCATTCACATATTATTCTTGATGGCTAATACATTTTAATGTTGTGACTCAATGGTATTCAGTGGATAGGTTTTTGGCATAAAGACATGATTGGTTTTTTTTTATGAGATCTTCATGCTTCTACAAGGATCTAAACCAATGTCAAAGCATAATATTTTGCATCAAAGTTATGTTATCAGAATCAAAGGTCATAGATCAATTACATGCTTTTAATCCCATTGAGTTTGTTTGAAATTTTTTTGTGTTATTTCATTACTTGCAAGTTTGTTCTTAAACCCTACATGAGGTTCATTATGCAAAGTTTATATCAGTTTTAATTTTTGCTATATTTGTTTGGTGACTTACTATAACCGATGGAAAGGAACTCCCTTTAGTTGTGTGTTGAGGGTTTTAAACTCATCAAAAAATGGCACTACTCATTGTCTTAACCATCTTAGCAAGTGAATGAATTATGCAATACCACCCCTACTACTTACTCCAACAGTCTAACAGGGCACCTGCAAATGCAACCTTTGATAAAAAAATATTTTATATAATGCTTTGATGGATGTTCATGCCCCTTTTACTATCATATGTCTTTATCTTATTGCCCATCCCCATTTTATTTTCCCTAAGGCTTCCTATCATATAAAAAAACTCTTTATATGATTCATGACACTATCCTTCTCAAAACCATTGTTTTATGTATGTGTTGCAGTATTCCTCTATTTCCTTCCTTCTTTATACTCTATCATTTCACTCTTGAACATTGGCATACCTATCCATTCATACCATCATATCATATCAGGCCTTTGCATTGCTTCCTATTTGGCTTTCAACACTACCCATTACATGTTATCTTTGATAGTTGAATAAATATCCTTGATCATGGTGGTAATCCTTTTGGAATGACTATCCCATGCTTACATTTAATTTTATCCTTTTTGTCCTTGAGAATGGTGAATGTCATGTTGATTTTAAAATCCAACCATTATTATTTTGTTGTCTCTTAAATTTTCCTTGTAAACCTCACCTAACGCCATCTTGAACTCTACCCTCGCTTCCTTTGTAGGGACTGACAACATCATTATTTGACTGCTACTACTACTATTCTAGAAAAACTACCTTTTCAACAGCCATAAAAAACATTATCATAGGTCTGAATTTCCATTTTCATACTTTCATATTGCATAATCATTTACTCTTTTCATCTCATTGACCGTACACCTTTGATGATGAAGAGTGCTTCTTATGATTGTCCTTAAGGTCGTTACTCCATCAAGCATTTATTTTTCTTATGTTCACCTTCAGGATAATACTATCCTTGACTTTATTGTGTAATAAACTTTTGTTCTTTTGACTTCCATAATAAATTTCATTGATAGTACTACCCTAGGAAGCAACACATGACCTCTTTTCATGGTTGTCATCATAAGGGATTGTCATAGATTTTCAAAGGTTTCCTTTAATAACTTTTTAATTTTTTTCCTTGTGATGACTATTCATTACATACCACTATCATAGGTCTGTTCTACCTTCTACTTGACCAAATCTCTTGGCTACTTAATGAATTTATCACTTTCCAAAATGGATTCATGCCCTTTCTCATATACTAGATTGTTGTTATAACCATCTCTCTATAACCTATTGAAGCAATCATTGGTTTTCAGTTTGTGTATCTTCATATACTTTTGCAAAAGTCCCAATCTCAGTAATATAGGCTTCTCCTTGTTCACTTTTAACCTTCAACGCTTTGGAAGCTACCCATTATCATGATGACTACTTTATGCTTGAGTGTAATTAAACTTCCTTTTAAGGGGTACCTGATTGAGTTCATGTGATTGAATTTTTGGACTATCATTAATAGGTTTATTATGTTCAATATTTTACTATTATTCTTTAATATATTTTTTGCAGCCATGCATAGCTTGTTCAAAAGCTCATATTTTATGATTTTAGCCATACAATCAAGGCACTCAACTATTTTATTAAATAATTTGGTATACATGTATAAAAAATGTGGTAGCATAGACAAGACAATGAACTATTTCATAAAATGCCTCAAATAAATGTGGTCTCATGGTGATGGAATGCCATGACAATCTATATAGCAACAAGGTAATAATATGGATTGTCATGGAATTCCATCACCACATGACCACATTTCTTTCAGGCATTTTATCAAACAGTTCACTTCCTTGTCTATGATTTTGCTTACTATTATGCTTTGATATATTTTTACAAGCATGCGTAGCTTGTTCAAAAGAACCTGTTTTAGGCTTTTAGCCATAGTAGCAAGGTAGTGAATTTTTTCAATAGAATGCTTTGGTATACATGTATGAAAAATGTGGTAACATAGTGAACTTTTTGATATAATGCCTCAAAGAAATATGGTCTCATGGTGATGGAATGCCATGACAATCCATATTGCAGCTATTGTAATATGGATTGTCATGGCATTCCATCACCATGAGACCACATTTCTTTGAGGCATTATATCAAACAGTTCACTATGCTACCACATTTTTCATACATGTCTACCAAAGAATTATATCAAATAGTTCACTGCCTTTCTATTATGGCTAAAAACCTAAAATAGGTTCTTTTGAGAAAGCTATGCATGCTTGCAAAAAATCCTTCAAAGCATAATAGTAAATATGGATTGTTGAAAAAATCTATAAAAGCATAATTCTAAATATGGATTGTCATTGCATTCCAACACCATGGTCTTGGAATGCCATGATAAGCCATATACAAGAACTAGAAATAGTTAATTGCCTAGTCTATGGCTTATCATGGCATTCCAATCACCATGGTGTTATAATGCCATGACGATCCTTATTTACTATTATGCTTTGATAGTAAACACCCAATATTTTCCAACAAGCATATATACATGCAAAATATGATTGCAAGTTGGAAAACACAGTGTGAGGTGAGTATATGTCTACCAAAACATAGTGGCAACCCATACACAAGCAATCATACATAGAAATAGTTAATTTCCTTGTCTATGGCTTGTCATGACATTCCAATCACCATGGTCTTGCAATTCCATGACAATCCATATCTAATATTATTCTTTGATAGTAAACACCCAATGTTTTCCAACAAGCATATACATGCATAGTATGATTGTAAGTTGGAAAACACATCATGAGTTGAGTATATGTCTATGAAAACACAATTTCAACCCATATATAATCAATCATACATATAAAAAGTCCATTTCCTTTTCTATGGATTGTCATGTAACTCCAACCCACGTTGTGTTGGAACACCACAACAATCAAGATTTACTATTATGATTTGATAGTAAACACACAATTTTAACCAAAAACCATATTAATGGATAGTGTGATTGCAAGTTGGAAAACATAGTGTAAGGTTAGTATATGTCTGCCAAAACACAATGACATGCCATAGATAAGAAATCATACATAGAAATAGTTCATTTCCTTGTGTATGGCTTCCCATGTCATTCCAATTACCATGGTGTTGGAATTCCATGACAATCTAGATCTGCTATTATACTTTGATAGTAAACAAACAATGTTTTCCAACAACCATATACATGCATTCTATGATTGCAAGTTGCAAAAAATATTATTAGGTGAGTATATGTTTTCCAAAACACAATGGAAATCCAAAGATAAGCAATCATACTTACAAAAAATGCATTGCCTTGTCTATGGCTTGTCATGGCATTCCAATCACCATGAAACCACATTTCTTTGAGGAATTATTTCAAACCATTCACTAACTTGTCTATGTTGTTGCTTACTATTATGCTTACTAATATTCTTTCATAGACAAGGCAATGATTTGTTTGAAAAAATGCCTCAAACAAATGTGGTCTCTTGGAATGCCATGAAAAACAAATGCAATTGGCTTCTGCAATTATCACTCTAGTATGAATGAATTAATATATTTGACAATAGTATTTGGTTGCATAGGTGGAGTTCCCTATAGTTATGGGTATAGTTTCACAATATATTATTGATACCGCTACTGAAGATGACAATATATATCTATGATCCAAAGTACATTGCTTGTTAAATAAGGCATTTCGCATTTTCTAAAAAAATTTTGTTAGGGGGTATCCATCTACAAATATCACTCTAATCATCATTATGTATCTGCAATTATGACTCTAACTATTTACAATTGTTTTGGAAAAAATAGTGGGAGATGAGAATGTTTTCCAAAACATAGTGGCAAGCCATAGATAAGAAATCATACATAGAAATAGTTCATTTTCTTGTCTATGTCTTAGCATGGCATTCCATTGACCATGAGACCACATTTCTTTCAACCATTTTTCCAAATAGTTCACTGCCTTGTCTCTGTTGTTGCTTATTATTATTCCTACTATTATGCTTTCATAGACAAGGAAATGAACTATTTCAAAAAATACCTCAAACAAATGTGCTCTCATGGAATGCCATGACAAAAAAATATAATTGGCAGCTGCAATTATCACTCTAGAATGAAGAAATTAATATATTTCAGAATAGTACTTGGTTGTGCAAGTGGAGTTCCCTATAGTTGTGGGTATAGTTATTATCTATGTAATGTGAAGTAACTACATAGCTAATTTTAGGTTGACTATGTAAAAAAACTATATTGTAATTTAAAATTTGTCATCTATGTATGAGCATCTACTTTTTAGTTATGCAATATGAAGTAATGCTTTTGGTTTGAAATATGTGCAATGCAATGAAATGGAAAACACTGGGTGTTTATAAAACTACAACCTACATCACAACATACCAAAACCCTCTTTGTTTTTAATCTTGTATATGTACGTGTGCATTAAAAATAAAAAGAACACCAATTTCTTGACATTATCACTAATAATGAGTAAACTTGTTGAAAGTGGTGAAACATAGAGCATTAATGGTTCTTGGAAAACAATGGGTATTTATAAAATAGTGCCTTTCATTACATTCCTAAGGTCTAGATAAAAAAAATCTTTTAAAGACATTCATATTCTTTTGTAAAATTCTAAGATACAAAACACTGGGTTTTACAAAACCTACAACCCACTTAAAGTTTGAAAACAAGTTACAAACAAAAACCCTCATAAGATTTTAAAACCCCTTACAACTAACAATCCAAATGATTAGAAACCCATCAACTCACTTCAAGTGGTTTTTTAGTCTCCCCTTGTTGTTCAACCTTTCACTTTCAACCTACAGAATGATGTAGTAGAATGCATAGGGTGTTAAAGGTTCTTGGAAAACAATGGGTGTTTATAAGATGGTATGCATTTCACTACATTCCTACGGTTTTAATAACAAAATATTTTGAAGACATTCATACTATTTTCTAAGATTCTAGGTTCTCAAAACATTGAGAAACCTACAACCCAAAACAAAAACACACCTATATATACAAGAATGCATGAAACCATACATAAAACATACACCGTTACATAATGTAAATTATAAACTCCTCACATCAAGTTGGTTGGTCATCTCCCCCACCTATAATGTTCCCTTGCTCTCCAACATTTTGATTTCAAACTGTAGAATGAGAAATCTCATAACATAACGTGTTTTCCAAGAACAATACTCATTACAATTTAAACCTCATGTCTTAATCACATCACCACCCTTCTTGCCTATGCCTAATAGATAGCTTATTGAACAAGGAAAAAAAAATCCAACATAATTTGGCGACAAGACACCTCCTCACTTTCCTTGCCATGATGTTTCCTTTTGTCTGTCAGTTTTATTACTTTTATCATCCTTCTGGCGAGCCCCAAACTACGTCATCTCTTCATGTTATGTATGTTTCCATGTATGTTGTTATGTATGTTTTCATGTGTTCTTTATGTACATAGGTGCATTTTTTCTAGGAGTTAGCCAACTCCCTATTTTTCTCTACAACCTTAAATCTTAAAAAATTAATTATAATTTATAATTAAAACAAATAAAAGGTGAACATATAAACCATCAAATTATTATTTCCTAACAATTTTGATCTAAGCGTAAGTGGAATGCGAAGGTAGGAAACAACAGTTGACTGACAATGGGGGGTGTGGGGCCACTTCTTGACTGAAGGTGACTGAACAGTGAGTTCACTTGCTTCCGACATCAACAACAAAGGAAAATGCAATTATGCTTTGTTTTACTTCCTTATTATAGGGTATATTTTATTGTGAAGGATGAGCTTCAATTCTTAACACCTCTATTCATACATGTTTTTGATTTGTGGCCATTGTGTCTGCAATGGAAGCACCTTCTACTCAAGTTTTGAGCTTAGAGAGACATAATCAATTATGCCAAATAATTGAATAAAAGTAAGATATCAAAATGTCCCATCTGAAATCATATCACAATCTTTGAACATCTTCTCATTCTATTTTATTCTATTATCTTGATGATGGATCATAAAGGGTGATCTAAAATATTGATAAGAAAAAATTCACATAATCAAATCCAAAAAAAAATTTCAAGAAAAAAATATTGTTCATGTCAAAAGCATCATTCATGCCAACAAAACTATTTAGAGAGTCATATATTCTCAAAAAAATTGCTCAAGAAACATATGAGTCTAAGTTTAACATGCTTTATATCAACATAGAAGTTTTTGGACCTTTTGGACACAATGGAAAAGTTGTTTTGTCTTGAGAATGCCCCAAATGAAATTTTTTTGCTACAATCAAGCTTCAAACCACCTTCTACTACCACACCAAACGATCTCCTTTTTTGATGAAATAAAATCCATTCTAACTTTCTTGAACCTCCTAGATGCATTGTAATAGATAATCAAACTACCATTAGAACTCAAAGAGCTACACTTCTCTAGATTATAGAAAAAAGATGCACATGAATAACATAATGTATGCAAATTTCTTTGAACCTTTCTAATTCTCTAGATCATTTGAAGATGCAAGAGAAGAGAATTTCGGGTAAATCAACATGCAAATTTGTAAAGCCTTTCAAATCTCCTAAAATTGAAAATTATATGAAAATATATCCTAGCACTTATACTTTGATACCACTTTATAATCTATGATTAGATTTATAGCCCAAAATCTAGTGCCTATAAAATAGATTTAAAATACTTTAATGAAAATTATATTACCAAAAAATACTTGTCTCTATTGGTATCAATAATGATTTGGTAGTTTATAATTAGTACAAGCATAATAGCCACTAGCAAAAATTGCAAAGTGATTGATTCCAATTCTTATAAATTCTTAAAATATGCTTTATGTTGAAAGTATAATTTTGAAATAGAGTTAATGAAAAAAATAACACCATTATGAAGCACAAAAAAAATCACGCACTTTCAAAAAATCGCCTAAAAAGGTGTTTGTATGTTCCTAAATGAAGCTTCTAAAGTTTCAAAATGAGAACTAAGTAGTGTCACCTATGAGAATCTATAAATTATGGTCAAACCATGTATTAAAATTAGAAAATATTGAAGGGATATTTTATTCATTGAAAGAACTTGAGTATGCGATAGCGTGAAAAATGGAGATCAAATTGGGCATTTTGGGAGAGACGATTTGATTGAATGAGCTATGCAAGGATTTTTATTTTTTTATTAAGTTGGCCTTCCTTCTGTCATACTACACCATAAGTGCAAGATTTTTTTATATCATTCCACATTTATTGTGGAATTTTTTTGGTCCTTTCTTTTATATGGCCTCAACTAACTCCAACCCAATAGTTCATCTTGGTTTTGATGATGTGATAACACTACATAATGGCTTCTTTGAGAAACCACCCTAGGAATTTTATAATCAAAGGTATTCCACAAGGTATGTCCTTTGAAATCCCTGTGAATGTGGTTTTGCCTATCCCTAAATTTGATAGTTCTTATCAATGGTTAGAGTAGTATACTCTTATAGGTTATTTTGTAGGGATGAGCCCCCATGAAAGAATGCTAAGAGAATGGGTTAAAAAAACTTGGGTCCCACATGAGGTTTAGCTTGATGTCATTCAAAAACTCACAAAGGGGTTTCTCCTTTTTCTCTTTTATGAAATCAATCATGTTCAGGCTATCCTTAAACATGGTCCTTGGTTTGTCTATTCTTCCTTATTGGTTTTTCAACCATATACATTAGACTTTATAGTATTAAATGACAAGAAACTTTGGGTTCCTATTTGGCTTCAATTTTTAGGTCTCCCTTTACCTCGCTAGCATTTTTTGCACCTTGTTGCCTCTTCTATAGGGAAATTTATTTGCATTGAACTTGACTATTTCTACTAGGAACAACCTCAAAAATAGGTCTATGTTGAAATTGATTTATCTAAAGACTTGAAAGAGTTGATAGATATTCAAATAGGCATTATTTGTCATTCCCAAAGGGTGATTTACCTTAACTTGCCTAATACTTGCTTTCAGTGACAATCTTATGAGCACAAAATTAAGGATTCCCCTCTAGCTACCCCTAAGCTGAAATCTCCTCCTCATGTAGCTAACGCCTCTTAGCCTTCCAAGGTTTCTATAAGACTAGTTGAATAATGGACTATGGTTTCACACTAAACGGGTAAAAACATCAGTTCTAACAAGTCCTAAGGTAAAAAATAAGATTCCTTAGCTGCTAAAGAGTAGCCAATTGGTGTTACAAACCCTTAAAAGAAGGGGAAAGTATTTATTGACCCCATATGCAATGTTCCTTCTATATTGATATTTTCTTTGATGCCACAACCAACATCGATAATTTCTTTGTAGTCAACATTAATGCCTTCTATGCAACTAGGGACGATGCCTTCATCATAGTCAAATATTTTGCTTCATTTCCCTCATTTTCTAAACACTTTTGATAGTTGTGTAGCCATATTGGGTACCTACAAGAAGGTGAATATATTACTAAAAATGAAGAATTTACTCACCCAACTTTTATTTAGGATCTTTCTCCTCAAAGTTCTTGCAGAATCACTTCCACACTTGAGGAGTTAGATAGTGATGATATGCTTGACTCTCATTCATGAATTAAATATCTCCTAGAATGTCTAAGGTCTCATTGACCCCACCAGGAAGTATTCCATAAGGGATATTGCTTATTAGAAGCATTATAGTTTATATTTTTTGTATTTGCAAGAAGTTAATATTCATGGTTTCATGCTTTCTATACCATGTTGTGTTATTTGACTAGTTGGTATGATGTTTTACACCAATCACAATGCTTGTGGTGGAGGGTTTGTCACCTTTCTATCTCCATGGTGGAATTATTGTGTTGTTGATCATAGGTCTGATCTAACTCATCATCTTGATTAGGATCCTCATGAATGTTGGTAATCATTCATTTGGGATTGTTAATGTTTATGCTTCTAATAATGTTTTTCAAAGATTTGATTTGTGTAGGTCAATTGTGGACTCAATTCTAGCCACTTGGGTCTTGTGCAATGATTTTAATACTAACTCATTTGAATGCAAAATACGATGAAAATTTATGACAAAATATGTATAACTAGATGTATTGTTAGGTACTTGTGATATTTAATGTGTAATTTTCATTTTTTTAAAATTTTATCCTTGAAATTCGTCAAAATTTTGATGAACCTGGGTTTTCGCTGAAATTTTGACAAAAATAAATAAAAGTGAGTTCGACGAAAATAAATAAAGTGAGTTCAACTATCTATTGGGACAGTGTTTTGCTATTATCGTCAAGTTGCAGAGGGTAGTCATTGTCTTTTTCCAGAATTTATTTGTGAAATCAGATTTGTACTTCCAGGTTTGAAAATCATATTTTAAAGAAACATCTCATTAGATTTCATTTTATACTTGTGCATTTTTAGGATAATTTCCATCAAGAAATGAGTGAGCAATCCTAGTTAGAACTTTGTAAACGAGGTAAAGTGATTTCTTATTTTCTAAAAATTTCTCTATTGGCAGTGTGGCGTGCATTTGTTTCTTTGTAGCTCATTCTATGTTTTAATTGGAAGCTACAAAATAAACATAACTTAGCATATTATAAAATATTTAGTTTTTCATAGCATCTAGCTAAGAATTTCAATCCTAGGGAGCTCAAAAACTTTGGAGAAATGGTAATAACCATAAAACACTTGATTGAAGATTAATTTATAGACTCATCAGTTGAAGAATTATTATCTAAGCAAGCTGCTTTTGTGGGTGTGGATATGGTATATGTAAATCCTGGGGTTTCTTATTGAGTTAATTATGTTATAACAATAAGGTGATAAAATTCTTCCATAAGCTCTCTTACTATTTATCTAAACAATAATGTTGGTGATACTTCAAAATTTAAAAACCAAAGGGATAATTCTGCTAGTGATTGCCAATCTTTGGCTTTTGAGTTCCAAAGGTCTTAAACAAATTTCATGATGTCTACAACCAAAATCTAGGAGGCCTTTAAAGGCTTGCTTTTAGATCAAAATTTTCTCAAGCAGGTAATGTGGTAACGAATACACATAAATGAAAAAATTAAAATTGTAGTATAAAAATTTAAAAACATTTCATTTGAAGGAGAAGTCAAAGCATTTTCCGAATCTAATTTCCAGATTTTGTTGTCCAAGTTTAAAATTATGATTTTAGGAATCTAACAACTGGAAATCATAGTAAAATGAGAATTTAATAAGTTTTGGAATTAGCATTTTAAAGTGTTTTTTGGGGTCATTAACTTTAGACTGCCTTCTCTTTTGTAGGGGTGGTTGCCTACCAAAAAAATTTGGTGTAAAATATCATAATTATTAGATTTTTTTACCTGTCTATGATTAAAAAATATTGGAGTGTGAGTTTGATATTTTTTGAAATTCTAGATATTCAAGCTTGGTAAAGAAAAATCATGTCAAATAATATTAGTCCATACAAAAATTAAGAGTCACTTGATAGATTGTGGGCTAGATCGAAAAAAAAGGGTGATGGGAAATGTTATTGTCCTTGCAATAATTGCAAGGGATTAAAGACGAGAATAATTTTAATCACAACAGCTGAGAAACATTGTAGGAAACATGGTCATGTTGAAGGGGGGCATGATTATCATCCATTGGTAATTTTTTCATTATATGTATTTATATTGATTGAATTTGTAAATGTTTATATCGTTTTAACATTTTATATATATATATATATATATAATCATTTTGATCATGATCAAAGTTTATTTGTGTCTATCATTATTATAAATGTGGGGCACCCTAGGGCACATTATATGGATTATCATGGCCCAGAGAATGTGGTTTTTTAAGTGGAGGAACATGGAGTTGTGAATATCGAAGATGAAGTTAATGATCCTATGGAAGAAGATGATCATGCGCAAGAAAACATAGTTGAAGATGATGGTACAAATACATTGATCCATGAAACATTTAGTGGCATAGCTAATCATGTTGATCGAGATGACTTTGATGATGTTCATGATTTACCTATACTTGAGAAGGAATACAAGCTCCTTTATGAAGGATCACAAATAACTCTTCTCTCTATTGTATTGTTGTTGGTGAACTTGAAGGTTATGAATGGTTTATCCAAAATAGCAATCTCATGGATGTTAAGGTATGCCATATATGTCATCTTTTTTCATCTATTTTAATTGTTGTTAGTTCATCACTAGTAAATAAAGGATTAAATATGTACCATTAATATTCTTTATATTAAAAAAATATTTTTTGTTGTAGATTGTTTGGTGAATTTTTGTTACTACCATCAAATATTTTACCTTGCTCATACCAAGATTTATCTGCCATTATGAAAGATATTGGAATGGAGTATCAAGCAATAGATGTGTGTCCCAATGATCATATTATATATTATAAACAGCATGAATTTGCAACAGAATGCCCAGAATTTCATATTAGTAGATATCAAATAGATCAACTAACAAAAAAGGTGCTCGCAAGGTTCTTCATTATATTCCCATTATTCCATGTATGCAATGATTATTTAGGTGTGAAAGTGTAGCGCAATTTATGGATTACCATGCACGGAATAGAAGTGGAGATGACATTATTCAAATGCTTGTGGATGGTTCTGCATTTAGGGACATGGAGGAAAAATGGCCACACTTTAAAGAAGAACCTCATAATCTCAGGCTTTCATTGGTAGTGGACAATGTCAATCCATTTGGAGAGTTGAGATCTATTTACTCGGTGTGGCTTATTTTTGTTATCAACAATAACATTCCTCCATGGATGTCAATAAAAAGGGAGCACATAATGTTGGCAATGATTGTTCCAGGTATTTTTTTACATCAATTTTCTTTAACATAGTAGCATCTCATTTGTCTTATTTGCTCCAAAATGACTTATATTTTTTTCATTTAATAGTCATGTACATTAATTTATATATATTGGAGTAAAATGGTTATAATCATTATGTAATGTTTATGTTCATTCAACTAGGTAAGTACCAAGTTAGAGATATGAATGTATATATCGAGTCTCTTATCGACGAGTTACTGAAGTTATGGAATGGTGTCACTATGTATGATGTATCTAGACCAATAGGACAAAGGAAATTTCAATTCCATGCAATGCTTGTATGGGCAATTCATGATGCCCCAAGGCTAACACATTTTTGTGGTATGTTATAATGTTTAACTACATGACTTTAACGATATTTAATTTTATGAAGTAGATATCATGCATGTTGTTTAAATAACTATTCATTATATATAATTATAAAAATTGACATATTTAATCCAACTATATATGATCTTGCAGTTCTTCAAACAAAGGGAAAATTTGTATGTCCAATTTGTGGTCCAAATATGAAATCTCATCATTCAACAAGTTTAGGAAAGCAGGTATTTGATGAGTATAGGCACTTCCTCCACAAAAATCATAAGTATCGAACTACTGAAAAACATCTTTTCAATGGGAAAGAAGAGACTACATCAAAACCATGAAGAATGAAACCTTGCCTATGGAAGTTGGAATATAATAGAATTAATCGTCAAGGTTATACATTGGATCAAATTGTTTATCTATCATATATGATATGTTTGGAATTTATATTTTTATATTGTGTTGTGTTTACTCATGTTGTAATTGACAATGATTTTCGTTGTTAATTTGTTTAACTTATATGCATCATGAAGGTCATCAAGGCATTAATGGTCGACTTCCATAGGGACTGAAAAGTTATCGCAAACAATTTAGTAGGTTTCCTTACTATGAGCAGCTACAAATTGTGCATTTGTTTGATACAATGCATATTAGAAATAATATAACAAAAATGTTATGGAAAATATTAGATGGAAGGCATGACAAAGAAAAAAATATCAAAAATTTGTAGTGACATTCAGGAAGCCAATCATGCAATGAAAAATGTCATTCAATTAAATAGCGATGGAGACCAAATTAATATAAGTGTCTTTCCTTGGTTATTAACAGAGGAACAAAGCAATGCTATAAAATAAGTCATATGGAAAATTTTATTTCCCACAAGCTTTTATGCAAACATAAACAATATCATAACAAAGAAAGGTGAATTTGGGTCAGGGATGAAAATGCATGATTGGCATACCTTCATTATGGTAATTATTCTAGTATATTATATATATATATATATATTTGTATATTGCATGTACTTTTTAGTGTATTATGTTTACTACTTTTGGAAAAATAATGAAAAGATCATGTTTTATAATTGTTGCAATATGTTCTACCTCTATCTTTCTCAGACAACTTCGACAACAATGTCAAGCAAGTTATATATGATCTTGGAAAATACATGAGGTAAGTAACGATATTTGTTCAATTCGTTGTATAGATCTTATAATTTCCATTTTTTTTACTTGTTATGTAATATATTGTATATTTTTGTTAAATCTCATTAATATATTTGTGCCTTGAATCACTTGTAGATGGTTGTCATCTAAAGAAATCCATAAAGAAGATATAAATTATCGGAAGAGAAAAATTCCTCGTCTAATGTGTGAAATGAAGAAGTGTCTACCTTTGACATTTTTCAATGCATAAGAAAACTACCTCATACACCAAGTTGAGGAGATTGAATTGTGTGGACATGTACACACAAGGTCAATGTGGATGGTTGAGAGGCACTTGAAATTTTTGAAGGCTTTGGTTAGACAAAGAGCACATCCTGAGGGTTCTATGGTGGAGGGATATATGGTATACCAGACCATGGTGTACATTACTGAATATCTTCCTAAGTTTGCAACAAAGATCCATGTAGATCGCATTTGAGATCCCAAATCCATTAAAAAATTCGAAGGGAAGTAATTGATGGAGAAAGGTAGATTGAGGAAAGTGAGAGGTAATTATAAGATGGTCATGCATATTAATTAGAATATATTTTACATTTGGTTTTTATGTATATTGTACTTATTTAATTATTAATCTTCAATATACATCAATTATAAATTAAGGTCATATACCATGGTAATTAACTAATTATACGTCATTTGTGAATTTGAATTTTTTTTGATACAGTTGGTCGAGAGTGGGATGCACTACATTTGTATGTCACAAACAATCTTGATTGGATGACGGTATGGATTGAATGATGTCAACAATTTGGTCGTGCATTAACATGGGAACATGTGGCTTCATTGGTTAAAGAAGCTCATCGTAATGGAGATTCCAATGTTACACCAAGGGAAATTGATTTAGCATATGGTTTAAGAGATAGATAGGTATGTATAAATATATTAATCAACCATATTATTTAATTATTTTCAATTTTAGTGATGTATATATATGTTGATATTTTTCTCTTTGCATACATTCGACCAAGAATAAATATGTTTATCAAATAACAATATTGCAATAATTTTTACATGTTTGACATATTGCAAGGATATGTGGTGCAATGGTCAAAAATTTTGATTCAAAAAGTTGGATAAAACAAAGAAAACTTGTGATTCTTGGATAACTGCAGTCTTTCAGGTGACTAATGTTTCATCTAGAAGCGACATACATTCAGAAGTCTCATAAAATTGATACTATGGGATTTTGGATGATATACTTGAGTGTGACTTTAAGTCCTTCAAATTAGTTTTGTTCATCGTCCTATGGTATAGGATACAATTGAATGAAAATGATCCTGAGAGAGCTATTATTGAACATGATAATGGATTTACCATGGTTAATACAAGGTTAATCGAGCGAGCTGGAAATGAGCCCTATATTCTTCCAAGCCAATGTGAGTAGGTATTTTACTCAGAGGTTCCAGGTAAACCAGGTTGGTCATATGTTATTAGACATGATCCAAGAGGAAGGCCGGTAAAGTATAATGTGGTGGAAGAAGAAGATACCGAAGAACTAGAAGATGGTGTAGATGATGATCAGGATCAAGAGTTAGTTGATGATGATCCTGATGATGATGTCAAAGAGGAGGAACTAGATCATGATGATGTAGGAGTTAATGTTCATGAAGATGATATTGGTGTGGATGATGACATTATTGAAACTGATATCAATGATGATGATGATGATATGACCAATCCTTAAAATGTTGAATCTAGATAGGATGATACAAACATAGAGTTGGATGAAGAAGAAGATCAATGACATTGAAATGTATGAGTTATGTGATTGTATTATCTATTTGATATTGATTTCTTGATAGAATTATATTTGACGTATGTGGCTACATAATTAATTCATGATGTACTTTTTAATGTTTAATTTTAATTCATGATGTTACAACTATTATAGCTCTCCTAGAAATTTCTATATGATCATAATGAATAGTGTTTTGGGAAATTTCATGAAAGATGACACATTGATCGTAGTAGTGAAATAATTGCAAAGTCGTTTAGATTTTTTAGACCAATCACCCTTTGCAATGTCATTTTCAGGATCATCTCCAATTTGATTACTAGGATTTGATTGGCTTATCTTGGACGAACATTATGGCTTTGTGTAATATGAGCAAATTTTGGATGAGGTAGTGGTGCAGGAGCACCTACACCTCATCTTCTATGCTTAATCATGTGATGATAATTAGGGAGGTCAATAGGTTGGTTTACGCATTTCAAGAATTTTTTATTGTGAATAAGGTCACTCAAGACCATTAGTCATGTTTTAGGTGAATTTTTGAGTTATGAGTTTGAGTCTTGCACTAAAGAGTTTTGTAGCGTTTTTAAGGAAAATTGGAGAGTTTACATGTAAAAGGTTGTAAGGTTAATGTCATGTCAATAATAAGGAAATTTTCAAGCCACTAGCATGGTCTTATAGGTACCCTAGGAGTTTCAATACATTTGAAAGGTCAAAAAATCAAAACATTTCAATAGTGATGTTAAAAACCTTGAAATTAGTATGTTTTATGTTTCATGTGATCATAAAAGATTAAAAAGTCAGTTGTAGAGGTGGTTGCTAGGTTTTTGAGGTTTAAAGGCCTTTAAAAGGAATAAATTTATCATTTTAAAGGTTTTTGATGCTTGAGGATTTAAAGTACAAGCTCTTGACATTCCAAAATCTGTGTTTTTCTTCAAAATTTATATATTTTCCCTATTTTGTAGCATTGTACGGTCACATACAACCATATTTTGATGTGAAATCAATTCCATGTCATGAATATATGGGTTATCTTTTATTTTAATCTGATTTGAGGGCTTAAGGTGTTTATTTGAGTTAGAAAGATTCATTTCTTTGCATACAACTTGGTTACCCTATTTTTGAGGGTTTTGTAGTCCAAACATTATATAGAGGCACTCTTACACTTTTTGTGATTACTGTAGCTTGTGTAAGAGGCACCATGGATAGTTTTGTAATTTTAGGATGCATGAATAGGGCGTAGGATGAGAAATAAAGAAGGTATAGTTGTTGTCCTCAAGAGTTTTGTGAAGAAAAACATGTGAAATGAGAGGTTCAAGCCTAGGTTTCAACAAAATGTGTATGGGGGATCTGATTTTATGAATTTTTATCCATGTACAAACCTAATGGGTTGTGTTTGAGTTGTTTTTTAGGTGTGGGAGGTTATGGAAGTAGGAGATTCAATAAACCCTCATGATTTTGGCCTAAAACAAGGGTTTTTGGGTTTGGCAAAAATTTGGCCGTACAAGTGGAATCATTTTGTGGATTTGGAGGTTTGGAGGCTGTTAGCTCTCAAAAACATAGGTAAGAATACCTCAAGAGGTTTCCAATATCTTGATACATTTTAGGGTAACAAACAAGGCCAAATGATTTGAACCTTCTTCTCTTCAGGTGTTGCCAAACCTAGGTGGGTCTACCTTTGCAAACTGAGCAGAGTTAAGTGATGTGATTTTGTTTACAAAAATCTATTCAGAATGGAAATCTTATAGTGAATAGATATAATCCTAATAAAGTGTATGTGTGATATTAGAATATGTTCAGTTAACAAATGTAAAAAATAAAATGGACAAACAACTTTGCCAATTTAACTATATGTATATATAACTTTAAGTTATTTTAATTTTAACTAAAAGTACTAAATTTACAACATACAAATTAAATGATATTTATGATTGTAAAATTTATGATTAAATATATCTCTTAGAATCCATTTTTTCCCAATTTGAAAATTATTCTATAATATAGAATACATTTTTTAAAATTTTAAGATGAAAATAGCAAGGATAAATCAAACAAATATCTTTATGAAATTGGCATGAAATTAAATATGATTTTCATTCCAATGTAAAAACTACAAATAATGGAAATGATTCTTTCAACACATAAACTATTATGTAGTATTCAATTAAAATGATCTAAATATTCTAATAATTTGAGCATTAGCATATAGAAATTTCTATAGAGTTGTAGATCTCTTCCATTTCAAAAACACAAAAACAATATTAGGTAGATAATAAAACATCTTTCTTTTCTATAGTGACTTATTTATCCTAGAGGAACTAAGCATATAGTATACAAAGAAAACCAACAAACCCACAACTACCCCTATTTTGAAGGAGTTTAGTTTTCTCCCCTTCTTGATCACCCTAATATTGTCTAATAATTTTAAATAAACCAAGGGTCATAACACAAATTTATCCAACCCACTAAATATCTTGGTTAATGAAACTTGACAAAATCAACAAAACAATTGCTACATTTGACATTTCATGTGGAATGAAGAGTGGTGACAATAATCTACTCATAGTTTAATAAAAAACTATTTTTATAAGAATACTTGACATTAGATAGATAAGTGTTACTTATATTTTAATAAAACACTATTATAGTTTTATCAACATATACTATTGTATGCTTTAATGGCTTCTTAGTTAATATATGGGGAGATAGAGACAGATGGGGAGAGAAAGAGAGAGAGATAGAGATATATGGGAAGAGAAAGAGAGATGGAGATATTTGGGAAGTGAAAGGAAGAGAGGTGGAGATAGAGATTCGATGGATAGAGGGGATAGGGAGGGAGAGATGGTGAGAGATAGAGAGGGGGAGATAGAGAGGGGGAGGGAGAGAAAGGGATATATATAGGAAGAGGAGGAGAGATAGAGAAGAGGGGGAGAGAGGGGGAGATAGGTTGAAGAGGAAGAGAGAGAAGAGAGGGAGAGATAGGTTGAAGAGGAAGAGAGAGGAGAGAGGGAGAGATAGGTTGAAGAGGAAGAGATAGAAGAGATGAAGATATATAGGTAGAAAAGGGAGAGAAATAAGAGGGGGAGAGGGAGAGCGATATGTAGAAAGGGAGAGAGAGAGAGATGAAGATAGGGGAAAGATAGCTCAATATATATAGAGGGAGAGGGAGAGACATAGAAAGGGGTGATATAGAGATATAGAGATAGGGGGATGGTGAAAAAGATAGAGAGATCATGATAGAGGTAGAGAAATATATGGATAGAAAGAGATAGAGAAAGGAGTGAGAGGGAGATAAAAATAGAAATAGAGATAGAGATATAGAGTAGGAGAGACGGAGGGAGAGATGGAGTGAGTGAGAGAGAAAGGGGGGAGAGGGAGAGATATCTCAATAGATAGAAGGGGTAAGAGGGAGTGACATAGATAGCGAGAGAGATAGAGAGCGATAGGGAGGGATATATCAATCACCCTCCCTATATCTCTATCTACTCATCCTTATCTCCTTATCTCTCTACCTCTATCTCTTTGTCTCCCTTCCTATTTGTATGTTTCTCTTTATCTCCCTCTCTCTCTATATTTTCTTCCCTATATTTATCTTTGTCTCCTTAAGTGTGTAATGGGTACATTGAAGAGATCTTAAAGGAGAATTATCATATCTTTAATCAAATGGAATGCTACCTTGAGCATAACTCCCCAAGGACACATTCCATCCTTGGATTGTTGGCATGAAACAACAAATCAAAATTTAGTATCTCTTTTCCCTCTCTCTCTCTCTCTCTCTCTCTCTCTCTCTCTCTCTCTCTCTCTCTCTCTCTCTAAGTTATTCTCTTTCTCTCATTCTCTATCATTTTAGTTTCTATCTTGCTTTGTATTAGCTAATGGGCTACATATACTATGAGATTTGAGCTTGAAACAAATCTCATGCCTAGAAACCACTATTGTGTTGTTGGAAAACAAGTTTCAACTACCATTCAATGGTAAACCATCTATAGTGTAATGGTAAAATCCTCTAAAATATCAGGTAAAAGCCTATATATACTATCATATAATAATAAAAATAATTATATTATATATAATTTAATCTAATATTACTATTATATTAAATATATATTATATTAATTATATTTTCTATTATATTAGAATATACTTATTATTTATTATTAATTATAATAATTTTTTTAAACAATATATTATATAATTATAATAAGACGAATAATTATATTATTTATTATGTAAAATATACCTAATATATACTTAACTATATTATAGAATATTAAAATCTAGCTAAATGGTGCCATTATTTTAAATTTAATTAACATACTCTAAAACCTAACAAAACCAGGTTGTAGCTCGTCAAATTGGAGAAGTGAAAGGAAAATACCAGTGCCGAGGAAGAGTTTGGAGGATTGAAAACAAGGTCAATACCAGTGTCGAGGAAGAGTTTGGAGTCAAAGCAATGTCAATACCAGCGTCGAGGAAGAGTTTGGAAGAGTGAAAACAAGGTCAATACCAACACCGAGGAAGAGTATGGAGGAGTGAAAACAAGGTCAATACCACCACCAAGGATGAGGTTGAGGGCACTCAGGTAAAATCGAAGACCAAGGGACAATGAGTACTATAATTTTGGCATCCCCATTCTCTTTAACCTGTAATTTTCATGCCTAGTTTCCAAAGATCTTCTCATACATTGGAACCCCCATTCTTGTAAAATGGTATAAGATAAGACAAAAAATAAAATAGCTTAGTCTTTCATATTTTTATCCACCAGCCTTAGGTCTTGCAAAAAATCCCATAATCTAGCCGCATCTTGGTTGTTGGTGGGAACATTTTATTCCTTTTTGTATGACCTACCTCAAATATTATGTCCACAAAGTTTCTAAAAACATAAAACAATAAGAAAAAATTTGAAGGTACAACTAAAAAGGGGTTTTTTTCCCTTTGGCCTCCTCCATCTCTTATATTTCAACATAGCACGAAATTATGCTTACATAACATAAAATAAAAAAAAGGGAAGTTTATAGGGGAAAAGGAGCCCAAGTATATGCCAGGCTAGGCTAGATCTAATGAATGGAAATAGAGGCATACAATTCTTCTTTAATACCTCCACCAAAAACATATGCAAGGAAAGATCTCCCTTCTTGGTAGTGATAATCTCCTCCACACACAACTCTTAGTGGAATATAATATCTGAAGAACTCAAATTTGATTCTCTCCTACTTGATGCATTTATTAATTTTATCCTTACAAACATTTATAGTGATTACTAGAGGCACATAGACCAATTATTCATAATAGAAGAATTTAATCATACTTTTCAAATGATGGCATTATGAGAAAACCTTAGGTTAAATGAATAATTCCTAGATAAGTTCTTTAGATCATGTCCAACTATATAAGAGAAGACTACTGCTATATGCACTTAGATACCATGGAGAAAGGCTCTTTGGACTCTTTCATCAATCAAGGTATTGTTAAATTTTAACACCTAAAAGTGAGAATGAATAATCTTTCCTAGGATGGTGGCCAATTATGCTTCTCAACACCTAGATTAAAAAATCTTTATCAATATCGTTTCCATCATAATTAAACCTATTGCTTGAGATATATTCATACAGGTAAACAAATTGGCTTTCTTGATAGTAGATACATTCTAGAAAATTTAATTTTTGCATCAAATATTGTTGAATGGGACCAACAAACTACTCAGGATGCCCTTACTATTAAGTTAACACTTTGACAAGGCATATGATTGCATAAAATGTCCTTTCATTTATAAAAAGGCTCAAATAGATATTTTTAACCATAAATAATTATCACACATTCATCTCTTTGTTAATGAGTGATTGCAAAATAGCGTGTCCCACTTGTGGGATGAGGCAAAAAAATAATCCCAAAATTTCAAAATTATAAAATACCACTTGAATGAAGAACCTTCATTTGAAGGTGATGTCGTCATGAACTTTGAATGAAGAACCTTCATTCAAAAATGATGCCATGTCAAGAATTTAAAATGAAGGTATTTTTATTTTAAATATTTCATGTCTGAAATTCTTTATAAAAGGAACCTTTGCATGAAGGACCTTCAAATGAATACCTTAATTCAAAGGTCCTTCATATGAAGGTTCCCTTAATGCCATCCCATTATAGCTTTTAGAGTTGTTAGAGATATTTTTTTTTGAAGTAGAGATTGGACCATCAAATAGTGTCACCATGACTCTACCAAGATATCCATCAAATTGATAAACCCTGACTTAACAACCACAAATTCACAAGAAAATTGCCCATGTCAACCCTAGGGCATCAATTCGATCCCAAGTTTCTTGCTTTAATAGATTGCTAAATGCAATGAACCTCTATCATACCATGTTGCACACCAATTCACCGAGTTACAATTCATAGACAATGGGTGGATTGGTGGATGAAATTGCTATTTAGCCCTCAAACCCTTACATAGGTAAAACATGGTAGTCCCTGTATTTGATTGTTTTCTCCCACAAAATAGTGATTTAGGACTTCGAAACAAATGAAAATGAAAGGGAACACATATATTTATCTACACCAATGATCTCATAGAATTTCAAGCTTGTACGGATCCATACAACACAAAAGAACTTCAGAAAAAATAGTAAAAACTCATAAAATTGCTTCAAGAACGTGGTATTTGATATGAAATTTTTGTATCAACTCCTCCAAAAATTGCAAAAATTCAATGGGATTGGAATACAGTATGATATAATTGGGATAATAAATGCATCGCTTGAATCATCAAACCAATATGCAAAGATGAAAGAAAGTGCTAACCCCTTAAACTGAAAAAAGTCTATTTTAACTTTAAGTTTGTTGGGTAGCCAATTCTTTTAAGTTATCAAATCCTACCATCATATATAATCAAAATGTTGTTGTTTCAAATGACTATGAGCACTAACGTTCACTATTTGAAGATGTTGAAACCTTGTCATAGAGAACTAGAACATCGATGCAACAACTTATCCTACCTCAAAACATACCAAAAGTCTCCTAGCAATTAGACATAGGCAGATTTAAGATGTAAAACATTTTTTATTGCCAAAGCATAAAATTATGATGACTTAACCAGGCCTAATACACACTCCCTCCCCATTAACCACATAGACATATGGAAATTAAATTTAAATTTGCAGCTATTTTTAGTCATGTAGGTGTCTAATAAACCACTTGGTGGTGTTTTCCTTCAATTTTATTTACTTGAATGAAGAGAAAAATTCCTTTGATTACAATTAGATAATACATTTGAGGCCTTGGTTGTGTAATTGGTGGACCATAGTCATATTTATCACTTGTTACAAATTTTGGGAGTTCAAACATTAAGTAGATTTGATTTGTGATCATGGAAACATTTGGACAGTAGTAACAATAACTTGCAATATATCAAGACTTGATTAACTTATAACCTATCAAATTCTAGCGATGAAATGATAGATTAATCATAATGTCACATTGGGATCACATCACCATGAAATAATTTCATCCAACATCCTTATGAGTGCACGTACCATGAAATATGTATTTGTCAAATCTATCTTGCTCGAGCGAGGGAAATTTAGGAAGAGAAGAGGAAAGTGAGACATGTAGTAGGTCTAAAAGAAGGAGATCACCTAGAGGTCAAAATATTAAAAGAAAATTCCATAAACACATGGAATTTTTTCTTGCTGAAGGGGGGTCATGTTCTTATGATGATGAGAGCATAGGCGACATCAATTTTCCCTTGAGGTATAAAAATCTATGGAAACAATGGGTACCCAAGGAACTTCCTCCAATAAACACTGATTTTTGTGTCAATGAGAGGATATATCGCATAGCACCATCTTCATTACATGGATGACATAAAGGTCTATTATGAAAAATTTAATGAATTGATTGAGTATGTCAGACCTTGTTACATTTACAAAGATTGGATGCACCTGGTTCGATATACACGAAGTATGCGTAGGTATGCACTGTCAGCAAATTATATACAACTAAAAGATAAGGATCAAAATAAAAGAGTAGCTATGTACATTGATGGAAGGAAAAAAGTATCAAGGAATATTGTAGGGTTTATAAATAATACATGACCCGGATCAACAAATAAGAAACCCAATTGCATATTCGAGGCGTGCGAGGGAAACCGTGTATTTGCATGTGGGATAAAATCAATAACTATAGGGGAAGAGTTGCTAATTGATTAAAATTTGAATTTCTTAGATACAAACATGGTTACTATGAGGGTGGTATGTACTATATCTAAGATCTGTCTTGAATTAAAAATTTAGCAGCTCTTAAATTGGGAGCAATCTGTTGTTCAACCAGCCCACGAATTAAAAATGTTTGAAAGAGTTCTATTGCGATTTCTCGGGGCAATCCACATTGATACAACGAGAGAAGGGGACCTACAACAATAACAGAATGACCTGAATAATCCACCTGTTTTCCAAGTAAATTTTCACGAAATCTTCCTTCTTTACCTTGGATGAAATCTGAGAACAATTTATAAGGTCTATTGTGACTATCTTTCACCGGTTGTGTGCCTATACTGTTATCAAGAAGTGCATCTACGGCTCGTTAGACTAATCTCTTTTGATCACCTAATAAATCCGGCATTAGAAATGGATGAGTGTTTTCTATGAAGTGTGAAAGATTATTATTTCGACGGATAACTGTTTGATAAAGTTCATTGAGATCCGAAGTAATAACTCCACCTTCATTTAATTGAAACATCGGCCTCAGGTCGGGAGGAAGAACTGGTAATAGGCATAGAACCATCCATTGTAGTTCTACATTTGCTCAAATCAAATATTTAGCAAATCTCATCCGTCTAACCAAAAGATCCTTTCTTCTTCGAAGTTTTTGAAGTTTTTGCTCGTTAAATTGAGAATATATTTCTATATTACCAACTGCATTCTCTGCCTCCAAAAATAATATAGATAGTAGCTCATCTATTATCTCCCATTCTCTATATGAACGATCTATAATAATTTGCAGATCTAGACCAGCTAATTGGTCTCTAATAGCTTTTCCTCCAGTAGCTATTTCTCGTTCTTGAAATAGCGCAAAATCCCAAGAGAGAAAATAAGCAATATCTTTTGGCCAGGATTCTTCGTCATATTTCAGTGAACCCTCAAATCACAATAAAGCCGGTTTGTTAACCATGGGCCTAGTAATACAAACATTTGGATAGGGTTTTCTAATATTTTTTTCCCCCCCCCTCAGAATCAGACATGAAAGTTTCCTCTCATCCGGCTCAAGTAACTATACTGAAATGGAAAGTGATTATGTATCATTGTGCAAATGTTTTTTGCTCTCTATAAAATGAAATAGTTACTCTTTGCTCAAGTTCTAAATGAATTCGATTATTGGTTTATCATTCGTATTATGACATAAATATGGAATTAGTGATCAGTCTCCTCCCTTTTGAACAATACATCTCTTTGCCTTCAATTCATTTGAAGTTCATAAGGGATTTACTTGTCTGTATCTCGTTCTAATTGATCCTGTAGGTTTCTGTTTTACTTCGATGGTTACAATACTATTTGAAGCATATGTGCGATGAATAAACTCCTATAACCATATCTTCTTTTTGGTCTTGAATAAATCAAGTGATTAATAAGAATAAACCAGATTTTTCATTCCATTTTTTCTTAGAATAAAAGAGGTATTTTTACGAAGTCCAATTAGCAATTTAATATACAAGATATTAACCCTAGATTCATTTCTCTTTATCAACATCTTTTTAAGATGCTTCTAATTCTGAGCTTCATGCTACTCTTCCCGAGGGGCGTGTCAGAGCTAAGGGCATCCCAATTAGATTGAATAGGATGACAGTTCCTACGGATCTGTATAATGAGAGCTTGTGATCAAGTCACACATCGCAGTATACTGGTTCTTCTAATTCTTTACGAGTTTTATCTAATAGATCCGCGATATAACTGGGGCGTCGTTTGAAATACCAAATATGAACAACTGGACATGCCAGTTTAATGTATCCCATTCGATATCTTCGAATTCGAGGATCAACAACAAGTTCAATTTCACATCGAGTACAAAAATTCTTTTCCTTCTCATTTTCCATTATTCGAGGTTTTACACAAGCACAAACTCCCCTTTTCTTAGGCCCAAATATTCTTTCACAAAATAATCCATCTCTTGCTGGTTCATAAGTTCTATAATCTAAAGTGAGGGGTTTAGTCACTTGTCCGACTCTTTTTCCATTAGGTAATATTCTTTCAGACCAAGCGAGAATCTGCTCGGGAGAAACTAATCCAATTCGAAGTTGTTGATGTTTATCCTGGTCACTCATAAAAAATAAATTTTGATTCATTTTGATCAAACTTCCTTCTTATCTATCTGAAAGTCTATCTCAGATAGAATAGTATGATTCAATTCTAGAGCTAAAGATCGTAGTTCTCGACTGAGCAATTGAAAAGATTCTGTAAGAGTGCTAGGTTTAGGCATTGGTTCTCCATTGAGAATGGCACCAAATATTTTTTCACGAGCGTCTATATGGTCAGATTTTAAAGTAAGCATCTCGTGTAAAATATAAGCAACACCAAAACCTTCTAGAGCCCAAACTTCCATTTCTCCTACTCGTTGCCCTCCTCGGTGGGATTTTCCTTTTAAAGGTTGTTGTGTAACCAATTTATAAGGTCCACTGGAACGTGCATGAATTTTTTCATCAAATTGATGGCACAATTTCGAAATATAAGCTATTCCTATTGTAACAGGTTGTTCAAAAATATTTCCTGTTCTTCCATCAATTAATCTATGTTTTCTAGGATGATCAGGTTCAAATACCCATGGATTAGCTATTTGCTCGCTAGCTTTATAAAGTTCAGAAAACACTAGTTTTCTAGAAGCTTCTCGTTCGTATCTTTCATCAAAAGGTGCTACTCTATAATGTTTGTTCATTAGTTTTCCTGCTAAACCAAGCAAACATTCAAAGATCTGTCCTACATTCATTCGTGAAGGTACCCCTAATGGATTTAATACCATATCTACTAGTGTTCCATTCTATAAATAAGGCATATCTTTTCTGGGCAAATTTTTTGAAATAATACCTTTATTACCATGCCTTCCAGCTACTTTATCACCCACTTGTATTTTATGCTTTTGTGAAATATATACATGAAATTTTTCTACACTATCGCCGAGATAATCTTCTTCCTCGAACTCGGCCTTTTACACCTTTAGGAACTCTAAAACAATTTTCTTTTCTAGTAGGTGCCTTAATATCAAATAATTCTTGTAAGAATTTTCCTTCTGGAGTATTTAATAGTGAGTCTTCTTCTGCTTCCAGTATTAATTTACCTACTAATACATCACCTGTTTCTACCCAAGATCCTATCATTACAAGGCCATTTTCGTCCAGATGACGGAGTAAGTAAGCATCTAAATGAGGTATTTCTCTAGTGATTACTTCAGGGCCCTGCTTCGTAACATAAACTCCAATTTCGTATCTTACGATCTGGAAAGAAGTAAAAATGTCTTCATATACCAGACGTTCACTAATAAGTATTGCATCTTCAAAATTGTATCCTTCCCATGGCATATAGGCGACTAAGATGTTTTTTCCCAAAGAAAGTTCTCCCCCTGCTGTAGCTGCACTGTCTGCTATAATTTGCCCCCTCTTTACATATTCCCCTTGGCGAACTCGGGGTTTTTGATGCATACAAGTGTCACTATTAGAACGTTGATATAGAATCAATTCTGTTTCTATATTCTCTCGAACAACGGATGAAGTTATAGTGATATTTCCACCATCAATATATTTTATTTTTCCCCCTTGCTTGGCTATAGCTATACTTCCTGAATCTAGAGCTGCTTGACCCTCCAATCCAGTTCCAACAATACACTTCTCAGGTTGAAGAAGTGGAACTGCTTGACGCTGCATATTAGAACCCATTAAAGCACGATTCGCATCATTATGTTCGATAAAAGGAATAAGGAAAACTCCAACGGAAAAATATTGGGAAGGAAAAATACTTCTGAAATGAATTTGGTCCCATGCAAAAAATAAAAATTCTTGTTGAAATCGAGCGGGAGTAAATTGTTCCTTTGGAACCCCTTGATTTAATGCCAAAAAATTTCCTGTAGCTATCCGACAGTAGTCATCTTCTCCCGGTAATAGATAAACCATATGTTCTTCGTTTGATCTTTCAGATAGCCTATGGAATGGACTTTGTAAAGAGCCGTAATGACCAAGCGTTGCATAAATAGATAACGATCCAATAAGCCCAACATTTATTCCTTCGGATGTCGTAATCGGACAAATACGTCCATAATGACTAGGATGAATATCCCGTGTACGAAAAGTAGACGTTCGACTTGTCAATCCTCCAGGGCCCAAAGAGCTCACTTTTCGACTATGAACTATTTCTGCTAATGGATTAGTTTGATCCAAAAATTGTGATAAAGGATGTAAACCAAAAAAACCTTCAAAAGTATCCGTTAATGGAATTAACATTTCCAATTTCTTAGTTATTCTCTTTTTAGGATTGGTTGATGCAGATAATAGAATTTTTTCAACTGCTTCTCTGAAATCAGAGAGAGCTAATCGGAATTGCTCTTGTAATAAATCTGCTACAGAACGAATATATCGATTTTGTAAGTGATCTATATCATCGGGTGTACCCGTTCCAAATTGCACTTTGATAGGGTAATCCACAGCAGCCAATAAATCGTGCGGTAATGAAAAAATATCGTTCTCGGGTATATCAAGACTTAGTTTTTTATTCGGATTTCGTCGACCAATCTTTCCTAATACACATTTAGTTTGAAAAAATGTTGTTTGCACTTTTTCATATAGAGACTCGGAAAATTCCAAATTTTCTTCATTGTCGTCACTTATGTAGAGTTTTTTATAAAGTTCCAAAATGGCATTTTGCTTCCCGCCACACCAATAGAAATATTCTATGTACTCCTCCGTTCCCTTATAAAATGCTTTGAGATTCTTATAGTTGAAAATCTCTTTGGAATTTAGACCCATAGCCAATAATAAAAGTAGAACAGATATTTTTTTTTTTCTGTTTACACGAATCCATATCTTTTCTGTTTTTTTATTGAGCTCTAATCTTGATCTTCCTCCCCAATCTGAAATTATATTGCCAATATAGATAATGTTTCCCGACGGTTTTCGTTCCCAAGTGTAATAAATACCGGGACTTCTTAATATTTGATTGACCACGACTCTGTAATTTCCATTTATAACAAAAGTTCCTTTAGAATTCATCAAAGGAATATCTCCCAGATATAAAATCTGGTTCTGTATCTTTCCACGAGTTTTTTTTTTCTTAATCAATCTTGCTGGTATACATAATTTACAGTGATATGTAAGAGACATATATATAGCATCTCTCTCTTTAATGAAAGGTTCTGTTAATTTATATTCAGAACCAAAAAGGCTAAATTCTATTTCTTTATTTGGACTTTCAATTTTTGAAAAATTATTGAGTTCTTCTGCTAAGCCTTGATTGATAAAACGACAAAATCCTTCAAGTTGTATTTTACCAAATTGGGGAATTGTAAATATTCCTTTATTTTCATCTAATCGCATTGGATGTTTTCTATATATAAATGACTCCAATTAATGACTCCAATATACCATTTTATTATTATGTTTTTTTCGTAAGTCTATTGGTTTCATTTCGGCAATGTTTTTTTATATTTAATTTTTGTCATAGCGGGACATTGATCATACGAGGAAGGCTCCGACGTAGAACTTAGATCGCAATGCATCTTTAGGTGCTTCTACTCGATAAGGTTTACCTCATTGGAATTGTACAAATTAGATACGAGCAAAATGTTTTATTATTGTATTTTTTTCATGAGTTTATTGGGTTAATTTTGATAATGTTTTTAATATTCTTGTTGCAATCGGCTAATCGGAGAAAGGCACTAGTAGTAGAGGAGAGCATCCATAGGGAGGTGAAGTCACTATTGTGTGATGATGACATCGTATATTCAAAAAAATCCTCTCAATATGATAAGGAAGACCCAAAAAAAATGCAATGAAGAAATCCTTCGGTTGTTATTCATAGTGCCTCAAACAAATGAGATAAGAGAGAGAGTTAAAATATTGACTAAGAGAGCATAAAAATTGCAAGTAAGTTGTCATGAGGTCTTAATTAAAACATAAGTTCATTCATGTATTTATATTTTGTACTCTTTTATGTCATGAACTAAAATATGTGTTGTTTTTACAATATTTTTTGCATCCTCATGATGTTGCTGGCCATGATTAGGGTACTGTAGGTGCTTCCCGAGGAGTAGGGGTTGGTACAAGTGTCCATCCCGATCTTCCTATGCATTCATCACATCATCCAACCCCATCATACATTCCTATATTATCGACTAAAATTTCAGAAACACATACCATGCAGGCATTCGATAGTGCACCCTCTAGCAGCGAAGACATGTCAGAACATGCATCAGGACATGTACCTGGGGATGCAAAGGCCAATAGTACTGGTGAAGATTTAGCAGCATTTCCTATATCTTCATGTATTACTAGTACGAGAACATTTCTAGTCACATTTGTGGTGACCAAGGATTTCATTCCCATAAAGATAGAGAAGGTCTGAGGTACTTTAAAATGTTTTAATTATTATTATATATAATCCAATTGAAATTTACTTATTGATCACTCTTTTTAGACAAATGATCCCACGATCACTTTGTAAGAAATGATTTTTTTTTATAAAAATCTAAGTGATATTACATTGGAGCTCTTCGGGCCCACCATACGTACATGGTGGAATGCCCAAAATCAAGATTTAAAAGATGAGCTCATTAACCATTTAGTTGTGTTGTTCGGTGATTAAACATTCAACCAAACCAACGTCCTTTAAAAATTTGGTACCTATCTAAACTATGTGTGGGACCAATATAGGTCACATTTAGAAAAGAATAGAAAGTACGAGCATCCCCCCATGATTTTAGAGAGGGATTGGAAGGACCTGGTGTCAAATGGAAAGGAGAAGGCTAAAAAGAAAAAAAGAAAAGAAACCACTTGGTCAAGGAAGGTATATGATACTATCAACAATGTAATTATATACTGATTACTCTTTCTTTTTACATAATCTAACATATTTCAAAATTTTCATAGGTTTCCTGACTCATTGAAGGCAACAAAGGAAAGACTAGAAAAACACAAGAAACACAAACTTGGCTATGGTGGTTATATAAAATTAGTCACATGAATTGTAAGTATCAATAAATAAAATATTGCATCCAAATAATAAATTGCAAACAATTTTAGTTTTATCACACCATAGAAGAAAAATTCATGATCTTATGCAAAAATGCAGGGCTCTAAATTCAACAGAGTACCCACAGAAGAGGACCTAAAGATTTCCTTCCAGAAAGGCTATGGAGCCCTAGCTAAACACTTAAGATTCTTGACTAGGAAAACACAATCTTCCATTGCATTTGACACACAGGAAAATAAACTCAATAAATTTTATTTAAAATTGAATACTTGTGCAATCTATTGAATATTAATTTCCACCATAAAGTAATTATGTGCCTATTTGTTTTAAATAGACAAGAAATGATAATACTACACATGGCATTGGAATGCAGCCTAGTGAGGGTGGAGCACAACCTATAGATGAAGGTCATGGTGTTCATCACGGTACTTGATGTATTCATGTGCTATACAAAATGTAGTATGGATTAATACAAGTAAACATCTTTAATTGCATTTGGTGTATTAATTAATGTAACCTTTCGTGTTTCAAATTGAGAGCATGTTGAGCATGATTAGGCTAGAAAAGATCAGGAACATGATGTGGCCCTATTAGGTAAAGAGCACCACTCTAATGTTCTTTTAATTAATGAAATACTTGTAACAATAATAATAAAACATATCAATTTAACATTTATTTTCTATTGCAGCAGACCCCCCCTTCAGTAGCATCCACATCATGAGTACACGACTAGGCATACATTAAGATCATGAGAAGATCTCAAAACAACTGAAGGGGGGGAAAATGATTTAGAAAATAATGCTCCACTTCATTCTTTTTTAGCTAAAAAAAAGAAAAGAAAAGTTATTGTAATCATATTATGACATCCATATTTTAGATAATATGTAAAAACTGAAAGAATGAATGTTATATGTTATTAATGGATGAATGAATGAATTTTATATGTTATTAATGGATGAATGAATGAATTTGAATATGTTAATGAATGAATGTTATACGTTAATGAATGAATGTTATATGTTATTAATGGATGAATGAATGATTAATGTTATATGATCGGGTATGGGGAATTGAGAGTGATGTGAGGGGGTGGGAGGGGCCAAATGAGCTTCCACCTTCACATGGTTGGCCCTGTTAAGTAGAGAATATTAAACTATTCTCGAAACAAAGAGAAGCTCAATAAGGTAATGCAATTTTCAATATAATAAATGCATCGTTTGAAGCATCAAACCAATATGAAAAGATGAAATAAAGTGCTAAATTTTCACTACGAACATTGTGTTGTGTGTGGATTTTGTTTCAAAGCTCTGTTTCTTTTGTTTTTAGTGGTGACATAACTCTAAAATTTGACTTTTTTGCATAATAGGTTAGTGGAAATTTTGACAGATTTTAAGAGTTTAGAGGCTCGATTGAGATAGATACACAGATATTTGGATCTTGTTGTTGATGGGAGGCTTCCACTTAACCATGAAATTTTGTACCATCTATAGGTATGCAAAAATTTCTCTACTTACATTCATTCAATTTACTGTAATATAATATCTGACAAAAATCTCCTTTTCAATATACTTAGATGGATTTTCATGCCCTATTCCAAAGCAAATGTGTTAGAATAGGAAAGAAGGATGTTGGAAAGGGTTAAGTAATTTGGATTTACACTTGCCAATTACATAGTTTACTTCATTCATCCAGCATATTGCCAATGTGTTTAACAATTATTGGAATCATATCCTATAATTACAGAACTAGTAAAATTAAAATATGTAAGTTTCAAATATGGCGTTACATATATTTCTATGAATTTTTGAAAGAAAATATCAAATTGGAGAAGGATTAAAAAAACAATATGAATAATTTCTAAGAGATCAGGGAGTTTTTTTGCAGAGTTATTTTGAATATATTTAAGACAAAAGTAACTTATAAAGATTGAAGCATAATATCGGTAGTATAAAATCACCAGTCAAAACATCTTACTAGTATCTCAATTCAAGATAAATGAGTCCACTATCCATTAGCCAACAAACCAAATAAAATCAATTCATAAGATTATTCTATTCTAATAGGGTTGACTAGTTGCTTGTTTCTTTTTGATTGTTAGAAAGTCATCAATATAAACTTAGTTTTCCTGCCTTCTCTTGCCTCGTGGCCAGAGAGTTTATACCAAAGGCATCAAAGTAACCTTAAACATTGACAATGGAAATGAGTACAAGGTCATTATAACTTAATGTTAGTTGGGTATTATTTAATTTGTTCAAGACTAATTTAGATTCATTTTCTGCTCACACTACTTTTATTTACATTTATGTTTTGCTATTATCCATTTTCCTTTACATTCATATTCTTCTATACATATTGCGTTTACAATTATGTTTTCCTTACTTTAATATAGGGGAGAGGACCCAGTACTTGAGCATGTTTCAGTAGTTGTGATAGTAGTGGTCTATATAATGCCCAACCCTAATTATTTGATTCTTCTTACTGATCCAATTAATACTTTCCAGTTACTGTGATTGATTATAAGGATTTATTATTTAATTGAAAGAACCAAATGATCACATCACACAAATACAAAACATGTGTATCGACAAGCTAATATATACTTGATATACAAATTTGAACAAAAGAAAAACATCAAAATGGAGACAATCAAATAATTGTATAATTCCACAGACAACTGATACTAAAGACTAAGCCACAAATTCATATATCTTCATTAACTTCATCGAACTTCATGCATGCATCTGAGTCTTTTTTATGAAAACATCATTACACATCCTTTCAGAAATGTCTTATACATCAAATATCGCCCAGAGTCACCCCAATAATTATTTAAATCCATTTGCATCTTCATCGAGAAGATATCATGTATCACTAGGATATTTTGCAGTTTCCCCGACGTGGTGAGTCTCCCCAATGATTATTCTTTTGATTTCAAGTATGTCACCAAGATGCTTGCCGATGTAATCTTATCAGTGTGACATAGCTGTAGGTTGGGTAGACATTTAGAACTTACTCTGATGGTATATGTCTTTTCGATATGCTTCCCTCATGCTTCATCGATGAGAGAAGATGAGTATATCACTAATGAAACTTCATCATTGAGACCACAGGCCAGTCCTCTTGATATATCTTCTCAGGAAATTTTGATGGTTTGTAACAATCTTGATCTTTCACTGATATGCCTACATTTGAACGAATAGTTTTTTTTTTTTTTTCAAATTGCATTGTTTCGTCGAAATTTTGACAAACCTCCAAAAGCATCCGATGAATTTGCAATACGTCCGACAAAACTTTCATTGTAATGACTTGCCTATTTCATTGCAATTTTGACAAAATATTGTCGTTGTTCTTTCGATCTCAAGTGTGTCGCCAAGACTCCTGCCTATGTAATCTTATCGACATGACATAGCGGGTCGAGTAGACATTTAGAACTTACTTTGATGATATATGTCTTGCCGATATGCTTCCCTTGTGCTTCATCGATGAGAGAAGATGAGTATCTTGCCGATGAAACTTTATCTATTAGGAATAAGGTGTCTCAACCTTGGATAATTCCTATTCTTATTTTTTTTGTAAAAGGTATTTCTTTCAAATAATGTAATTAAGTTTGAGTGTACATGTCTAGTTGGCATGTTGATGTGTCAGCATCTTGAATTGTGTGTAAGGAGATCATGGCTGAAATGGTTATGATGGATTCCTGTGACACATAAGAGCTATTTCTAGAAGATTCAATGACAGGTGAAGACATGCAAGACATGTGGCAAGTGATAAAGTTGAGTACTGTACACTCTTCTTTCTCAGAGAATGGTAAAACTCTAATACAACTATCTTTGGATGTTGCCCAAAAAAAAGGAAAGCGCATGATATAATCATTTTTAGGGTTACATACTCTGAGAGAAAAAGTGTGTATTGTTGGTATGATCTCGTGCTACTAGATTTGTCTTTGAGTGTCAATTGTCTCCTGAAAGAACTTGCATTGCAAGTGTGTTGTAACCATTGTGTTGAAGATAATACATTGTGCAGGTTTTGGAGTGCTGGGTTTTTTTACCGAAAGGTTTTCCCCAGGGTAAATCATTGTGTCATTCTTTGTTTTCTATATGCATGGTATATGGCTGCAATATCATTGTTAAAGTAGTTAACGAATCTGAAATTTTAAGGATTTAAAAGAATTTGCACAATACTTTCCTTTAGAGATTAGTGTAGGAAGCTATTTCCGCACTTGAGTTTCCTTACATTATCACCTAGACCACAGGCAAGTCCTCCCAATATATCCTCTTAGAACATTTTGATCATTGTAATAGTCTTGATCTTTCACCGATATTTCAATACATCCGATGAAACTTTTGTCATAATGACTTGCCTATTTCATCGCAATTTTGACAAACTTTTTGTTGTTGATCCAATGCTTTGGCAAAGGCATGCCACTTGTGTTTTGGCTAGTGCTCATTGCTAGATCGATGAAATTTCTGTTGATATTTTGACGAACACTAGGGAATTTTTTCATGGCAGCAATTGACAAAGCTGAGTCATGATTTTAACATTTTAAAGTTAGTCGGGAAAGCGACCAAAATTAGGGACAAAAATTATTTTAGTGATTCGTCGATATTCTGACAATAGATTTTCAATATTCCAACAAACTTTCATCAGAAATTGGAGTCAAATACATTAGTGTAATATGACAGAGTTTGCTTATGAAAAATATGGGACATTGCATTTTCGCTCAATAGGTGGTGAGTGAGAGGCATAGTTTTACATGCATAATAAGTTGGTTCTTTATGATCCAAACTTGGGCCATCTCCATGCCCAACACATTTGGTATATGTGGAGAAATTTTTAGGTTGGTTTATGAAATCTAGTCTTTAAACATCTCAATCATGCTATGACCTCTACACAATCTTATTTTTCCTTTGCCAACTACTTTTCTCTCTTGGTAATGCCATTTCAAGATATGAATTTATTTGACCACTTTCCCATAAATTTTTGCATTGAGTGGCAAGTGGGTCTACCTTATCCCTACAAGTCTCAATTTTACTTAAATACTTCCTTGATGAATCGTCAACCTATGTTGGCTCATATTAAGAGGATCTAGAATCTTGAATTTCATCGTACTCAACCAATTAGGTGAATTATGTGGTGGAACAAAGCTATTCAAAACATGCTTCATTTCCTCAACATATATGATCACCAGCTAACCATCTTTAGGAGGTTTACATATGAGGATACCACCATGAATGTCCACCATGTCATGGAGAAGCTCACAACTAGCCCCTTCTCCCCTTATTTGTAGGTCTAGGTGGCAAAACTAAGGCATCTTAAGTACATAGAAAACAACTACTCTACTAGAGGTGCCCAAATCAAAGAAAAAATTCATTGGCTTAAATTTGGAGATATGGCTTCAAAATATTTCTTTTAGGCCCTCCACACTTGACATACTTACCACAACATCAAGAAAATTAAGGAATTCTAGCATGTTCTTACAAATATGTCAAATATTTTTTAGGTCTTTATCAACCGTTATGAGAAGGCTTTCATATCTCAAGAGTATACTCCTAAATGAGAATGTTCCCTTTAGGAGTGTCTTTAGGTTGTTCCCTATCATGTTTCCTCAGCTCAAGGATTCTTTAATGACTATCTGATCTATATTGCTAATCTTAAGGAGGTTGTGAGCATAATGGTTGATGACAAAGACCCTAGTTGTGATGGTTTTCTATGTAAATTCAATAAGGCTCTCTAGGATTGTGTTGGTGAGGATTTGTATAAATTTTATCTAGAATTCTTTCATTCAAAATCCCTAGGGAAACTCATCAACAAAGGAAATATTAAATTAATACATAAAGCTAGAAATCCCAAATATATTTTTAACTGGAGGCTCATCACACTCCTCAACATCTCTTACAAAATCATTGCCAAATCCTTGAATTTGAAATTCCACTATCTCCTTCCCTAGATTATTTGGCCTAAACAAATGAGTTTCATCAAATCTTGATATATTATAGATAATATAATTGTTGTTTGGGAAGGCATGGAATGGGCTCACCACTCTCAAAAAAGGGAATTTTCTTGAAGATTGAATTTTCCAAGGCTTATGAAATTATTGAATGGATTTTTATTCTTTCCATGCTTCAAGCTATGGGGTTTGGTCCTTGTTTCATCAAATCTATCAACATGATTTATATTGATGTCTCTACTTGCATTACCATCAATGGTCGCTAATCCCATTCTTTTAGGATCTTCCACTCAATTAATCAAGGTTTCCCTCTGGGCCCCTCTTTCTATGTTCTTACTTCTAAAGGATTTGGGTATCTTCTAGATCACCCCATCTCTCATGGGCTAGTCAGGGGCATCACCTTGCTTGATTCATCGACTCAACTCATTAATGCCACTTTGTGGATGATTATTTTCTTACTCTTATTGAAGGGGAGTAAAATATCAAGGAGGATCTCAAGTGTTTTGAAACCTTCTATCAAGTGTTAGGCTCTGCCATTCAATGACACAAGACTCAATGTTATCAGAAACCCATTTTTCCTATGCCTTCTTGGCTTCAAAATCTTGGATGGAAGTGGATTGGCCATGGAATTTTTAAAAAAAATTTGGGCATCCCCTTTAAGTTTCAAAATTCTTCAGTGGCCTTATATAATTATTTTCTCTCTAGATTTGAAAAGAAACTTTCCTATTGATTTACTAAACCCCTTTCCCTAGCAAGGAAATTTTAGTTTTGTTCTAAAATCTTGGTAGTAACTCATGTGTATCAAATTATTCTTGTTGGGCTCCCTCTAAGGATTCTCATTTTAAGTTGGAGAAGCTTCTTTATGATTTACTCTAGGCTTCCTCTAAAGGTCATTATGGATTTCATTGGATTTCCTAGGAATTTTCTACCTCCATTATGAATCTAGAGCATTAGGGCTATTATCCACCCAATGACAAGGGTTGGATTTATGCATCAAATGGATTATTCAAGCCCTCACTAGAAATGAAGCTAGAAATATTTTACTTTGTCACTACATTTTCTTTTGCTATCTAATCCATCATCTTGTCTGGAAGGGGATTGGTTTCTAAACCCTTCTCACTATGAAGGATGTAGTTCATATCAAAGGCACTTTTGTGGTAAAAAGAAATTTACATGCTTGAGAGGCTATTAAGCCTTGGATTATTTTGAATTGGTCAAGTTGAAGATAAGGAATTCATTTCAATTAGCCTAATCTCCAAAGGTCTCCTCACTTCCAAGAACAAGGTCACCCTTTGGCTCATTTATCATGGTTGAGAGTTTGATATTTCACAAAAAGGTGTCCAATTCCTATGAGATTTATTCTCCAAAACTTCTATCTTATGTATTCATATGATATTAATGCTAAATATCATCTCTCTTTTCAAGACCCTAAGACTTTTATAGCTATCATAAGTTTTATTCCTACTGATATGGTTCACAAATTTGGCATTCATTCTTACAAACCATGGTGGAAATATAGGAAATGGGGTCCAAACACTACCTTCTATAATTACAAATCATGGCTTGGAGCTACTATTGGCTTTCTCCACATTTACCCACAATTCCTAGTTTAAATTAGAGATTGCATATGTAATTATCTTTCTTAGTCTAGTATCATAAATTTCTCAATATTTTGTATGCTATTTTGGAGCCTAAATTATCCCACTTTGCATGGTGTATTCTTCTCAAAGGCTTAACAATTGGGTCATGACTAATTCATATGGGAATTTGAGAACCTTATTTCCCATTCTATGGATAGTTGGAGTCCTTCAAACATCTCTTTTAGGTTTTTTCTTGAGAGATAACTCTAAAATTGGATTCATGATTTCTTTTGGCCTTTTTAACTATAACCTTTTCCAAGCATATAGTTCTTCTAGGGGATTATCCTTGCATTCCCTATAAATTCTATTAGATTTGACACGATTTTAGGGTGGAGATTCTCTTTGGTATTTGGAAAGATATTAATTCTTCCATTTTTTCTAGTTATACAATAGAAAAAATGTTTCAATATTTTATAAAGCTACTGTTTTCTCTAATATCTTGTTACATATTCAAGTGCAAAAAAACAAGGTTTCCCTAGAGGTGGCTAACCTTTAGTCCATATAGTTGAGCATTGGGGAAATTCCCCTTGTACTATGGCCATATTTCCTCTGTCATTGCCCTCTTCCTAGGGTTTCTCACCTTCTCACGAGCATGAGAGAGGCAAGCGTCTCTCAGCTCATGATACCTAAGCTTCTTGTCCTTGGGTATTTCCCTCTGCTCTCTGTAGGGATTGGAATCCTAGGAGCATATTGTGGTCTATTCATTATCACTCAACCTCTCTTCCCCTTCATAGTCCCACTTCTAGGTGGCCTTAATGGGGAACATATGGGTCACCTTATGGTGGTACTTCTGGGTGGTTATCCTCTGAAAACTCCAAATGGTTTGATTCCAACAAAGTTCCTCAACTTGTTTTGGCTATTTTGTTAGCTCATCAAGAAGATAAAGAAAAATATTATTAGGAGTGGGACCCCCCTAACATCACTCTTGACACCACTAATGTAGGGGGTAGGTTGGGTGATATGGAACTACTGCCTCCACCATCTACAACTACTTGTCCCACCTAGTAGCTTTTCTAGTTATTAGAGAATAGAGAAGTCATTCCTATAAGCTATATGAATAGGGAATCCTAATCCAAATGATGTATGCCTCTAAAAAATGATCAAATATCCACATGTTGTAATGAGATAATGTCAATATAGAGTCCTATGATGATTTATGTAGAGAAAAATCTAAATAAAATTATGACATGGGCCAATAGTAATGATGTGCTTGTCAGGAAAGAGGTGATGAATGTCCTCAAAATAATCCTCCAAATCTAAAATTTGAGACTCCACAAACAAGGATGATATGTATTCTAGATATGAATCCCAAGTAGCTATAACTAAAATATGTTGAATTTCCTACTACATTGAATCAATAAGGTCCATATATGTGGTGATACCAAGTTGATCAGGAACAAAAAAAGATGGATATTGGGTCTTGATATGAGTAGGAACAAGGAGACATGTCTCTAATCCATCAGAGCATGCAAGAGTTGTGATATACTCAAGCACATTTAGAGTATCATCATCAAATGGTATGATATCTGCATCATTAAGGTAAATTAGATAATCTAAGAAAAATCCTATAGGAAGGGAGAGATATGAGGGTCTTCATGGATCTCTCATTTAACTCTAGTCCAAAGTGTGTGGGGATAGTCAATGTTTGATAAAATACACATAGTTTCATGATCAAAACTAGAAAAAATCACTCCTACAACATGGTAAATGATGTTAACCCAAGCTAATCTACTCCCCGGTGTGTGTAATAGAGGTACGAATCCATAAAGATAAGGAAAAATATTAAACCACTTGAGATATGTTAAGATGTCATTTCATCAAGGCTCATAATTATCCTTTTCTAAGATGAACACAAAAGGATGAACTAAAAAACCCATGACACCTCCTCAAATGATAAAATCAAAGACAATTGACCTCAATGCATATAAAGTAGATCATATGAAGTCATTTCATGCAAACAAATAATTTCCAAGTGCCAAGATGTCCAAGTAGTTGACCAAAATGTGAAATCATAGAAAACTAGATAAAAAATACTTAGGGTAGATTCTAGTAAAAAGTGCATGGATAGATATGAAGAGATCTAAAATACCTTTCCAATGCCATCAAAATTTCAAATGTTGAAGGAAAAAGAAAAACTTGTGAGACTAGATGTAGAAAATGATAATCTAACTTTAACAGGTGATAAATTTTATTGAGAGTAAAATATTATGATGATACCTACACCACTATAAATTATGTAGAACTAGATTCTTGATAAAATCTTGCTTTCAAAAATCTCACACTGTATTCCCAAGTTATGCCAAAAAGAAAAGTAGCTCTTTTAGGTCACGATTCGTAGGGCCAGAGGCCAAGGGGGTGGCACAAGGTTGATGCCATGATGATGTCAATAGATGAAATATTATTTTCCCATTGGTATATGTTTTTGATCACCAAAATATTCCCTTGGGTGTCAATATATTTGTGTGATGTTAGTATATTCCACCTATTGCATAAAGTCTAGGAAATATTGTCGCTATATTCTTACAATGCTCAAAATATTTACAAGATAGATTTTATTTTCTAAAATATTTTTAGGATCATTGGAATCACACCATAATTTTTCATACCAACCAACTTGGTGGAATGGTTTCCAAAAATTAGGGATAAGTCATTAGGCTTGTGCATGTTGATAGGTAGCCCTCTACTAGCATGCTGGAAATGGCCACTGGTGGTATTTAATGACTGATTTCCTTTAAAAAAAGTAAATATGACTATGAAAAAATTTAGGGAATATTGCTTGATGGGACACCACATGCAAGGTATGAATTTTACCCTTGTGCAAATATTTTTTTCATTTTAATTCTGAATTATTTTCTAAAAAACTAGAAATTTTGAAAATCCCCATGTCAATACATAGGAGACCAATGTATTAATGGAATAGGTCTATATGGTGTTGTGCAACTATAAGGGTTTGTACACTCATATAGATCTTTGTATTCATTTTCCCGACTAGTAAAATATTTTTTTTTAATTGCTTTGATTTTGGTGAGTTAATAGATGATCTAAGGGTTTTTGGTCATTCTAGACTCAATTGTGATGCCTGTTTTGCACCAAGATGAGTCAATTTTTCCCTCAAGGCTAGAAATCTAGAAAAAGGATAGGAATTCATGGATTTGGTACTCTGATACATGTTGGAGTTTATAGTGAACCCCTTAGCTCCTAAAAATCACCTACAACCAAAACACCTATCACAAAGAGAGAAAAAGTAACACATGATCAAGCTATGCAACTGTATAGACTCAAAATTTTCCTAAGCCTCTAATCAAATTTCTTACTAATATTCACATAACTGTAAATTCATTCTTCTTCACATCCTTCTAATTAAATAATTTTAAGTATTTAATTATCACTACTTTCTTCATTTATTCATTTTAATTATTTAATTGTTAAACCTTGCAACAACAGAGAGCCAATATGAAAGTTTTTGGACCTAAAAAGATATTAAATGGAGGAAATATGTACTTATCCCTTTGAAAAGATTCTATATATGCCACCCTTTCCTCCAAATATTGAGAAACCAAAATTTGACAAATATAAGCAGAAAGGAAATCTAATAGGCCATGCCCAATAATTTTGTGTAGCTTGTATATACCTCCAACACGAGAAAACATACTTGATGCATCTTTTACCGCATAGTCTTAGAGGACAAGCTATTGAATGGTTTTCACATTTACCTCCTGGCATAAGGACATGGAATGAATTAGACGAAAAATTTACCACATTTCTCCTATAATATCAAGCATGGGATAACCATAGTAAACTTGTGCAACACTAAACAAAAAGATGAATCTTTTATTTCCTTCTTACAAAGATAGAGAAATATGACAAGCAAATGTCCTTGTTGCATACCTAAAAAATATTTAGTGCAAATATTTGTGGAAAAATTGAATTCAGAATTGATGTTTCACCTTCGAGTCCACCATTCCAATATATTTGATGAAGTTATTCAGAATGGTATCCCTATCAAGAAGGCCCTTGTCACAAAAGGAATTATGATTTTTTTTTATAGAAACCAATAATAACCCAAGAATATCAAATGAAAAATCTAAATTATAGTCTTGAAATAAAAATGTGAAAAATGATGGTGTTGTAGACACAAAAATAGGGAACAAGGCTCATCCTATTCTTAGTATTAAATGACTTTCCACATCTAGGATGCAAGCATAAAACATTAATCCATCAAAAATTTATCCACAACCTACCAACACTATCCAAAATAATTCATCACGAGGTCCCCCTAGAGCTAACCTAGCTCCAAGATGACAATACACACCCCTAGGTGAACCAAATTGAATCTATTATAAAGATTCTTTCACAATCCAATGTTATTCAACTTCTATAAGTAAGACATTATGATCCAAGGCCGTATAAAATGGCCTAGTGGAACGACGCTGAATTTTGTGAATATAACAAGAATAAGGGACACAAAAATTCTACATGCTTTAATCTTAAAAAATCATTAGAGATATTATAGAGTGAGGAGATATAGTATTGATAACCCCATTGGATCCTCTAATAGATATCACACTATTTTCAAGGACCCTTTACAAAATTATGGTCAAGATAAAGCTTCTAGTTTAGAATCTAATACCAAGGATAATTCCAAATATACTAATGTATCTTATGAATATATAGTTAACTGTATCCAATAGGTGGATAATAATGTATCAACCATAATTGTCAAGGGAAAGATTCGTGAGTGTGTAGTTACTACCCATATATCCAAATTAATTCTACAAGTAGTCACTTCCAAATCCCAACCACCTAATCAATATAATATTTTGGACCACATAGGAAAAACACCTACCTAGATATCTATTTTTGAGCTACTACACATATCCCTTGCACATAGGGATATCTTGGATAAAGCCTTACAGGATTCTTCCATCCCCACAGATCTAGACATTAGCCAATTTCAAGCCATGGTAGGATATCTTTCTCCTACCCACCATGTTACCTTTATAGAGTATGATCTCCCTTCTCATAAACCTCAACATAATGATGCCCTCCATCACAAAGTTTTCATTAATAAACACAAAACCAAATGAGTTTTGGTAGATGGAGGAGTAGGTATAAATATTTATACTTCAAATTTTTTCACAATATTGGGGTTCTTTGAGGTGTTAATTTATACATCAAAATGGATTTTCATGAAAGCTTATGATGATGCAGAGCATTCTCTAAGGGTGTTATCACCCTTCCTATCAGAGTTGGTCTGATAGTGGAGAATACAGTGTGCCAAGTCTAGGATCTAGACCTTCCATACAATATTCTCCTTGATCTTCCATGAATTAATTCCATGAAGTTTTTTCCCTCCATGTACCATCAATTCTTGAAATTCCCTTACAATAGATTTAAAATTATTATATCGGGAGATCATAATCCTTTCCAATATTGTAGTAATTTGAAAGCAACTCATGAATGTAAAGTTCCTATAAATTGAGAAGCTTCATTTTCCAATTCATCTCACTACGTTGATTCCACATCACTTTCCAAATATTTACTTCCTTCCATGTGCTTCCCTAAGCATAAGGTCTAGATCAAAGATAAGGGATGTGGTGAATACAACATGGTAGAATCATTTTGCATTGGAAAGTTACCTACTTCTAAATCATATGGAAAACAATGTCTTATTCAAAAGGATTCTAGGACCATAATTCAATATCAACCTCCCACTAATTTCACTAAGTGGGGAGAACTTGACAAAGAATATATTTATGAGGATATCTCTACCTGTATATATCAGGATGAAGAATATTTTAAACATGCTAAACTCCCAGTTGAGCAATATGGTAAAGGATTATCTATCATGAAACATAAAATTTATGATGTTCATAGTGGTTTGGGATCAAAAAATTATGGAATCATAGAACCTCTTCAGCTTAATTTTTTTTCTACAATAGAGGGCTTGCATATCTATCATTGAGATTGGATGCTTCAAATACTAAGTTTTGTTTGGGTGAAGATGTTAACATTTCTGATGATGTTGAGATACATGAGAATGGAACTAATTCAGACCTAGACCCCTACGATAACGAACATATTAATGACCAAGCCTGAATGGAAACATTTTGGGATCCTGAAGACTCTTCAGTCCTTACCCTATCCACTTTATCTCAATCCTTTCATGTTTATGATAATCCTAGATTTGGTCATGATATATATGACAATCCATGTTTTTAGCATGACCCTCTTAATGACCAACCTATCAATGAAAATCCTTGGATTTATTCTTCAATTCTTACCCTATCTATTATGTCACTCATATTTTCAAATATCAATGATAACACACCTTTAGTCTACCCATAGCTCATAGATCAAGATCAACAAGGACTTCCAAGCTTAGACACTTTTGAAAATGATGAAGTGATAACTAAGTTTATGGAACTTTGAGAGGGTATACCCCTAGGTGATAATACAGATGGATTCACTATATATCTTGATTCTAATGTGTATTGTGGTTAGTATACTCCACCTTCCAACCACAAAAATGAAAAATAAAAAAGAATAGGTCTCTAGGTGAAAACTGAAAGGCCCCTTTAGACCAAAAAAAAGTAAAAATAAAGGACATATTTGAGGGTGGAAACCTCTCTGAGGCACTTGAGGATGGAAGTTTGGATGTAATCCCCACTAGTTGAGAGAGATATCCACTCTTAGTGGAAAAAAAACAAGAATTAAATATCAACACAATAGAAGATCCAAGGATTATACATTTTGTAGCTTCCTTAACATAGATAGAGAGACAAGATTTTATGAGCTTCTTTTCTATGAGACAAATAAAATTTTCCTAGTCATATCCTGACATGCCTAGCTTAGATCCTAAGCTAGATATTTGTCATTTACCTCTTTATCTAGATGAAAAATATGTAAAATTAAAACTAGGAAAAATGTATCTATGGATTGCCTTATTTGTCAAAGCAGGATTGAAAAAGTTACTACACATTGGATTTATCAGATCAATAGAATATACATAATGAATATCAAATCTAGTGCCAATTACCAAGCCAACTAGGGGGATCTGAATATGTACAGATTTTAGAGATTTGAACAAGGCATGTCCCAAGGATGATTTCCCCTTGCCAAACATTGACCTCATAGTGGATCTCATTTTTAGATAAGAAATGTTGTCACTAATGGATAGATTTTTTTGATATCATCATATAAGAATTGCTCCTAAATACCGACATAAAACAACTTGTACTTATCCTTGGGGTACCTATTGCTAGAATCTAATTCCATTTGGCCTTAAGAATATCAAAGCAACTTATCAAAGGGATATAACTACAATCTTTCATTATATGATGCATTGCCTTATGGAAGATTATTTTAATGACTTGTTAGTGAAATATTTCACAAGACAAGGTCATTAGGATGCACTTGATAAGATCTTAACCAGATTGGAAAAATATAAATTCTATTTGAATCCTAAGAAGTGCATCTTTGGATTTACCTTTGTAAACTCCTTGGATACATGGTTTCCTATAGAGGTATCGAAGTTGATCCTACAAAAGTGAAAGATATTATATATATGCCTCTTCCATCTAATCTAACTGAGCTATGTAGTCCCAAAGGAAATCTATAGTCCATTCATAGATTCATTTCTCAATTAGATGATAAATGTAACCCTTTCCTAAATTTTCTTCACAAGGGTGTACGTTTCAAATGGACTAACCATTGTCAGTAAGATTTTCAATAATTATAAGATTATCTATTGTCACCTCTAGTCTTAATGCCACTAATTGATGAGAAACCATTGATCTTGTATATATCATCTACAACATCGATATTAGGGGCTCTCTTAGCACAACACAATGAAGAAGGAAAGGAGATAGATATATATTATATCAATCATAAATTAGTGGGATATGAGCTTAATTATACCCCAATTGAATACACATGTCTCATTAATTTTTTTGCTTCACAAAGTATTTGGCATTAAATTCTAAATCATCAAACTCGGCTCATGAAAGTATAGATCCCTTAAACTATCTTCTTAATAAAGCATCTCTTACTAGTAGACTAGAAAAATGGGTAATGATTCTGACTGAGTTTGATATTCAGTATGTTGATCACAAAGCAATAAAAGGACAAGTAATCACCAATTAATTAGCTGATGTTCCAGTACAGTGGATCATCCCCTTGTGTCATATTTTCCATATGACGCACTATTTATAGCAATAGTATCCACAAAATGGAAATTTGTATTTTGATGGGTACTATACTCGACATGGATTTGGAGCATGAATTCTTTTTGTCTTACCCCAAGGAGATGTAATTCCTAAATCCTAATAACTTTCCCCTATACAAACAAAATTTTATAATATGACGTATTGATATGGGACTTAGGAAAACTATCAAATGGAAGATCAAGGACCTTCATGTATATGGTGACGCTTACTGATCATTTGAAAAATCAATGATCACTATGGAACAAAAGATAAAAAAATCATGCCTTATAAAAGGATGGTTAGATAGTTTCAAACAATACTTTGATATCATCATGTTTGAGAAAATTCCAAGGGTACAAAATATATTAGCTAACACCATAGATACCATAGTTTCTTTACTTGATATGCCTCATAACATGCATCACTATGAGTTCTTGGTGAAACAAGTTTTAATTCCTAATTTTGATGTTCTCGACTTTGATCTTATGTGTGAAATTGTTGGTCCTGGTTCACCTTGGTATAATGACATTTATCGTTACCTTCATTAAAAAACCCTTCCTCTTGAATTTTCTAGTAACCAGTGCAAGAACTTTATACATCAAGCCTCCCGATATGTTATTATTGGTGTCATCATTCACTGGCATGATTTGGATAGTAGTCTTCTTAGGTGTCTTAACTCATAAGTAGCACAAAAAAATTTACACAATGTACACAACAATATATGTGGAGCTTATTCTAGTGGTCCTACATTAGCCAAAAATCTCATCAAAACTAGATATTATTAGCCAACTATGGAGAGAGATGCATATCAATTTGTTAAGAAATGCCACAAATTTCATATTCATGGAGATCTTGTTCATATACCAACACAGGATCTTCATCCTATTACATGTTTGTGGCCTTTCTCTCAATGGGGACTTGACCTCATAGGAATCAAGATCCAACCTTCCTTTACAAATGGCCATAAATTCATCCTTACTACCACTAAATATTTTACAAAGTGGATTGAAACCATCCTCATGACCTATATCATTGACAAGAAAATATAGAATTTTATCCTTAAATACATCATATGTAAGTATGGTTTTCCCCTTTCCATCATCACTGATAATAGCCAACTTTTAAGAACTAGGATGTTTGGGAACTACATAATAAATTCCACATCCAACATCATTTTTCTACCCCATACTATCCATAGGGTAACATTCAAGCTGATGCATCAAACAAAACCATAATTAAGATCCTAAAGAAGAATGTCAATGATGTTGTCCATGATTGGCACCTTCAGCTAAACCCAACTCTATGGGTATATCATACAAGCATCCACGCTCCTACAGGTACCACCCCATACTTTATAGTTTATGGATCTAAAGAAATTATTCCTATTGAGGTCAAGTTACCATCATTGAGGGTATCCATGCAACATTTTATTGATAGAAAATAGTACAAAATATCCAATCTACATGAGCTATAATTATTAGATGAGAGATGTTAGATGGTGCTAGTTCATATAAAAGCATATCAAAACCATCTCTATCACAATTATAACAAGAGAGTCTGAGCTAGAAATTTTGACATTGGAGACTTGGAAAAATCAAAGAAATCATTTGGACAAAGAGAAAATAGGCAAGTTTGAGCCTAACTAGTTGGGTCCCTATATCATCATTGTCATGTATAGATCTGATGTATACCAACTTACCACTCCTAAAGGTGAACTACTTCTAGAGCCCATCAATAGCATGCACCTTTAGAAATTTTACACATGAATCTTAGAGAATACCTCATAAAACTAGAAAATACCAAAAAAATAGAAAATATTAAAATTGCAAAAAGATTGAAAAAAACAAAAAAGTCAAAAAAAAAGAAAAAAATTAAAGAGAAATAATTCGCCATCTAGTGAAAACCATTTTAGTGGTGGCTTGGGTAAGTACCATGGTGAGAATTTGGTAAACAAGCACCATGCATAGTGGGCCATTGCTCTTCCTTCTACCATCATTCTATTTTTCTTTTCACTCCATTCATAATAATCTAAGAATATGCTCCTTCACCATAAAAAATATTTCTTTTGTATTTCCTATGAAAAATGAAAAATCTTGTCATACCTCTTGTGGCCTAAGACTAGTTGGTGTTTAGAATTTTCCACTATCCATTCCCATCCATAATAAAGTTAGTTAACTAGATTATTTCTACAATAATTGGTCCTATACCTCACTAGTGGCAATCCTTGACTTAGGTTTTATAGATGGGATCTTTCATGCAATATTAGAGGATTCATTGTGCCATTCATCTCACTATCAAAATCGCTCATTAAAATCCATAATAAAAAATACACCAATCTATAGTAAGCTTTGAACTCATCACAACTCACACTCCATAATAGATTTTCCCTTACTAGCACTGACACTTTGATTAGACATAAACAAAACATATTTCAAACATTGAGCTCAACAAATCATGAAACAATAGAAAAGATACCAAACTAGTGTTCAATCCCAACTAATCAATTTCCTAATCAACATCATCTATCCTTAATAGCCATCATTTATCCTATACAAGGTGAAAAATTATCGAAACTAGACTTGACATCTTATACAAGATGCTTCATTCTTCAAACCAAACACCATCCTTTGAAACCCTATCAAGAAACACTCATCTTTGGCAAGAAGATATAAATGGTCATTTACTTGTTTGATCTAGAGAGTCTTATCTTTTATCTGATTTACCATTTTTCATGATCCTATTCTACTCGAGGATATCCACAAGTGATTAGAGGAGCGAGGATGAATCATGACTTTTTCTTTTGATTTTTGTTTGTAGTTTGTCTTGGAAACATGGCTAGGGAAACTAAATTCCTTATGTGTGATGGTTGTTCCATTTGGTATAATATAAATATCCTATTCAAGTTAAAGGTCATCTAACACTTTCTTGCATTAGGATCAATATGCTTTGTGGTTACTCTCTCACATATTTCGACAAGGTTCTATTGTCACTAGTATGAGTCATGAAACTCCTTGTCTACAATGTGTTTGTCTATGCAAAGGGATAACATTTCACACCTTGGTCTTCCCATACCTTGGTGTATGTCATCCATTTTCAAAATAAAAATGCTCTATGATGATATTTTTACACTAATGAAAGCTCAAAATTACCCTATAAATTCATTTCCAATCTTCATCCATTCCACTCAATCTCATTCTTCCATTCTACCTTATCAATATTTTCCACATCTGATATTGATCAAGGTAACCATTCTTCACCTCTTACTAAAATATTCTATATTATAGGTAAATTCGACTCAATTTCTAAATTTTTCACCCAATTTCTCGAGGGGGAATCAAATTATCCCACTATCATTAGAACATGTTGGGGTAGAGCCTAGATCAAAATATTTCTGAATTTTTCTTTAAGACAATGCTAAAAATCATATTATCTCAAAGAGGGGAAAAATTTAAATAGTCAAAATTGCCCTAAGCCTCTAATGGAATTTTATTACTAATCTTCACTTAACCCTAATTGCATTCTTCTTTGCACCCTTATAATCAAATAATTTTAATTATTTAATTATCATCACTTTCTTCCTTTCCTCATTCTAATTGTTTAATTAATTTGTACTCCTTAGGTTAAATAATTATCTTGAATGATTTGATACCTAACCTAATCTCATCTATGATTAAATAAATGTTGTTATTTATTTAATCATCCTAAACCTAAGTTCTTCTATAATTAATTAAATTATTTAATTAAATTAATTATTCACATGTATGGGTGAAAATAAATAAATTTTATTTATTTATTTACTTTCTCTATTTCACTCTCTACTTAACTCTTACTAATTTCTATGTTTCTCCTGACTTAACTCTTCCATATTCTCCCCTTTTATCTTCACTTTGTTAAAAAAGAAAACTAAGAGTGGGGGTGAATTGGTTGTCACAAATTTTAACCTTTAAGAAACTTCTACTAAAAATTAGATCAATCATAAATACTTTATTCTTTTAAGATGATTAATCATGAAGTGCAAAGGAAGAAATTGAAAAGAATCACACATACACAATAACACCAGATTTATGTGGAAAATCCAATAAGGGAAAAACCACAGTGAGGATTAGCTCACAATATAGAGAATATCAAAATTGATTACAAAGGCTCGTTGTCAAAACATGACTCACTTTCTAAATCATAACACATTGTCCAAAAAGGGTTAACCATCCAAAGGGCTCACTATCATAGAATTACAAAGAAGAAAGAAGAGATTTGTTACACAGAGAAAAATAATATCAATGCAATTGATATTTCCACCACAATTCACTCACACACTTGTAGACATGCATGAATGATAGATTATACCTTCAACTCATTGCATCCAGAAACTCAACAATTAGATTTCACAATCTACACCAACTCACATCACACACTAATTCACATCTATCTTGCTTGCATTCTCTTTGTACATATTTCACCAATATCTCATCCTATATTTATACCATTTTAAACTTTGAAACATATCCAAAGTCGCCCACACACCATTATCATTTACAAATTCCAATTAGTTTGGTGCCAAAACATTTTAGGGTGGAATTAGAATGCTGGCGTCCCAAAAAAATGCTTCAACACACTTCCATAAGCTTCAAAATTAGTGTCAAACACAAGGTCATCCAAACCAGTGTAAAAAACATAAATCAATTAAGCACACACAACCTTAACACGGTCCAATCTTTCTAGATAACAAAATTATCTTGAAAAAGTTCCCAACAAAATATCCTAAAAATCACAAGTCATAAGACTCAAAAAAGAAGAAATCGAGGGCAACTACATTTCTTCCAAACCTCAGCTAGATACACTAAAAAACATAGTTCACAACTAGTGAGCATAACCCCCACTGTACAATGATCCAGAAGCCCAAAACTTGGATATAGGAACTTCAAAAAATCATGATCAATACCTCATATCCTCATCAACATAGTAGCAAATCCCATAGAAGAACTCAGAGCAACCACTGAACACCTACAACCAGGTAAAATTATAAATCTATGTCACACTTTTATAAAGGAAATGACCAACACTAATCTAACTTTTAAACTTCAATCACTAGAAAGTGCATATATGTTTTGAATTTTGAAATGGTGTAAAATAGAAAAATGTGTATTTTTTAGTATATTTTATGTTTGTATTTTTTTGAAAAAATTAAAAAATTATTTGAATATAGTTTTTTATAAATTAACACTATAATTTAGTTGTTGATAAAATGCTGAAAAACAACATTACATGAGATGCCAAGCTTTATTTAGTGAATTTTCTTTATTTCCTTTAAATTTTTTGTGTATATTCATCACTAGAAACTTTAGGGCATGGATTTTTTTTTTTGAAATTTTAATAAATAGATATTTTTAAATAAATATTTAAATGTACGTAAATTAAAACACGATTGTTTTCAGTTGACATCAACTTTTATATTAAATATTTACCTAAAATAGAAAACAAATTATGCTATCTTAATCTTGATTCTTTTCTCTAGGGCATAATTTTTTTTAATAAGTTTTAGTATTTTTCTTGGCATGATAATCAACCTAATATTTTTGTGTTGATAACCTAATTTTAGTAAAAAAATAAAAATAAAATAAAAATAATAATTGAAATATTATAATAAATATATATTTTAAAACTGCACTTATGGATCTACAAAAAGGTATTTTTACATTTTAAAAAAAATGTTATTTAAATCAGTAGGAGTTGTTGAAACATTAAATTTTTCAAATAATGTCATTTTTTAGTAAATTGGCCTAAAAGTGGTGCTACATATGCATTTGGACAACAATTTTAGTTGGAAAATTTGTGGAAGTATTTAACTTATCTAAAAGAGTCTTACTAGATCATAAGTTTGACCAAAATTGATTTTTAGTTATAAACACTAAAATTCACTTATGCTGATAAGTTGGCCAAAATTGTGACACAACTTTGTACTCCTACCCATTTTTTTCCTTTACAATTTTCTCAATATCCTCAACATGTTCAACCAATAACCTTCATCCATGATATCAATGACAACAACAACTAGTTAACCAGTTGACATCATTGAAAAAACCTTCATACTTCCTTCATACTTGCAACAATCTCCCCCTTTGTCATTGATGGCAACACATGATGTGAAAAACCATCAAAGACAACACAACAACTTTGAACATATTTCCTCATTATTTTACTTTCTTTTTCTCCCCCTTAGAAGAAAATATTTTTCACATGATACTCTTTCTCTCCACATCGTTCTCTTCCCCTTTGAAATCAATGGAAAAGGAAAAGGATTTTTTACATTGATTTCCCCTCTGACATTAAGAACAACATACTCTTTCAATGAAAACACATGAGACTACCTACTCCCCCTGAGAGGTATCCACCAAAACATTAGTCTACAAGAAAGATAGATCCATAGATCCACTAGACTGATGCATCTCCATATGCATCTAGTTCAAGAGAGGAGGGGAAATAACCCCTAACTTCTCCTAGAGATACTCAAAAATATCTCTAGGAAGAGCCTTAGTAAATATGTCAACAACTTGATCCTTTGTAGGTACATACTCAAGCTTTACTTTATTCTCCACAACCCTTTCTCTCAAGAAGTGATACCTGATAGATATATGCTTTGTCTTTGATTGCATCATTGGATTATTTGAAATGTTAATTACACTTTTATTATCACATAAGATAAAAATATGCTCATCATACATTACTCTAATATCTTTCAATGTCTGTCTCATCCAAAAAAATTGTGTACAACAAGATGTTGCGGAAATATACTTAGCTTTAGTAGTGGATAAGGAAATTGAATCTTGCTTTTTACTCAACTAAGAAAGAATGCACTACCACTTGTACTTTTTCTGTCATCTACATAACCAGCCCAATCTGCATCAGTATAAGAACTTAGTGTAAAATCAATATCCCTACCATACCATAGGCCATAATCCAAAGTTCCATTCAAATATCTAAATATCCTCTTAATAGAAAAAACATGTGTCTCTTTAGGGTCTTCTTGAAATCTAGCAACAAGAAAAACTGCATGCATGATATTCGGTCTAGTAGAAGTTAAATACAACAAACCTCCAATCATAGATCTGTATTTTCTTTGATCAACCTTAGGTGAATCATCATCTTTACTCAATTTGCAGCCAGTCACCATAGGAGTGCATATCGGTTTGGAATCATTCATCCCAAACTTATTCAACATCTCTCTTACATACTTTGACTATGAAATAAAAATTCATTTTTTTGTCTAATTGATTTGTAGTCCAAGAAATAAATTCATCTCACCAAACATGGACATCTCAAATTCCTTTTTCATATCTTCAGCAAACATCTTGCACATAGTTTCATTTCCTCCAAAAATAATGTCATTAACATTTACAACCAGTATCAAGATCTTTTCATTTTCAAATTTAAAATACAGATTACTATCTATCGTACCTTTGTTGAGACCATACTGAATCGAATATCTTTCTAACCTTGCATACCAAGCTCTAGATGCTTGCTTCAATCCATATAAATCCTTCTTCAATCTGCAAACCATATCTGGTTGTTTTGATAATTGAAATATTTTTTATTTTTCCATGTAGACTCGTTCCTCTAACTCACCATTCAAGAATGCAGAATTAACATCCACCAGATAGACCTTGAAATCTTTATGAGAAAAAAATGCTAAAAACATTTTGATAGATTCCATTCTTACCACTGGAGAAAAAGTCTCTTGAAAATCTATACCTTATACTTTTGAGTAACCCTTACACATAAGCCTTGCTTTATTTGTAACTACTTCTTCATTCTCATTCAACTTGTTTTTGAATACCCACTTTGATCCAATTATGTTTTTATCTGCCAGTTTAGGGACCAATTCCCAAGTTTTATTCTTCTCAATCTACATAAGTTCTTCTTTCATAACTTCCATCCATTGCTCATATTTACATGCTTCAATTATAGTCTTTGGTTCAACCTTAGAAAGTAAACACATATTTATCTCACCGGTAGGAGCAAATCTTAGTCTTGTCAATAATCCTTTCCTTTTGTCTCCAATGATTTGATTTTCTAAATTATTTTTTTGTACATATTTAGGTGTCTAAGGGATACCACCAAAGCTTCTTCTTCTTCATTCTACTTCTCTTGTTCTTATACAAGCAGGTTCATCAGATACATATCCATCAAATTCGATTGAATTCTTCATTGCTTCATCAACCTTAACATTTGTGCTTTCTACAATCTTCCTCGGTCTTTTATTGAAACACCTATAAGCTTCGCTCTTAGTAGAATATCCAGGGAAAATACCTTCATCACTTCTAGCATCAAACTGCGCTAAATTTTCATCTTGTTTGATATAACATTTGCTTCCAAATACCTTGAAATACTTAATAGTAGGAATTTTTCCACACCATAGCTCATAGAGTGTCTTAGTACTATTAGCTCTTGCTTGAACTCAATTGAACACATAAAAAACACTGTGAATAGCTTCTCTCCAGTAAAATTCTGGTAAAACAAATTCAATAATCATTGATCTAGTTGCTTCTTGAATTGTTTTGTTCTTTCTTTCAACAACTTCATTCTGCTGAGGAGTTCTCGGAGTAGATAATTGTCTTTTTATTCCATGAACTTCACAAAAATATTAAACTCATGGGAGGTGAATTCACCACCTTTGTTAAACCTCAAGCATTTTATTCTCAAATTTACTTCATTCTCTACCGTAGCTTTGAATGTCTCGAATCTATCTAATGCATCATATTTCTCTCTAAGAAAAGTAACCCATGTATACCTAGAGTAACCATCAATCAAAAGAATAAATTTTCTTTCATCTTGTAGAATTCTCACTCTTGTAGGACCATAGAGATCTATATGAATTAAATCTATTAGTCCAGTAGTAGATTGTTCCTTTGACCTAAAGTTGTTTCTCACTTTCTATCCAAATTGACAATTCTTCCAAATAGCATTAACAGGCTTTGTAATCCTCAGTAGAACTCTCATGGCTTGCACTACATTGATCCTTGCTAGGTTATCAAAATTCATATGATACATTCTCCAATTCCATAACCAAATATCATTAATTTGTTTCATAAAGAAACATCCATCAACACCCTTAAGTTGATATATATTTCCTTCAAAATTCTTTCCTACAACAATCACTATTCTAGATCCTTTCTTGATTTCACATCTCTCATCCTCAAATACAAGATTATATATTTTAATACACATCTATCCAACACTCAAGAGATTATGCCCTAAACCCTTAACATAGTACACATCATCAGTATTATACTTGCCATCAAAACTTATTAAACCTATCCCACACATTTTAGCACCAGTATCATCTCCAAACATAACTAATCCTCCATCATATTGTTCAAGTTTGACATAATTAATCTTATCACCAATCATGTGATGTGAACAACCACTATTAACAACCTAGTAGTTCTTTTCATGTTTAGCATGTAGGGAAGAGATTAGAATATCCTCATCTTTCTCTTTCTCCAGAGGACATTCCTTCATTTGTCTTTTAGATTTAATAGAATTAGGTTCATCTTTTATAGCCAGGAATAAGCATCCATTGTCACCAAAATCTATATAATATAATTCTTCATAAGAAATACTGGCATCCTCATTCACATAATATGCTAGGTTGATCTTCTTACCTTTGTTTTCTTTGTTAAATCTTTGTTTGTTATTCTTAGCTCTTTCCAGACATCTCGAAGCATAATAACCTATTCCTCCACAACTAAATCATTTAAAGGGTAACTTACCTTCATACTTGCCGAAGCATTTCTTCATCCTTCTCACAAAGTTAGCTTCTACTTCATCAAGATTCTCTTCATCCAGATCTTCAATTTTTGAAGCCTTGAAAGCAATTTTTGATTTGGATCCATTTCTCAAATTTGGTTCTCATCTCGTAAGATGTTAGAGTTACCAATAACTGATCTTTAGTATGTCTTGTAATCCACATATTATTCAATAGAAGATACCTTTTAATTGTATTATTTAGGGAGAGTTTGAAGAATCTTCTTCACAATCTTGGATTCATCTACTGTAGCACCAAGTCCTCACATTCCACCTACTAGCTCATCCACTCCTTGTACATAGGATTTAATGTTCTCATCTTCAAACATATGCAGAACCTCAAGTTGTGAAAAAAATTAACCTTTAAGAAACTTCCATTTAAAAATTAGATCAATCAAAAATCCTTTATTCTACTAATAGGATTAATCATTAAGTGAAAAGTTAAAAATTGAAAAGCATCACACATACACAATAACACAAGATTTATGTTGAAAACCCAATAAAGGAAAAACCACAGTGAGTATTAGCTCATGATATAAAGAATATCAAAATTGATTACAAAGAATCACTACTGAAGAAGGCTCATTGCCAAAACATGACTCACTGTCTGATTCAAGACTCATTATCCAACAAGGGTTAACCACCCGAAGGGCTCATTGCTATAGAACTACAAAGAAGATAGAAGGGATTTGTTACACAGAGAAAAAAATCTCAATGGAATAGAGATTTCCACCACAATTCACTCACACACTTGCAGACATGCATGAATGATAGAGTACACCTTCATCTCACTACATTTGGAAAATCAGTAATTAGATTTTGCACTGATCTGCACCAACTCACATCACACACTAATTCATATATATCTTGCTTGCATTATCTTTGTACATATTTTACTAATATATCATCCTATATTTATACCATTTTCAACTTTGAAACACATCCAAAGTTGACCACACACCATTTTCATTTACAAATTCAAATTAGGTTGGTGCCAAAACATTCTAGGGTGGAATTAGATTGAGGGTGACCCAAACATATGCTTCAACATGCTTCCAAAATCTTCAAAAGTAGTGTTAAACACAAGGTCGACCAAACCAATGTAAAACACATAAATCAATTAAGCACACTCAACCTTAACACGATCCAATATTTCCAGATAACAAAATTACCTTGAAAACATTCCCAAAAACATATCCTTAAAATCACAATTCATAAGACTTGAAAAAGAAGAAATATGGAGCAACTACATTTCTCTCGGAGCTTAGTTAGATACAGTAAAAAACATAGTTCACAACTAGTGAACATAACTCACATTGTACAACAATCCAGAAGCCCAAAACCTGGATATAAAAACTTCCAAAAATCATGATCAATACCTCAAATACTCATCAGCTTAGCAACAAATCCCAAATAAAAACCCGAAGCAACCATTGAACACCTACAACCTTTTTCCTTTATAATTTTCTCAATATCCTTGACATATATAACCAATAACCTTCATCCATGATATCAATGACAACAAAAACAAGTTCAAAACTAGTTAAACAGTTGACATCAATGACAAAAAAATCATAATTCCTTCATATTTGCAACACTTAACTCTTACTAATTTCTATTTCCCTCTCCACTTATCTCTTCCATTTATCTTCTATTTTTTATTTTTGAAATGAGTAACTTTCCCATGCAAATCGTCTCATTCAATTTTTACCATTGATGGTCTATTTAGTCTTAATCATCGATTGCACTTGAATAATGTATAAAATTAGTCTTCATTTCTTTGCAATTCAACGAAATTCTTCAAAATATCACCATCATAATCATCTTGAGAAAATTGTATTGTGTGCACTTAGAATTTTAATGGAAACATAAAAAATATCAAATGATACAAGTGAGATGGAGAAGAATAATGAAGGTAAATCAAGGGTAATGTGAGAAGGTATAAATTTCTTTGTTTCAATTTTCTTGATTTCTCATGTTATTTTGTACTTCATTGAAATATTGGGGTTTTAGGTTGAATCTAATAGTTGTGTGATTTTTTTTTAGGATTTGAGCATCTAACTTTATTTCTGATTTGAAAACAACCTTGAGAAGATATTGATTCAAAGAAAAGTATGACGCCTTTTGTATTAATTAATCTAAATGAATGCAATTGACTTGGATGATTACAATAATGAATAATTAATGTTTTTAAAAGAAAAAAAAAATCCTAGATAAAACCATAGGTGAGGATTGAATAAGATCATGACAAGTACCCTCATCCTATGTTATGAGAAAAGATGACCTAAATATAAAAAATACTCCTAAATTTATTTTAAGTAAATAAAGTAAAAGGGACCTTTTTTCAATCAAGATTACACCCTAGCTAAGTTAGAATTAACTCTCCTGTCGAAACATGGAAATTCTCTCAAGCTATGGGTAACTTATGATGAGAAAGAATCTCCAAAGAGGGTTGGTTCCCTTGGAAAATAACCTAAACTAAATTTATTTATTTTGAGGAAAAGGATAGAAAGATAACTTGAAATAAAATCCTAAAACCTAATAGGTGATGCACCAAAAATTTAAAATTATTTGCTAACTCAACTCACAATTAGCTCTCAAAACACTAACTCTCACAATCTCACATGAAACATACAACACAAAATTGATTTGTATGAAGGTTCAGAAACAAACACAACATACAACGTGTGCTACATGAAATTTCTATACCCACACTTGCAATTATGAGACATAAAAAGGATCCCAATATTTGGAATCACAATAACAACATCAAATCATTACATCAAAATGAGACAAAAATTGTGAGATAGGAATGCTCTACTGCTTTTATTGATCTAAAAGGAGTATCAAAATATAAAAATTTGAGCACAAAATAAAGCTTACAAATCTCTCTGTAAGTAGTCAAGAGAGAAATAAGCAAATCTAAACTAAGAAAAAACTAATTTTTTCTCAAATATATATCTCCAATATACCTCCAAGAGGGAGAAAGGAAAAAAATCAGAGTAAACGGCTCTCCAAAATAGTAACCCAAATGTCATTTTCAAGAAAAGGGAAAAATCCTCCAAAATAGGGCCCAAACTACCTCAGAACTAAGTGAGAATATATGAAGACTTCCTTTCCTAAGTAGCTTGACCTAAGAGGACTCAAAAAACAACTCAGAACTGACTGAAAATAGGAATATAAACTTTAGTTTTCTTTTTTTTTTCCATCTTGCACAAAAGAGACTCAAACTAATATAAGAAAGTTTCCCCCTCAATACTTTCTCTATTTCACTGCATTTTAAATAACAACTATTAAAACAATTTATAGAAACATTGCCTTAATACTATTTTACAGTTTTTGTAGTTTGAAAATTACAAAATAGAAAGGCTTGACCTTGGGTTTGATTTGATTTTTTGCAATAATACAAGGGAAATATTGGTTTTGATGATTTTGAAAAAATCAAGGCAAATAAAATAAGGCTCACATGATATTTGATTTTCTCAAAAATAAAAAAATAACCTAAGGCACAAATCACATGATTTTTATTCAAAAGTCATAAAGAGACCCAAGGGTCTTCAAGACTTAGGAATATCACATATATGTAAGGCAAAAATTCCACTAAGGTATTATTGAAGGCATAAAAATTAAAATCAATGTGGAAAAAAGCAAGGCCAACCTAGGGGAAATTTGAAAACCCTAGAACAAAACCATTTGACCTCCATTATTCTCACATTCATTTTGCATTTGATTTTTGGAGAGTTCAACTTTGCATACCGCCGCCATCCAGCTAGGGTTTTGAGCTCGAACCCTTCATTTTTCTTTTGTTTCTGAGAAATTTTTTAAATATTCTGATGGGACTTTCAATTGTTTAAGTGATGTGATCTAGGGTTTTGGGGTTTCAAAGTTACCCATGGTGATTTTAATTATTGAATTTTGAAAACCCTCTTGTTATGTTTCAATAGTGACTTACTACTGAGGGTAACTGGTCATTTTAATAAGGTTTTATCCCTCTCGGGTTGTGTCTTTACTAGCCCCTTTCACCTGGCTTGCCAGTCATTCTGTTAGGATGATTTAAGTTTTTATACCATCAGGGGTTTCACTGGTCAGTCCCACCTGAATGTTGCATCTCATGTATGGCTGACCGTCCGATCACAAGTTTTGATCTGAGTCATTTCTCACTGACCTCGTAGGTTTTCTTGCTGACATCACCAAAGTGGTGTGAGGTTTGCGAGATGTTGTCATTTGGCATGAATGGATGTGTGGGATTTTTTCTAAGGTGTTAGCGGTGATGTCTAGTCGTCTCTTCGCTGGCAATGGTCTTTAATAATGGGGTTAATTATGACCTCTTGCACACCTCGCATGATCAGAGTAAATATTCCTAAAGGTATTGTGAGGTTTGTGAGGGGGTGACATGTGGTCCTTCTTCTTATGCCAATGGAGTTGTGTGGGCCCTACTATCTGGTTCAAGCCTCCTATTTTTGTGGGTTTTGATTGGACGTGTTTTCCCAGGTGCTGAAGTGGATTGTCAATACTCATTGACTTGATCTCAACCCTCCAATTCACTAGATGTGTTTCACATCAGTGGTTCAAATTCAAAGGAGGGGTGTGTGATTCATCTGTGTGGCATACACTTCCTTGTTGTTGCTAGTTTCATTAATGGCATAGATTTTTTCAGAGGGTCTCCTGATTTTCTCCAATGTGCAAATAGTGCCATCCTATTGAAAACACTCATGACTATATTAGCCACTAATTGTTCAAGTGCTTGAATTGATTTCAAGAAATTATATCCTACACACTAAGCCATTCGATAAATGTTGACCAAGTTACTTGCATTTAGCATTGCATTTTTTTTTTGTGCTGGAAGGTTTTTTCTCTGTGTATTGTAAGGCTTTGTTTTTCTCTATGGACAAATCGACTGAATGAAGGAGTGTGAGGCTAGGAGCCCGAAGGTTTCCAATCGTGATGGAGCCAGTTACTTCCATAGCACTCGGGGCTACTACTAGGAGTACTAGAAAGAAGCTAATACATTGCTTGTCCTCTGTGGTCATATCTTATTCTGATGGTAATGAATCTGACACTGATTCAGACTACTTGTGTTACTTGGCCACCTTAATAGAGCTCATGGGAGTAAATGAGGAGGTCTTGGTAGTTGAACCTATAACTGCATTGGCACCAGGTGCAGTTGTTAGGGGTTGTACTGACAAGGCTAGTATGGGGAAGGTGGTTCCATCTTTGTCTCAGGCATGGACTCGAAGTGGTCGCCTGTACTAGGGTTGCGTGTTTTCTTGATGGTTACCAATGGTGGGTTTGTTGGATGTTTATTTTCCTATTGTTTCATCATGTGGACGTGGATATGCGCGTGCTCTGCATGAAATTTTGTTCTCCGACTGGTTACTATGTAGCCATTTTTTATTCCTTTGATCATGCACGATGTTATCGAATGATCAGGAATGTGAATTTGAATTTCACTTTGGGTTGAAATTCAATTTTGATATTGATAATGTAGCCTAATGCTTGTTGGTCTCCTATTATATAAAGGAGATTTCATGGCTCATTGTAGAGTTAGAATTTTGGGTCTGAAACCTTGGAGTCCGTACAGTTAGCTTTAATGTTGGAATTTTGTGAACATTATTCAAGAAATCATCCCAAATGGGGATTTGTATAAAGTTAGTATGCTATGCTCTTTTAATTACTAATATCGAAACAAATCTATAAAATTGAGATGGTTTTCTCTCCTGTGTGTGTGTGTCATGGATTATGAATGGATTTATCAAGGGTTTCTCTCTTTAGTTTCAATGATGAATTGAAAGTGTAATTTATTTTCTTGTGTTAACTTAATGAGTTAATCAAATCCTTGAAAATCTAAATTACATGTTCATGGTTGTATATACTCAAGATTCACTAAGAAGTACTATTTTAATATACTGAAACATCTCATAGTAGTAATGCTATATGAAGATAAGTTCACAATATAAGAATTATAATTTGTATGACTTTGTCGCCCAATGGATGAGGCACTGTTAATGTTTGCAACCTTTCTCTTTGGTCTGAGATTGTAGTTCTAAGCATGGTAATCCAAATGCTAAACATAACCACATATTAAAGCTTGTCTTCCCACGGGAAGTATGTCTTAAATTAATTTGGTCAATTTTGTTGCTCTTTGGTGCTTATAATTATTCTTCGTTCTGCCAATATCAAGAATAATGACTATTCCCTTGAGTATGTAGGGATTGTAATCTGTATACAAAAAGTGTTCTTACCAGTTATAAGGAATTTTTATGAACACATTCAGGTTTACCCACCTTGGTCCTACAGAGCCAAAAGTGTAGGAGAGGTCAGTCCATAACTAACTCTCGTTAACTGGCCACTAGCCTTTGCAGTCATCCATAATAGGGGTTGGCTACCTCTTAGAGAACTGCAATCTCTATGTGGGAAAAATCACCAACATAATGGTGACTCTGCTGGGGAAACTAACAAATGAAAAGTATCTAAGTGTAGATTTGGTTTAGGTCAGAGTCAATTTTCATAATATAATTGTTTTGTCCTATCATTGCATTTATTGTGTTGAGCACATGCATCTAGTTTTCCTGTGTTCCTTGTGTTGATGCAAAATCTTGCATGTAGCAGCAGTCTTATGGGAAACTTAGCTATTGGGGGACATTGTGCACTAGCTAAGTGACCTTCAGGATTTTATCAAAGCCGACTCTTCATTCGATGGGGAGAAAAGGGTTAGAAAGATAGCGAGAATGAAAAAATTACACTATAGGCGATGCGCCAAGATCATAGACAAATTTTAACAGAACATAGTGCAAAATGCAAAGGCTCGAACCACCAAAATGCCGTTAATTAATTTATTTTTCTCAAAAGCATCTATCTCATAAAAATAGCCTCTAGCTTGCATAATATAACCAAGCATAACTTTATCTAATACAAAGGAGTCAAAGGAACATGATATGTATTCATTGAGCTATAAAAGGTTACAGAAAACTGAAGAACGGGTATTCATACAAAAAGAAGATAACAACACAGATCAATAGTTCTAACAAATGCTTGGAAATAGAAAGGCTAAGTTAATTTGGCACAGTTCGAAGTCTTTCAAATTAAATAAAACTATTACAAAAGGATTTCTTCCCAATGATAGGGAGATTTGCAAACTTAATCAACCACCTAAATAAAAGAAACATAGCTATATTTATTGGCCAGTCCACCGCTTGAAGATACATCAAGAGAAGAGCAAACCATACGCAGAGGCCAATGACACAGATCATCATGAGCCACCACAACAACCATCAATTGACCAGCACCATGCTAGCAAATCCATGACGTGGGACGAAAAACCATGCAGTAGCAGGAGAGAACATGCAGCAGCATGCGAGTACAAAAAGGTTCAGTGGTGATTCCAAGGTAACTGGCGTAGAAATAAACACCACGTGTCACTTAGACAGAGCCTGACAAAAAGTCGAAAATATGCCTAGCAGAAAGCCCTGAGAGGGAGCCATGTGGAGCACTTCGAGAAAAAGAAAGTACAAGGTGGGCCGAACTCAGAAAATAGCCAAAGCGAGCCACGCGACATGTAGACGGAGACTGCCAAAAAATGAAGCGAAAAGAAAAAGAAAGGCTTTGTGAGGAAACCACATGGAGCGTTGCGAGGGCAATGAGAATTTGCAAGCTAAGGCACAGCCACAAAGGTAAACAATTTTTGTTGAACAGTTTGGCGACTCACAGGGGCATTTCGCTCACAGAATGAAGAGCCCCATAAACTTTGGTTCAACATCTCAAATGCTGACAACCTCAAGAGGGCGGCCTGCAGATTGGTCCATACTTTATTTGATGGTACGGATAGAGCTTGCAGATACTCGTGAGCTAGCCTGAGATCAATAATTTTCTTGAAGGGAAATCCGCCTAATATATTTGTTTCCAATTCAAATTGGAAGAAGAGTTGTGCCAACTGATGCATGATTCCCTCAATTTCTTCAGCAGTCAAAGATTGATCAAAGGTCTAGAAGATAAAAAGGTCCTGCTTCTTCTCTTCAATCATTGCAACAATATGCTCCACACCCACTACCGCCTGATCTGCAATGAAAGACGAAGGGAGGCCTCTCTGAGTCTTGCAGGAAAAATTCGCCCGCATGTCGTTGGTAACTTGGTTTAACTAAGCTCTACAATCTGCTACCTGTTGAATGGCCTCAGGCATGGAGATGAGGCTACTTGCACCTAGAGCTACCGTCGTTCAGTCATTGATGCCCACTGTTGATGGTGTTTTCATGCACTTCTCAACATAGGTAATGCATAGGTGCATCACCTCTCTTAAAAGACAATCTCCCACAATCAAATTGTAGAACACTATCCCAAAGTCTCTCGGATGTCAGGTCATGACGATGCTTGGAATATTTCAATTGATTTATGTGATTTGCTGGAATCACAAAGTGGACTTATGGATGAGTTACAAAGCGGGGAAGCTGGATCTATAAATGGAGTTCTTGAGATGGGAAATTTGTTGAGTGTTTGCTGCAGGTTCAAACAGTAGTCTGGAACTCCATTTCAACATAATATTTAGCTTTACAATGTGCAATGAACCTTGCCACAAGTTGTTTCTAAAAAAAAAAAGAAAAAAAGAAAAGGGCGAGGAATAAAGATGTTTTCTAGACCTGCAACTACCGATGAACAGTGATCATGGAGGTTCCTGCTGTGGACAGTTTCCTTAAACTGGATTTCACTTAATCAGAATTCTCACAATATCATTAAATATGTGCTATCTTATAGGGACTGTAGATGTTCATCATTCATTCATTATGGAAACATGAATAAAGATAAAGTTTAATGAGCAGCAATGGAATCAATGTCTAGACTAACTTTGCACAGTCATCTACCTTTAGCAAATGACCAAAAGTATGGACAAGGAAAGCATACACACAGCAACTATCTCCAAAACAAGAAATAACATACTAAATTTACCAAGTCTAATATGAAGATGCTAGAACAACAAAGTAACTTAAAGCAAAAACTATAACTAAAAGGGAGAGGAATCATGAAACATATTGAGAAACCCAGAAATACACTAGGAAATGACTGTATTTGCTATTATAATTTTTGCAGCATGCCTTTACAACAACTCAACTCTCCCAAAAATGAGAGGAGGAGAGCCCTATTTGTAGTTTTCAAAAAACAAAATGAGTGGCCAAGATTTGATTCCATTATGTGGCCAAGATTCATTTTACATTAGGGTATTAGCTACCCCCAAATATATTATATTTAAAAAAATACTTTCTTGTCTCTTCCCTATTTCATCATCTAGTGACAACACTGTAGCAAATTTGTATTTTAGCCATTTGCCCTTTGTTGTAGCTATTCTTCAAGGAACTCTTCATCGATGATTGGATTGCCCTATCACTTTTTCAACGTAGCATACTCCATGGAACTTAGGATCAGGGACTGAAGCTTATCCACCTCCACGATGTCGGATTTCAAGATTTGGTAACTCCATTCCTGAGAATTGCTGCCAAGCTTCTTCTAGTCTACCTCATACTTAGCATCATTTTCTTTGAAAGCTTCTAATTGTGTGAAGGCTCAGGCCACAAAACACGTGAACTCAGTGGTGATTTCGGTGGACATCCCATCTTCCATAAAATTCAAGAAGTGGGGCTTGATGTTCTTGGGATTGATCTCGACCGCAAGCACCTCATACCCCGTCATTAGTTTGAGATACTGAGTACAATCCTCCCTAGAATCCCTTGCCCATTCAATGTCTGGTGCTATCTGTTCCAAAATCTGCTCCAGCCTCCTCTTTCAATGATTATAATCTCGCTTCCAGGTATCCACCAGCCAGTGATCGTCATCCTTGAAGGCCAAGTCCCTCTCCCAGATATCACTCAGCAATGTGAGAATGGCCTCAATCTTTGGGTAGGCTGCATCGTACTTCCTTGGGAACTTCTCATAGACCTACCTTCTATCCTCAAGAGTTTTCTGAACCTCTAGGAACCTATTTGCTGCTCGGGCAGCCAAGTTGATGCCCGTGTTCCCTATGCCCAAAACCTGCTAAAACCAATTTTTCATAGTTTTGTCCAAGTTCCGTCTCTTTTCGAGCTTGTCAATCTGTTCTCTGGACAACAACTAAGGCGGGGCCGATGATGTTGTAGGATGGTCATCTGGAGATGACCATTGCTGAATATAAGTTGTTAGATCAACAACCTGCTCCTTTAGTTCCTCTTAGGAGACCTTATCCTACTGGATAAGGTGTACCACTATGGCGACCGATTCTTAGAGATGTTCAACCTTCTATTCCCTGGTGGCCATTCCTAGGTCGATGGTGGAGATGTTGTAAGTAATTCCTTGTTCCCCAACCATCGGCATTGCTAATTGTATTGCCCTTGATCCCGAGGCATCCATGGTTATCCTTGATCTGACCCTCGGCTTCTTCTCTTTTCTGGTGCTTATTCACACTCTAGCCATGATGGCTTCCAGCCTTGCCTTGGGATCCTTCAAGGTGGGAGTCTTTTGCTTGAGTTGTCTTTGCAGCTAGTCAGGCATTTGGGGTTCTTCCATTGGCGGAATACTTTGAGTCTCGCTGTCCTCCTTTTCGAGTTTGATAGTACTGACAAGAAGAGCCTTCTCATTTATTCGTGCATCTCCCTTTCCTTTATCAGAGCCTTGTTCAGATGTTTCATGTTTAGCAGGGAACTCAGTATGTAGCTGCTCCTTGGGTGAATCCTTCTTTTCAACATCCTCCTCCTTGTTTAAAGTATCTTGATGCTCCTCGGGGCTCTCTACTTGTTCGCTCTCACAGAGGAAAGTTTCCTTATCATGCTCTAGAGTTTGGCCACGTTCCTTGGCTGGAGATCTATTACCTTTTGTCTCTGGAGCAGTAGTCTCCTCTTCTTGTGCAAGCTGGTCCTTGGCCTCCTTGTCCTCAATCTCCTTGAGCTACTTGCCCCACTCTACATTGAGCTTAGGATCATTTGATTCTCAGATCAGTTTAGCATCAAGGTCTTCACTTCCCTCACTGCCCTCGCTGGAAGACTCATAGACCACCTTATCAATCTTCTGACGCTCAAACAAGGGATGTTCATGATATTCAAACACTTCATACTCTGGTGCCTTCTCAGCCTCCAATTGCTATCGTTCACGCTGGTCTGATATCTGCATGGTCACTTTCATCTTTTGTGATTCAATAGAGGGGGATGTCGTTGGAGGGGAGGCCATAGCCTGAGCTATCGCAGGTTGGACTATTGGATTGATGAGCATCCCCGGAAGCTCAGAAGGCACATTCTGCATATACTACACAAAAGACTCTGGAAGGCTTGGGGCTGGCGTTATGGCAGTGGAAACGGAAGGAAGGGAAGGAGACATGGAGGAAGAGGTCATTGGCGAGGTGGCCGTGGATGATGAATCTATGGGAATGACCTGCAATAATGGAGGAGTAGGAGCAAGGTGGACGGAGATATCCACCGCAGGCGGCGAGGAAGCAAAAGCTAGAATTGAGGCAAGCGAGGTGGCGACGGTGATTGTAATTGGTGGAGATCCAAATGAACTAGATCCTTTGCTCATGATTTCGAGGGGCGAACCCTTGGGCATCACCGTTCTCTCCGTGCCTCCTGTTGTTTTTCTTTTCTTCTTAGAGGGCTCCGGCTCGGAAGACTTACGGGCATAGACTTTTGGTTTAGGTAGTTGTTCACTAGCTTCCTTTCTTTTCTTGGTCTCCAGAGCTGGTGGGGTCTTAGATGTCTCTCTAGTTACAGTGGTGGCTTCCCCACCTTCGGAGCCACTTGGTTCACTAACATGCTCACTTGCAAGCTCAGTGTACATCAGGATGAACCCTTGTTGTTTCAATTGGGCCACCTTCTCGTCGATCCATGCTCTCGTTCGGGCTTCAACGGACCTGGTGAGCACACTAATATCGTTAAGCTCTGGTGCATTCCAGTTGATAGTGGGCAACGGCAGGTTGAAAACTGCATCGTAACCCAGATCCACAATTGTGTCTTCATCCTCCGCTAGCTGATCAGGGATTGGGCACAAATTCACTCTTCGCACATGGATGACGATCATGTGCATATAATGCCACAATCATACCTCAAGATCATCCCTACAGCTGGCCCAGAAGTCCTCGATGTTGTGGAGGTGGACATATTCATGTCCTAGTGCCTTTGTGACATGGCCATAGGAATCCATTTGTGGCCTCACTATATATTGTTCAAAATTATACTCCGCCAGCTCCTTTTCTGAATATCATGTGCACTGGGAGGTGTGGGCCTGATACATCCCCTAACCAAGGTTCATGGGGTAGACGGGGCCCGTCAGATGTTTTTCACTCAAGACACTGTGAATGAATCATAGCTAGCAAGTCAGCTCCAAGAGAATGATCCGGTCATTTGGGTACCGGGGCAGCTTGTTTGGTTTATCAGAGAATCCTTCGACACAAATGTATGTGAACATTGGGAACTGAACGTACCAGAAGGCGTACTACCTGAGGAGGACCCTGGCACTGTGCGACGTTCTCCTATGGAAATCCCCTCCTACTGATCGGATGATGTGAGCAATGAACACATTGTTCACCCTACAATAGTTCCTTTTGAAATTCTAGAACTGCAACTGAGAGTACTTGTCATAAGGCTCGAGCTCTAGCCCCGTTGGATCACTAGGCATCATTGTCAATCCCTGATAGTGTCACCAATTGGCGAGGGAATACACCAAGTATGAGGTCATGAAGAATTTGTTGGTTTTCTTCATGGTGGTGAACTACTCGTGGAAGCAGTTGCTGATGATCTTGCCCCAATAGAAGGCGGTACCCTTACCTCGAAGAATCTATTCTATGAAGTAGAACATCCATTCTTGGAAGAAAATCGTGTTGGGAAGGCCCATGACTCAACTTAGCAGAGTTACAAGGTCATGGTAGTCTTCGAAGAAATCGCTACGATAGAGCTCCTGAGGGAGCTTCCCAGTACTTGCCGGTTTTTCCTTCAACCAGCACTGGTTGATAAGCCTTTTACAACCCAATGGGTTTTGTTCCCACACTTCTTTATAGTCTTCCATGGTGGGGACCTCCATACTCTCAAAGGCAGGAATGTGGAAGGTCTCAGTTATACCTGACGAAGACATATCTGCAAGGATATTCCCCTCATGATCTACAATGGTTCTGGTATCAGATTGGTATGCCTCCACGCATGCCATCACTAGTTCCAGGGCCACTAGGGCTAGCAGGAAACTTGCAACCTTAGCAAGCCCACTGCTCTTTATCAATTTTGCATTCGCTATTTTCGGGTTCATTCTGACCCTCTGCGTGAATTCATCAACATCGACTTACCCGATGTTGGTATCTAAGACATCCCTCCAAAGGGTAGTGATCCTTGATTGGATAGGGACCCCCTGGAATTTGTAATTCATCAAGTCTCGATCTTCCTTGCCCCTTGATGGCTTGGTTTTTCTTTTTCCTTTCTTGGAAGCACCAGAAGTCTTTGGACCGGATTCCATAAATCTTGCATAAAAGATGAGAATCAGTAATAATGAACCTGATACAATGGCCATCGACAAATCCCTGCATGTCAAGATTAGTCTGACAATCATAATTCATATTCAATAGCCATAGAAGCTAGATACTTCACCATTTAAAAGGTAGTGCAAGCAGTCCGGAGTTCCTAGGCCGAAAATCCCTTGGAAGAATGTCGTTTGAAAGGGAAAAATGAGAATGGAATTCCCATATGCATTTATCGAGGTTAGATTTGAAGATTTAAAATTGGATATGGAAGAGAACTGAATTCTAGAAAATGGGTCAAAATCCATTTTAGATTTGGAGATCATTTGATGCCCCAATAGAGAGTTCGGGCATCATCTGCAGGGAAGCCAATTGAAAGGGTGCAGAGGAAATGAAATTCCGGGTGACAGAATCCGGGCCTCAGATTGTCATCAATGAGAAGTAGCTATGGGTTGGCCGTTCGGAACGGCGGAATGAAAGTGGAAATCCAGGGGAGGAAACCCGGGATGAGGTTTCTAGAAGAAGTTTAGAGGATTTGGAACAATCGGACGATGAATGGAGGAACGAAATCCCAGGAAGGGAATTCTGGCATTCAGAATCCGGAAGAAGCTCAGATGAAAGAATAGCCAAGGTTTCGGGTTGCGGTGGATAGCGGACCGGGGTCCGGGATCCGGAAAGACGCTCAGACAAGGCCGTTTGAAATGACAAAAACACAATGGAATCCCGGGGAGGGAATTCTGAAGGTGAAAATCCGAGATGGAAGAAAGTGTCGAGGGTTTCGACCAAGAGATGGAAGATTTTGCGGCTGGGAAGCGAAGTCTGAAAAGCTAGAAGGTGGAAGCCATTTAAAATGGTGAAATAGGGATGGGGTTCCGATAAGGGAATCTCGAGGACCGAATTCCAAAAATGGATTTGAAGAAGACCGAAGTTTGAAATTTGAACGGACTTCAAGGGTCCATGGTTTGAGGGTCGGGAAGTTGCTCGGGAAGGGTTGTTTGAAACGGCAGAGACACAACGAAATCCCAAGAAGGGAATTTCGGAGGTAGAAATCCGAAAAAGGAAAAAACCAAATTCAAAATTTGAAGAGGGGTACGGGCGGCCTCGGGAAGACCCAAGCCTGGAAGATGCCAACGCCATTCCAAAGAACAGCCCCAGTGCAATGAAGTTCCAGATTGAATTTTGGGTGATCTAAAGGTCGATTTTCACACTTCTAAAACATGAGTTTTGACTGGAAGGTGTAGATTTACTTAATTTGGGTTTCATTTTACATTTTACCCTTAGCAAAATCCAAAAAAATTCGCAAAACAAATGCGAGGGCGCGCAGATGGAAAACCTACCTCGAAATCCCGAAGAACAAGCTGTCGGATGCGCAGAGGTCATCAAGAAAACACTCAAAATCTGAGATAGGAGGAAAACTAGAGTGCTGGGAGTTCTTCAACCTTCTCAATCGTTCAAGCCTTTGACAATGACGGCCAAAAAAATTGATTTTATAGCCAAAAACACCCATTAATGCAGCATTAAATTCATCATATGGTTACAGGTTTGGTTGGTGGATTCGAAAATGCAGGGGCGGTGAGAGGTCCGGGATCCGGAGTCCGAGAAGTCATCCCGTCAACGCCGCCGAAACAGTGAAGCTCGAAGGGAAACCTAGCCAGGGAAACCCGGATTAGCCCGAGACTTAAAATATGGCATTGGGGAATGCGCTACCCCCTTGCAGGGGCACAAAATGCGTACGCAAAATGAGGCAAAATGAAAAGGACCAAAAAAAAGAAAAAAGCAAAGAGGGAAAGAGGGTCCCCATTCTGAACGGGGCGTGTGTGCAAAAGCCACAACACCCACACCACTCAATGCCTCATCTGAAGTAGTATACAACTTACCCAATAAAATTCTAGCCTTTGAAACCTTGTCAGAAGTTAACTTCTGAACCTGTTGTATTGATTCACTCACTATCCCGCAAAGGCTAGCCGCTTGCGCCATAAATTTTAAGGTGGGCTGAAGAGTAAGGCTCAAAGCCTTCACCTTGTCCCAGTATGATGCATACAACTCTTTGGAAATTTTCAACAAGCTCATCTGGGGTGCAAGGGGTTGGGTCCTCAAGGTAGCCAATTCTACCTCTCTACTGCTTAAACTTGCCTTTAGCTCCGACAAGTTTCTGTCCAATGTAGACATCTACTCTTTTAGAGTGAAAATCTCTTTTTCCTTTTCTGCCATGGCCAATTCGGCCTGCTTAGTCTTTTGAATTTCCAACTCCAGATTGGAACTCATTTCAGTAATTTCGACAGTGGTATTCTACCAGAGCTCCTTCATTCCCTTAGTTAGCAAGTCAAACTCAGTGCGGAGTTTTTCCTCGCTTTCTCGGCTCTGCTCGACCTTGTGTTGGAGAATCAGAACTATCTTTCTGCTCAAATCCTGTAATTCTTTGAATTTAATTTCAAAGATACCCCTCTCCTTCTCCATCTAACTTATTTCATTCTCCTAGGATTTAAACTTGTTTACCCAAATGTCGACCCTGCCTTTGAGCTCTGCTATTTGATCATCCTTCTTCTTCGCCTGTCGGTTGAGCTTGAGGAAATCAGTGTTTACTATTTTTTGGGTCTCTTCCATCAGTTCAACTTTATCCCACAGGCTGGCCTGCTGTAAGTCTAACTCGACAACATTCACAGAATAATCACTCAGCAGCATTTCGCCTACCGCCTTGATCACATTAGGAGTGATTTTCGCAAACATCAGGGAATTGTAACTTTCATTGAATATGATTTGCAAGTGAGGCTCCGCCTGCCAGGTTGCGTCTTTTTGTCTTCTTTTGTTGATCCGGTTCGCACGGGCGTTTTTATTTGCATCAACCTGCGAGAAATATTCTTGGGCCGGAATAGCTAGGCCACCAGCAAAAGGATACTTCTGAGGGATGACCAGTGGGAAAGACAGCGTATTCAATGCATCAGAAGTCTTGTTGGGCCGTGTTATAATAGCTGGGGAGAATGGCGTTGTGAATTGGCTGCTCGGAGGAGATGAAAACGAGGAGTAAGGGAAAACTGGAGATGCACCAACCACAGGTCTGGACCTTGGAGATAAAAATTGTTGGCCCACAAGCTGAATACTTACACCAAATTGCACTCCAGGTAAAGTATGGAAGGCGGAGGATAAAGGTGGGAAACCAAGAGGGGCAAGACAGGACTACCCAGAAAATCCAATGGCAGAGAAAATAGACACAAATGAAAAAGCAAGGGCCGGTGAGGGAGAAACCAGAGACATAGAAGAGAGAGAAGAGGGAGGAAATGTTACCTGAGGCTCAAGCGGAGCTGCAGATGTCATGACCACTTCCTTCATTAACTGCTCCTCCTCTGCACCAGCTTCTTCGGTTCATTGTCGCTTTTCCTCCAAAAAATCATCAAGGTCAAGGATGACCCACCTCCCTCCACTGGTAGTCCTTGCCCGTTTATGTGTTGATTTAGAAGAGTCGGCAGGATCCAATGTTTGTGCGTGTAGCTCTTCTTCCCGAGTAGGCTACTTACCAGTATCCTTCTCGAGCATTGGACTCTCAGCAATGGCGGGGGGATTCTGAGTTACCTCCTCCTCAGATTCCACGGCAACCTTCTCCCTTCTATATTGCTGCATGGATGTTGAGCAGTTCAGAGACCTTTCAACGTTCGATGTTCATTTTCCCAGATATCATCAAATCTTTCATCAAGGGCTACATCATCATGAAGCTTTCCAGTTGTCTGAATCTCCTGTCGGTATACCTAGAAGGCCTGAATCTTGTCGGGCACCCAATCGAGCTTACTCAATTGGGTAAATAGGGAGGGTTTGATCTTCTGCTTTGGGTTGGCCTTCCCCATGATGTGATAAAACTTCAGCCATGGCGGTCGACCATCCACTATAGGCAAATACTCAAGGCCTACATATCTACTTAAATTCCCCTCCTCGCTATTCCTTCGGAGGTCCCAGAATGGCCAAGGCGAATGTGGGATTTTGATGCCGACCCTTGATAAATTATTATTGGGGTTGTAAAGCTAGGGATCTTCTATCAGTACCGGCCCGAGGTGGCCCATCTTTAACAATAGAATCACTAAGGTATCAATCTTTGAAGTCCTCTTTTTAGTTAGCGACACAGATCCAAACATTACTGGTAGCAGCAAATAAGAGGTTAAGTGTTTTCCCCCCCAGCAATCATCATCAAGGGTACATAGCTATCTCATTTCCTCTAGGGCCAACACTTTGTCGAAAAGAAAACAGGGAAGTCGGAAGGGCTCCCGGATGAAACCTGGCATGCAGAGTATGGTGAAATCCATGATGAAGAAGGAGGAGAAGGAGGGGGTGAAGGGCTACCTCGACGGGCTCTCAGGTGCACAGAAACTAAAGACGGTATGAGCAGGCCAGGTACTCTTGCAATCTAGGACCTAGTTATAGGCTAATGGCTCATACACACTTATAAAAAATTAGGTGAATGTGGTAGTTCATTGTCCCACCAAGCATGCCAGAAAAAGAACTGTTGACACAAAATCTTGCATGTAGCAACAGTCTTATGGGAAACTTAGCTATTGGGGGACATTGTGCACTAGCTAAGTGACCTCCAAGATTTTATCGAAGCCGGCTCTTTGTTCGGTGGGGAGAAAAGGGTTAGAAAGATAGCGAGAATGCAAAAATTACACTACAGGCAATGCACCAAGATCATAGATGAATTTCAACAAAGCACAGTGCAAAATGCAAAGGCTCGAACCACCAAAATGTCGTTAATTAAGTTATTTTTCTCAAAAGCATCTATCTCGTAAAAATACCCTCTAGCTTACATAGTATAACCAAGCATAACTTTATCTAATACAGAGGAGTCGAAGGAACATGATTTATATTCATTGAGCTATAAAAAGTTACAAAAAACTGAAGAACAGGCATTCATACAAAAAGAAGATAACAACTCAGATCAATAGTTCTAACAAATTCTTGGAAACATAAAGGCCAAGTTAATTTGGCACAGTTCGAAGTCTTTTGAATTAAATGAAACTATTACAAAAGGCTTTCTTTCCAATGATAGGGAGATTTACAAACTTAATCAACCACCTAAATAAAAGAAACATGGCTATATTTATTGGCCAGTCCACCGCCTGAAGTACATCAAGAGAAGAGCAAACCATACGCAGAGGCCAATGACACAAATCATCATGAGCCGCCACAACAACCATCAACCAGCCAGCACCATGCCAGCGAAGCCATGATGTGGGATGGAAAACCACAAAGTAGTAGGAGAGAACACGCAGTAGCAGGCAAGCACAAAAAGGTTCAGTGGCGATTCCAAGGTAACGGGCGCAAAAGTAAATGCCATGTGTTGCTTAGACAGAGCCCAATAGAAAGCCGAAAAGATGCCCAACAGAAAGGCTCGAGAGGGAGCCACATGGAGCGCTTCGAGCAAAAGAAAGTACAAGGTGGCCCCAACTCAGAAAATAGCCAGAGTGAGCCACATAGCATGCAAATGGAGACTGCCGAAAAATAAAGCGAAAGGAAAAAGAAAGGCTTCGCGAGGAAACCACGTGGAGCGCTCCAAGGGAAATGAGCATTTGCAAGCTAAGGTGCAACCGCAAAGGTAAGAAAATTTTGTTGAACACCCTGTCAGTGTGTCGGGTGATGTTTGAAATCTTGTTCAAAGTCACGAATGCAAAAGCGAAATGCAAACACTTCATCATTCCCAATATTTTGGGTGGTGACTCTAATATCTCGAACAACAAATTTCACACAAAGTGTTACAAGAAACATGTAAAGGAAATTTCTCAAACAATGAAGGGCATGAAGAAGACAAAAAATTATACCAAAAATAATCCTCAGCCAATGATAGAGCTCGAGCCAGGATAGGACAAGAAATGGGTAAAAGTAAATGATACCCCAAGTAAGTTTGTTTCATCTCCTATTGCTTCTTCGCCTACTTTAAATACTGAGATGAATAGTGCTTTCATAAGTGAAAATTCCTCAAATACTATTATGTCTAAATTGGATCATGGTAGTTTTCCTTTTGAAATGACACGAGAAATTGAAGTTGATATATCTAAAGAGGAGGAGCAATGGGGTTTCTGCGAACAAGATAAAACGTTCACAAAAGCCACAACACCCAGTACCATGTCCATTTTCACTAGGAAAAATTTTAAACCTAGAGGAACACCTCTAAGTGAGGGGATGCCTTTCATTCAAGAAGAAGATTAGGTAGAACAACCTTATTATACTCCGTCTCCTAGTGAAGTAGGGGATATTCTTGAAAACGAGACAAATATAGACAAGGATATGCAGATCTTGATTGAGGAAGAAAGGAGGTTGCAAGAGGAATAAGATACTAGAGATAGAATAAGAAAATAAAATTTAGAGAGATGTCGGGCTAAGTAGCTCGAAAGAAATGCCAAAAAGAAGAAGGTTGAGAAGATGAGGGAAGAGGTGGCTAAGAGAAAATCCTTTGAGGAAAGGGTGGCCAAGGTAGCTGCCGAAAGGACATGTGAAATGCCTAAAGTAACAATCTCAATGGGAATTTTTGCTACTTCCATATATACTTCATCTACTCTATCTACCAAAGGTGCTAATGCATCTATGGGATCTAAGAAGATAACCTTTCAAGACCATGGGAAAGCCCATATTGACAAGAGTTTTGCTAATACTAATGATGAATTAAATGGTATGGTAGGCAAAGGGGTGGGAATTGATCTTAGATCATTAGATTTCCCATAGAATCCTGACCTCTTAAGGTTACAACTATTGAATGATCAATTACAAGCTGATCTGAGAAAAGCTGAAATAGAAGCTACCAATGCTGAAATGGCACGATAGATAGCCTTTCTTAAGATGTCTTCACCTACCTCTCAAGCTTTTGGTTTAGGTAATAGTGAAAATGAGTCATTGAACAAGAAGTATGAGGAGAAAGCATCTAAAGAGGGTTGCAGTGGTAATCAAGGTGGTGGAGGTGGAGGTGGCCATAAGATTATCAGCTCATACTTAGAGAATGAAGATGGAAGCACTGCAAAGGTTAAGCAATTAGGTAGTGGCAAGAGAGGTAAAGGTGGGGATGACAAGAAAGGCATTGAGCCACAAAATACCTCTAGGAATGGACGTGGAGGCAGGGTACCTCAAGCTGATAGATATAGGTAGTTGTGCTTTGAGAATATTAGGGGGTATCCAAATCCGGTCCCGGATAATGCATGAAAACATCTCCCAAAATTCACGGGTAATAACGCTTTTAGTCGAGAGGACGATTTGAAAGCCTTTCAAGGCTTTGTCGAAGATTTTGAACTTTGGGATGATGATGTAGCTATGAAATATTTTATGCAATCATTGGTGGAGGATGTTAGGGACTGGTATAGAGGGTTACCTGATGGTAGTATTGATTCTAGAGATGCCTTTTATAGAGTGTTTAGGGAACAGTATGGGGATCAGACTGATCCTAGATTTAAGATGAATGACTTTAGTAATATTACTAAGGGGCACAATGAACTGGTTACTGATTTTAATGCCTGTTTCCAGAAGGCTATGACAACAATCCCTACATACCTAAGATCCAATGAAAGTGCATGTTTAATTGTGTACTGGAACGCCTATGATGCTAAAATGCACTATTACTAAGAGATAAAGATCCTCAAAATTTAAGGTAGGCATATAAGATGGCAGTTAACATTGAAAAGAATAGAAGGACTTCGGGTAAAGTGGGGAGAAGAGAGGATCCTAAAGCTTTTAAAAGAATGAGAAATCAAATAGAGAAAGTTGGTAAACCCACTACAGTTGATGATAAGATAGATTAAGTTCTTACTCTGTTGTAGAAACAAGCAAAGAATGATAAGCCTCACTTCCAGAGAAATGAGAGACCCCCAAGGTTACAAGATTATCCTTACAATACCAATTGGAATAATGGTAAACCCCTACAAGGAAATCAAAAAAATAACCAAGTTCCACCTGACCCTCTACAAAGGCAGTTTGTGAATAATACAGAAAATCTACCATGGTGTGAGGTATACAGAATACCACATTCTCCACAATAGTGTGCAGTAGCATAATCAATGGTGAACTCTTAGGATGATCAACGAGACTCCCAGCCTCCCCAAGACCAGGACATGATGACTAATGTATTATTAGGTCCAGCTAATTTGGCCTATGATGATTATTCCTCAGAAGATGAGCCTTGTGCCCAAGATATTAATGCTCAGAGGTAACAAAATGAAATACATCATCAACAAGTGTTTCCAAATGAAGGATATAATGATGATTGTTTTGTGAATGAGTTTGAGATAGATGATATGGTGTTGAGGAGACCTTCTGATGAAGAAATTAAAAAATACATTGTGGATTTAGTTGCCAGGGCAAGGAATAATATATAGCTGCAAAATAGGATTGTCCCTGGTGATTCTGGTAAACCTTGTAATTTGTTCATAAAGGAGAAGGAGGTAATTAAGCCTAAGGCAAGTTTGGAGGCCAAAAATATAGATCCAAGGCCTAGGAGATAAGATAACCCAGGACATGGGCAAAAAAGGTTGACAAGGCCAAAGAAAATAGTGAAGTTGTACTTCAAAACCACAAGGACAGTAACCAGAAGTCTATTGATAAAGAAACTCCAAAGGGAAAAGAAAAAGTAATTTCATCAAAACATACTTTCCTGATTTACCAAAGTATACTTCAATAGATATGTTCCAAGTGCTTTCACAAGTTAGGGTTAGTTTTCCTTTCCTATAAATGATGAGGATAGATGAGCATAAAGACAAGACTGTTGCACTCATAAATAGTATTCCCACAAACAAAAAAGATGAAGTAGTATCTGATCAAGATGATACAGAAAAGCAAAAGATGGTGGAAGAAGTCACCATAGAGAGTCCGCAAATATACTTGGGGACTACTATTACAGCTAACCTAAATCATGTCAATCCTTTTTTCTTAAGCTTAATAATTCATGGAAAAATGCTAAGGAATTGCATGATTGATTCAGGAGCATCTAACAATGTGATGCCAGTGAAAATAATGCATGCAATGGGACTAATAGTTGATAGTACATATGGTAAGAGCTATGCAATGGACTCTAGGGAAGTACTAGTTATAGGTATCATAAATGATGTTCCATATAGATTAGCAGCTTTTCCTGAAAAGGAATTACATATGAGTGTTACAGTGGTAGATATTCCACCAACCTATGGTATTTTGTTGTCCCGGCCTTGGAGTGCTTTAATGGGTGGAAGAATATAGGGCTGATGCAAGAAGTTGATCCACAAAAAACTCAAAAAGTGGAAGTGTTTTTGCTGTTTTTCAGAATTTGTCACACTTGGACTGAAAATTTGAGGCACTTACACAATGAATTTTTAAAAAAGTTAGTAATATGAAATTTAGAGATTTGAATCTAGTTTATGAATATGTAAATTATTCAAATACCCAGATTGTAGAAACTAAATTTTGATAAAGAACTATAAAAACCACTTTTTAAAAGTCCCTTTTTTTTACCATACCATGCACGTGTACGAACAACACTTTTTGAATCAAATAAAATTATTTTACTAATTTCTTTTGGGGAAAGAGAGCTAACAACATGAAGATTGATGAGGAATTTTTTTTGTAATTTTTTGTTGAATATTTTTTTTTTAATTTAATTTTTATTGGCCTTAATTGTTGGTTTTTAAAAATCAATGTGTACAGACAACATAATTTGACCTAAACTAAACTTTTTTTGAAATTTTTCTTTTCATTGTGTAAAGAATTGTCTAAAGATTGATGTCATATAATTTTTTTTCTAAAAAATTTAACCAAAAAAAAGTTATTTAAAAACAAAAAAAGTCTGATATTTCAAGTTTAATGACTAGTTTGCTTTGAAATTAATTAAAAAATAGAAAATATAATCCAATCTTAATAAAAATTATATATTTAAAAACTAGACATCATGTTCTGTAATGGGTTTTAATTTTATAGATTGATTCAGAAAAAAAATTCATCAACCATATTGTCAAAGTTGAACATTCTTCTTCAATCTGCCTTAGTTTTGTAGTTGTAGGTCAAAGGCTAAGGCTCGGATTGCCAAAGCTTTCCCAAACCTAAAACCAAGTCTGCAGGCGAGTTGGGAAACAATTTTTTTAATAACGCATACGCGTTATTGAAACAAAACGTATACACGTTTCATAACGCGTACGCGTTATTTTTTTACCCGTTGGGTAAAGGTAACACATACGCATTCCTTTTTAAGAATGTGCATGTGTTTCATAATGCATACATGTTTCTGATATATCCGTTTATCCTGATTTGACATTTTCTGATACAATACATTTTTCCTTCAATATTCTTTTTCTGCAGTACGGCCCGCAAGCTGGATTTTTTGCATTTTTTATTGCAAATTTGTCTTGTGTAGGGCATATTCTATAGCAAATTGGTTGAAAAGTCAAGTGCAGGTTGAATTTTCTAAAGTGGAATCAAGTACAAGAATAATTTACAAGAAGATTCAAAAAAAGGAGTTTTTGGATGTATTCATGATATTTTTGTGTACTTCAAAGTTCAAAGAAGAAAGGATCTTCATAGTACAAAGTGTTATTTGAATATTTGAAGGAGATAAAAATTTGAAAATTGGTTACAAGTAAATCATTTGTTTTTTCATCAAAAAGGGTTTTATAACCATGGGATCAAAACAAAGACAAAGAAAAAAGTGTAGAATGTCAATGACACCCGAAGAAATTCAAGCAAATAAAGATATGGAGGCAAAAAGACAAAAGGATAGAAGAGAAAGAATTTGCCAAATGAAAAATTTGGAAGCATCTACTTCAATGAATGTTGAAGAGAAATTCATGAATGATGAAATGAATTTAGATGATGCAAATGTGGAGAGGGTGAATATAGAAGAAAATACAATTATGGAGAGAAACTCAACTATGTCCTCAACTACAACTTTGAATGATATGGAAATAGTACATATGCAAACAACTTCGGGTATGTCTTCAAATCCACCTCCCAATGATATGGAAAATGCACCTATTCAAACAATCTCTCCAGGTATTCTTTGAAACCCAAGTCTTGATAATATTGATTTTGCTTGTTGAGATGAAGCTAGATACACCATTAATGATATCAATAATTATAGGGTTGAAAGAATGCAAAAACAAAAAAATGATGAAAATATATCTTATGAGAATGCAAATGCTAATCAAATCCCTCATATTGATGAAAATGAGAATGAAATCTTTTTTACATTTGAAAATGAAAATGGAACCCCTTGTGTGAATGAAAATGAAACCCCTTGTGTGAATGAAAATGAAACTCCTTGTATGGATGAAGGTGAAAATGTTTTTTTTACAATTGAAAAAGATGTGTTAGACAACCTTCGTGGTAAAGTTTCTTGGAGACAAATTAGAACTTATGGAAATAAAATATATAAAATGTTTATGTATAGAAAGAAATTAGGATTCCAATGTCATCTCATGGTGCAATTGATGAGAATGTGGAAAATGAGAAAAGGGATGAAAAAATTAGGTATTTTTGTAAAACCAAAAAAGAAAGAAGATTCAGTAGAACAAGTCATTTCTAGTGTTGCTAATGCTATTGATTTTATAGGTAAGAAAATCCGATCTAAAGATAAAAATGCGGCTCATCGTGCAATAACAACTGCTTTAGTTGATAAAGCAACTTCAAATAAAAGAATGTTAAGTAAGATTAGTAAATGTATAAAAGTAAATCCCAAAACTTTGATTAGAGCTGCTAAAAGAAGAGAAAATATTGAAAAGGATCCAATTAATCAATGTTGGAGTTTTAGTGGTAGACTCCCAAGATCAGACATGAAATTAACTAATGAAATTAAATCTTTAATCGATAAATTTTGGCATGATAATACAAGAGTATCACCTAACATTAGAGATGTCTTAAAATTAAGGGTGGGTTCCAAAATTTGTGTACCTCATCCAAAGCATCTCTTAGATATGACTCAAACTGAATTATATAAAAAAAATTTAGATGCTTCAATCTTACCATTGAATATTAAAATAAGTCAAAGATCATTCGAAAAGTGTAAACCTTGGTATGTTAGAATTAATAAGCAATGAATCTCTTGTTGTTGTAAGACTCATGTACAATTTTGTTAATATTATGATAGTTTTTGATATATACGATTCACTTTGCATGTTAACCAAATTATGCAAGACATTTGTGGTATTAATATGCCACCTGAAAGAATCAAAGATTTTATATCATGTTTGTTTTGTGAACCCTCTAACGGAAACTTATTTTGTTTAAAATCATGTATTTCTAGAGAATGTGATAGATGTGCTAACTTTTCATTATTAGGTGAATGTATGCATGAAAGTAGTTTAAATGAATTTGGACAACAATTAGTAGATGTAAAAAGATTTAAAAATGTTGAGTATTCTTTAAAAGATGGAAAAACTGGAAAATGTTGTGAGCTAATTATGGAAAAAAATACTGTGCATGCATTTATTAAAGAATTTAAAGATAAGATTGTACCTAAATATGTTCAATACTCTTAGTATGCTCATTGGCTTGATAATCAATTTTGTTTATGTAAAAACACATTCCGAATTGGAACTATATTGTCGGTTGTTGATTTTGCTGAAAATTATACTCTTGCTCCACAAGAAGAAATTCAATCACAGTATTATAATTCAATGCAAGTATCTATTTTTGTTCATATTGTTTATAGACATGCAGATGATAGTAGAAACGATAATAGAAATTTTTTGAGAGAGTACTATTTTTATGTAAGTGATAATCGATTACATTCATCTGAGTTTGTTCAATATTATTTTGATATATTTTACAAAAATTTAAAAGAAAGAGGAATTCAATTGCTAGAACATCTCATATGGTCAGATAATTGCACAGGTCAATTCAAAAATGCTAGGATGTTTTATTGGTTATGTAGAGTTCATAAGGAAAATAATATCCAGCACATATGGAGTTTTTTTGAAGCCGGTCATGGTAAGGGAGAACACGATGGAGTAGGTGCATGTGTGAAAAGAGCTCTTGCTAGAGAGCAACTAAAATTTGAGGATGCTGTAAAATTTAGAGATGCACGTGCAATTGTAGATTGGTGCAATACCAAATTATCTACAAGAGTAAGTGAGAGCTCAATAATTCATTGCTTCTTTTGGTTAGTTGAAGAAAATGATATTTTCTCTCAACAAGATTGTGAAACAATTGATGGATCTGCAAAATGGCATTCATTTAAGAGTTCGAATGCAAACACATGGACAATATGGACAAGGGAGTTGGCATGCTTTTGTCAATTTTGTATTGCAGGTGATTGGGAGGCTTGTGAAAATATGGAATTGGTTGAACAATGGCAACAAAGAGCCTTAACACCTACATCGACACATGTTCAACATGGAATAATAATTGAAGATAATCAAGCATTCACATCAGATGATTATGATCGTGTTTCTGATCTTGTACAAGAAGGTACATTATTTATTGAGATGAATTTTATGTGTATGCATGTTTATATACATGAATTAAATATAATTTGTGCTCTTTATTGAATTTTGTATCTATTTTTGTAGGACATGTGTATGCTATTGTTGCACCCAAGGGGAATGAAGAGGAGAAAAAGTACTGGTTGGCTAGATGTGTTGAGAGAAAATATAAGTTGGTACATCCCAGAGTGGATGATGATAACTTTGAGTATCCAACTAGTTCAGTCGTTGTTGTTGGCACCTAGCTTTGAAAATATTTGATAAGAAAGAATGGCTTGCTTGCATTTGAAGATTATGAAAGACACAAGAATATTATACATTATTCACATTTGATTTTGGCAACCAATATAAAACTAGTTAGATATCACGGGAGGCCTGCTAAGAAATTTTTATGGACACTTTCAATGGATGATCATGAGACAATCATAGATGCATTACAAAAAAGAGAGGATGTGGATGGTACAATAGAGTAAATAAATATTGGTAAGTATATCTAGTTGTATGTATATATTTAATTGATATATATATTTGTCTTTAAATTCATTTCCTTATTAAAGTTTTATATCATTTTTTGTTTCAGGTCTCCCTTGATACTAGATGTTTTACAAAAAAGAGAGGAGATGCACTCTTATTACAATGGAATTTGAATCTAGAGACAGGTAACTATATATAGTTGTAGATACATTTAGTTGAGAGTATAAATATAAAACTAAATTTAACTCATTGTCATTTTATAAAAAGTTTATAATTTATTTCATATCCCCTTAAGCCATCCTCGTATGTGCCATTAATCCATCCGCTTGCATCCCCTTTAAGTCTCTCTATTAATTCCCCTTAATCCATCCTCTTGCATCCCCTTAAGTCACTCTCTCAACACCCCTTAAGACATCCCCTTAGGTCACATGGTTTAGGGTTTAGGGTTTCTAGGGTTCATGAGATGCTTAGAATAAAAAATTTATATGGATTAATGGTTTAGGGTTGATCTCCTAGGATTTAGGTCATGTGGTTTAGGGTTTAGGGTTTCTAGGGTTCATGTGATGCTTAGAATAACAAATTTATATGGATTAATGGTTTAGGGTTGATCTCCTAGGATTTAGGTCACGTGGTTTAGGGTTTAGGGTTTCTAGGGTTCATGTGATGCTTAGAATAACAAATTTATATGGATTAATGGTTTAGGGTTGATCTCCTAGGGTTTAGGTCACATGGTTTAGGGTTTAGGGTTTCTAGGGTTCATGTGATGCTTAGAATAACAAATTTATATGGATTAATGGTTTAGGGTTGATCTCCTAGGGTTTAGGTCACGTGGTTTAGGGTTTAGGGTTTCTAGGGTTCATGTGATGCTTAGAATAACAAATTTATATGGATTAATGGTTTAGGGTTGATCTCCTAGGATTTAGGTCATGTGGTTTAGGGTTTAGGATCCTTAAGTCATATCCTCTTGCATCCCCTTAAGACATCCCTTTATAGGACCCTTAAGTCATATCCTCTTACATGTACCCTTATTCCACAATCTTGCATCCCTTAAGTCACTCGCATAATTCCCCTTAAGCCATTCTCATAGGACCCATTAAGCCATACCTTAGGGTTCATGACATGCATCCCATTCATCCATCCTATGGAAAACATCATTTGAATTTTTATGAAATTTATAAGATCCAATTTTGTAGCTTTTACTATATATTTACTTAAATGAATCAAAAAAATTATAGAACTACTTATAGTTTACATTAATTATTTTTGCAGGTTCTCATCAAGTCAGTCTACCATGCAATTGTCACTGAAAAATTATTTTATCAAGAGACTATAAATATCAATTTTTGGTCTTCACGTAAAAATTGATAAACTAAATAATTGGATATACATGTGCACACATATATGTTTCATCATGTTGTATAGTTGTATGATTTTCAATTAACTTATTAGTAGCATTTTAAAAATCTCATTCCAATTTTATAGATTATACATTTCATATAATTGTTCAAATATTTTTTAGAATTGGTAAATAGTTAAAATTACATGAGCTCTTAATTTATTATGAATATAATCTAAAATATTTAAGGAATATTTAAATTTATCACCTTTAACCATGTGATAAATTATATATTTATGAAATTTGATTGTAGAGATAAAAATTTATATCTAGTGCATGTATTACTTGAAAATTAGATAAAATATCTAGATCTACATATACATATGAGTGCATATAATCATCAAAATGAACATAACATGATCATAATTGACTACATATATATAATCATCACATTAAAGTCATCTGATATAAATAAGAAAAAATATGTATATGTGAAGTCCAACACATAAAAGTTTAAATAAAACTAGAGATGTTTGGTCTATTTAAAATTTTAAACCATTTAACTATCAGGTTGATCAGTCAAATCAAGTCTCCTCTTTGTTCTAGGTCGATTAGATGTACCTGCATCATGCTATAAAAGAGTACAAGTAACTTGAAATTAAATTTAAATTTATTTATAAATTTTGATATAATTAAACATATTTAAACCTTAAAATATAAACTTTTGGATAAAATAAATAAATTAATTAAATATCTAGTAAATACAATAAAAATGATTTTTAAGACATGAATAATTTACCATATGATCATGTGGATCTACTGGAACATTTTGTTCAATAGGTAGCATAACTATCACTTGAGAAGATCCAAATGCCTGATCTACTATATCCTGCATATTCATATAAAGCAATCAATATGTTAAAACCTCAAATATATATATATTTAAAAGATCTGTAAAAATTGTTTAGGATATTTAGTAAAGTTTACAACCTTGAATGATATGACCTCAAGATCACGCACCTGAGATTTCCCATGCATAAATGTTGACGATGTCTCAGGTGCACCTACAATGGGTGTCTCATGAAATGCTTGCATATATATGTACAACAATTTGTATAGATCATTCATGCATGTGTATGTAAATGTAAAAATTAAATTAGATCTATGATGTGTATTTAATTCAAACTTAACAAACTTTTTGAAAGAATGCACCTGAGCTGATGATGACTCAGGAGCCCTCACCACAACTTGTGCTTGGTCAGCACTAGGCATGCTCATCTGACCTCCCTGCATTTAGATATAATGTATATCAATCACACATCATGTGTAAACATTCAAAATAAATTAGATATATATATCCACACAAACTAAATTTAATATATATTCGTTTAAGTACCTGACCAAAAGGTGAGCCCATATCTACAACACTCGAATAAAAAATTTATGTGTATGTAAATGTAAAAATTAAATTAGATCTATGATGTGTATTTAATTCAAACTTAACAAACTTTTTGAAAGAATGCACTTGAGCTGATGATGACTCAGGAGCGCTCACCACAAATTGTGCTTGGTCAGCACTAGGCATGCTCATCTGACCTCCCTGCATCTAGATATAATATATATCAATCACACATCATGTGTAAACATTCAAAATAAATTAGATATATATATCCACACAAACTAAATTTAATAAATATTGGTTTAAGTACCTAACCAAAAGGTGAGCCCATATCTACAACACTCGACATATAAACATGATCATTTTGAGTTTCAGGAATTGTCTGATCATGCATCTACACCAAACACTTATTGAATTAATATTTTATTATATATATAATTTGATATTATTATTTAAACATGAATTTTGCACATTCCAAAAAAAAACTTAAGTTCAAAAGATGAACATACCTATGTAAGATGATGCTCAGAATATAGTAAATCCATAAATGACTCTGTCTCAGATGTAGGTGGGTCACCTGAAGTGGATGCTTGAGTATTCCTATTGCTGGAGCCTCCATGCTCTCTATTGACCACTTCAGCCACCGCGTGTGAAGTCTGATGAGTGAGATGTCCTGAAAGTGAACTCAATGCTCCTAATGTCAATAGCATGGTTTACTTCTGAAATGCAGCAGGAACACCAGGAGAAGCAGGAGGAACAATAGAAGCAATTGGAGCACATCGTTGAGGATCAACACGTGCTCCTAATCTATGTTGGGGCATGCCACGCCCAGCTCCTTGAAATGACCTCATATCAAAATAGTTGGGTTTTAAACCCAACTCAAAATCTACCCATAACTTTCTCAAAAAGTATAGGGTCACCTCAGAATTGCCATGTGGTGGAGTATCAAACACCATCCACCATCTATCCCAAAAATGTGCAGCTATCAAGGGGTGCCTACACCATAAAATTGAAATTCATTTTTTGGTGGGTGGAATTGGTTGGCTAGTGGCATAGGGCTTCTTTGGTAATTTTAAGGTCATTAATTTCTTTATAATACAATCCATCTACATAGAATTGTCTCCTCTCATCTCTCCATTGATGGAACCTATCTAGGTCCACATCAATAGATTGAATAGAATTGACAATAGTTTGCATCGTAGATGCAAACTGTGAGAGATGGGGGGGAATTCTAGGATCATTTTTTATCAGATCTATATTTTCTTGAATGACCGTAAGATTTTCCCTAATGCTCTTTCTCAACTGATCCTGGTCTACTATAGTGGTTGGGGGATTAGGAGGTGGAGGGTTTGGAGGAATGGGGTTTTCTTGTGGTGGTGGGTTTGGATCTATGGGATCTACAAGAATATGTGGTTCAAGCATAAAATCCTCAATGCTAAATAGTGGATCCATGTGAATGTACAACCAAATGGCAACTGCACATGTTAAACAATTAAATAATATATATCAACAAACTAATTAAATAATGTAGACAATTTGAAAGAACTATTTAAAAATCACATTAAATGTGCACAAATAAAAAATGCAATTCATTTGAAGACCATTCGATTTATCATTAAAAAATCCATAGCATGTACACATTAAAGTTGATAATTTAAGTTTGTACAAGTTTTGAAAATTTCAAATTTGTGGTTTACAATTTGAGTTTTGGGTAAGGGTTTGTGTTCATATTTTAGAATGTAGGGTTTAGTGTCTAGGGTTTTCTTGATTAATGATATGTGATTATGTATGGTTTGGAGTTTACATATAGTCTGAAAGATATCGATGTTTTATGGTTTAGGGTTGATAGATAGGATTATATGGCTCATGTGATGTATACATATAAGGTTGTAGACATCTATTTCAAGATTTGGGGATTTTGAAAGTTATATATGTATATTAGAATAATGTAATAACCATTAAGATCTAGAAATTAAAATAATTGGTTATAAGGATACATTTAAACATATTAACAATACATTTAAACATATAATAATAGAAACATAGGAATCATGGTATTTGAAAAGGGGAAATGATAATAGGAGTTACCATAGAACACAAAATATTGTTCATATGAGAGACATAAAAGGTATGAGAATTAAATATTATTTTAATAATAAATTATTAAACAATAGTATACTACATGAAACTTAAAGGATGCAAATAAATTAAAATTATAGCGATTAAAAGTAATAATTATGCAAAAAAATAAGGAATCCAAACTACCAATTCGGTAGGGTCAAATCCAAGAAAGTTTGCAACCCAATCCTTCACCAATTATAGAATTTAGAGTTATACATTTTAATTTCTTAATTTTTTTAAATTTTGAGTAATAATAATGAGGGAAAATCTATAAGTTGATGTTCTAGGACCCCCTTCAAGACAAAATGGTAACAATCGACCTAGATTATGTTGAATCAATAGTGAAGGAAATGAAAATTCAATATGTTATGAATAAAAGTCTATGGTTGTTATAACAAATTGAGGGAAATGCATTGTCTTGTGATACCTCACAATTATCTCTACTAAAAATAAACTTTGTTGATCACACCTAAAGACCCCTTTGTTAGAGAGACATAAAAGGTATGAGAATTAAATATTATTTTAATAATAAATTATTAAACAATAGTATACTACATGAAACTTAAAGGATGCAAATAAATTAAAGTTATAGTGATTAAAAGTAATAATTATGCAAAAAAATAAGGAATCCAAACTACCAATTCGGTAGGGTCAAATCCAAGAAACCAATCCTTCACCAGTTATAGAATTTAGAGTTATACATTTTAATTTCTTTATTTTTTAAAATTTTGAGTAATAATAATGAAGGAAAATCTATAAGTTGATGTTCTAGGACCCCCTTCAAGATAAAATGGTAACAATCGACCTAGATTATGTATTCTAACTTGAACTCTAACCCTAATTGTAATTAAATTGGGTATCATAACCTTAGTTGAACACTAACCCTAAATGCATATAAACCTTTTAATCATAAACCTAATTAAATATTGATTGAATGTTTCACTCTCACCAAAATTACAACCATTTAACCCTAGACTCTTAATTTAATTTTTACCCCAACCCTAGAGCCCTACACCAATTGACGGGGCTAATTCTAACTCCAACCCTAACCTATATCTTAAATTTTAATTCATAATTTCATAATCCTAACCCTAACCCTAATAAAAATATAACCCTAACTCTAAACCTAGTTGAATACAAACCCTAACCTCAACCCTTACCCGAATATTTATCTTAGAACCCTAACCCTAGAATGAATTTTAACCCTAGAAGCAAGTAATTGAATTCTTTAATAGTAAACAAGTAAACCTAATCATAACCCTAATTGTAATTTTGAAATCTAACTATATAATATATATTAAAGTTTAAGCCAAACCCTAATTGTACCCTAGATTTAACCTAATTTTAACCTACAAATGGGGTTTTAGTTTATGTTTTCTAGGGTTTTAGTTTACATTATGTTTTCTAGGGTTTTAGTTTATTTTACGTTCTCTAGGGTTTTAGTTTACGTTACATTTCCTAGGGTTTTAGTTTACGTTTTCTAGGGTTTTTGTTTACGTTGCGTTTTCTAGGGTTTTAATTTATGTTTTCTAGGGTTTAGGTCCAAGGATTAATGGTTTGAGTAAATTAGTTTTTTAGAACCTACAGTTTAGGGTTTCAAATTTCAAAACTCAATGTATCGAATTTAGGTTTTCGATTTAAAATTTTATGTTGTTTGTTTCGTTGATGTTTTCGGTTAATTACATGCAGTTTAAAAACTATTAAATATTAAATTAAAACAAACTAAACAAAAATAACTAATCAACAATTATAAAACAAAAATAACTAAATAGCAATTATAATGCAAAAATATTGTAGAATTCAACCAACCTAGAGGTCGCTGAGGTCACGTGTGTCAACGGGAGGAGGTGAGAGTGAAAATTTGGAAGATTCCAGCCGTCCAAAATGCGTACGCGATCTGCTTCTCCTTCTCCTGGTGCACTGAACTCGATTGTGAAAATGACTTTCACAGTCGCTTATTTAAAAAATTAAATAGTTTTTAGAAACGCGTACAAGTTTAAAAAACGTGTACGCATTCATAACGCATACGTGTTTTAGGTTCGTGTCCCCGAATAGTAACACGTACGCATTACTGATTTAGGATCGCGTATGTGTTTTGTGCGAGAAATTTTTTTCGGCCGAAACTTCCCCTCTTCGTGGACCCAACTTCTTGCACTTACCCTATAGTGTGATTTATCTTTTGCCACCTTTTCTATTGAACAGAAAGATGTTAAGCTAGATAGGGATAAAAGAGCCCCCCACATGATTGAAAATATGGAGGGATCATTAGAACCTATCAGAATTAACTTTGTATAAACTAATTTGGAGAACTTCTGTGTTGAGGAAGATAGAACAGAAGAAAATATCCAACCAACACCTATTGATAAAGAAGCTTCGAAGGAATTATCAGAAGGGGATTTATGGATCATGCATTTTGATGGAGCTTGCTCCAAAGAAGGCTCAGGAGTAGGAATAATTTTATTTCCCCACAAGGTAAAACTTTCAAGTATTCATTCTTATTGCAATTTTCTTGTACTAATAATGTTGTTGAGTATGAAGCTCTCATATTTGGTCTAAAGATAGCCTCAAAACACGGTATTAAGGTGTTAAAGGTTTTGGGGGACTCTGAGTTAGTTGTTTCCCAAATTAGATCCCGCTTTGTAGCTAAGGATAAGAGGCTTAGACAATATCGAAATGTAGTATGGGACACTATTGAAGGGTTTAGTTCTTTTGGCATTGAATGGGTTGAAAGAGGATAGACTACTAGATCAGACTTACTAGCAAATATTGTTGTTAAACTTGACGATGTCACTTTTGGTGGTATCTCACAAATAGAAGTACAAACTAGGCCTACAGTGCCTGATAATGTATGCAACTGGCAAGTGTTTGATGATGACACTCATATTATAAAGTTTTTGCATTGTGTGCATCAATATGAAAGCCAGGAAATTTATTTCGGCTCATTTGTAATTAATGTTGATGGTAAGGAGACCTTGTTCAGAAATGAGGTCATCCAGCTTAAAAAAAATACTATCCCTAGAGGTTTGGTTGCACTTGAGAGGGTTTTTAATGGTCCTAATATGTCAAAAGCTAAGCAATCCCCATCTCATAACAATGATCTAGAAGAATTAAACTTAGGAACATAAAGTGCTCCTAAGAATGTCTATATTGGAAAGAAAATGAAGCCTCATGTTAGAAGCATGTTGATTACCTTGCTTCAGAAATATAGACATCTTTTTTCCTAGTCGTATGAAGACCTTAAGGCATACAGGGAGGATTTATTTCAGCATGAGATCCCATTGAAACCTGATATGAAGCCTTTCAGGAAAAAATAGAGACCTATCAATCCTACCCTGCAACCTAAAATGCAAGAGGAGCTTGCTAAATTAAGGGAGTCAGGAATTATCAAACCAATTAGACACTCATCTTGGGTCTCTAATTTGGTACCTGTTAGAAAAAAGAATGGGGATATTAGGTTATGTGTTAATTTTAGGAACCTGAATGCGGCCTCTTTAAAAGACAATTACCCATTGCCTAATATGGAGGCTATGTTGCATAAGGTCATAGGTTGTGAGTTACTATCATTGATGGACAGATTTTATGGTTACAATTAGGTCATGGTTAAGGAGACTGGGCAATTTAAGACCACTTTCACTATTCCATGGGTTACATATGTGTATGTCAGAATGCCTTTTGGATTGATAAATCCTAGTGCGACCTTTCAAAGAGCAATGGATCTGGCTTTTGCAGATTTTTTGATCATTTCCTTGCAATTTATCAGGATGACCTTACTGCCCACAGTAAGAAAGAAGAGGACCATTGTGCCCATCTAGAAAAAAAAAATGTTAGAGCTTTGGAATATGGGATATCCCTGAATCCTAGAAAATGTACATTTGGGGTGAAAGAAGGAAAATTGCTAGGACACATTGTTTCCAAAGATGGAATTCGGATTGATCCCGAAAGAGTGGTTGCTATTGACAAGATCATACAGCCAAAAAAGGTAAAAGGTATCCATTCTTTCTTTGGAAAAATAATTTTTTTAAGAAGGTTTGTCACCAACTTTGCTGAAATTGTCTACCCAATATCTAAGATTTTGAGGAAGGGAGAAAAAATAATATGGATAGCGGAGCCATCTGAAGCCTTTCAAGCTATCAAATATGCAATTAAGCAGGCACCTATCAACAAATCCCTGGATTATTCAAAACCATTCTAGTTATTCACTTTTTCCTCTTTTCATACTATAGCTGGTGTACTGTTATAAAAGAACAATGATGGTTTTGAGCAGCCAATTGCATTTTTCAGTAAATCATTGCAAGCTGTAGAATTAAAATATGACATATCTGAGAAGCAGGCATATGCCTTGGTAAAGGCGGTGAAAATTTTCAAACCTTACCTAATGGGAGAAGATGTTGTTGCCTATGTACCAACAGTCGCAGTCAAAGATATCTTCACCTAGCAAGAGACTACAGGAAGAATGTGCAGATGGATTAACAGAATCCAAGAATTTAATATTGACATATAGATTACTAAGCTTGTAAGGGGTTAGGGCCTAGCCAAATTAATGGCTGAAGAAAATATGGAAGTCAATCAGATTAACCAAATAGAGCAACAAAATTTTGCACCTATTTGTGACATGCAAACTTGTGGATGGTACAGGAGGATTGTGGAGTACTTGCAGACAATGCAATGTCATGAAGGCATGCCCCTTACTGAAAAAAGAACCCTTAAATTACAAGCAATCAGATATGTCATTATTGATGGCGAACTATGGTGGAGAAACCTTGAGGGCACTATACTTAGGTGTGTAGATGGAGATCAAGCTGAGGATCTGCTGGTAGAAATGCGCAAGGGAGTTTGTGGAGGCCATTATATGGCTTCAAGACAACAGCTAATAAGATTCTAAGGGCAGGATATTGGTGGCCTACTATATTCAAGGATGCACACAGATATGTTTAAAAATGTGATGCCTATTAGAGATTCACCGAAAAGTTAAAATTCTCTAGAAATTTACCATTAAGAACTGTGTCTGTTTCTACTCCTTTTTAGCAATGGGGTATAGATTTTATAGGAGAAATATCTAAAAAATCTAGTGGGGGACATTTGTGGATACTGGTAACTGTAAATTATTTCACTAAGTGGATTGAAGCAATTCTAGCTAGAAGGGCCACAAGAAAAGTTGTTATTGACTTTTTAACTAAAAATATTTTAAGCCGATTTGGGGTGCCTAATAGGATTGTATTAGACAATGCAATGTGTTTCAGACCAGAAGAATTGAAACCTACTCATTTGGCTCAAGTGATTCAATGGATAGAAATTGAAGAATTGACCAGGAATGCATCTACACAAAATAAAGATAATGTTGATTCATTAAAAAAAATTTGCATGAATATTGAATAAATTGAGGGGAAAAATGATGTAGGATTGTATGAGACACCTATTGTGTTTCCTAATCCTAATTGTGATGCTCATGTCACTGAGATTCTATTGCAAGCTAGTGATTGTGATTTTAAGGGTAATGATTGCAGTACTGAGAATGCAACTGAGTTCTTATTTTTACTAGAGTCGTGTGGGAATGAAGAGCCCCATGTTTGTTTCCTAGTGAAGGAACAATTTTCAGATGATGTTCATTTGGAGTGTGCCCTAGGTATATTAGTAGTGGACTAGGGAAGTTGTATAAATATTGAGCAATCTAAGGATAATGATGTGTGTGGTCAGAAGAGTACAATTGGAGGTGGCCATTATATTGATGAACACATTGGCACTAGGGTCTTTCCTGATTATCTATGTGAAGTGGAGATGGATGTGTTATTGCCTTCTGGAATTGATGTGATTAGTAAAAGGTTTTTAGATCATGCTAAAATATTCACTTATAAGTCAACATATTCAGCATGTAGTGTTGAGTACAAGGAAGCTTGTACGTATTGTTCTGTTTTTTCTGATCAAGGTGAAATTGATGCTTTTAAATCTATCTCTGAGAGTTTTCATATAGAAATAAATGAAGAGGTACAAGAAAGGATGTATACGGAGTGGCCGAAGATGAATGTGTTTGTGCATTCCCTGAATAATGATGTAGCCAATACTGCTAACTTTTGTAATGCCCTGGTATACTCCCAATTGACATATTTCATGGGGTGGCAACCAATTTTGAGTAGAAAATTCTAGGAGGGAAATTCCTAGAGCTACATATCATCTTTGTTAGGTGATGGAAGTAAGGATACCATGCACACCGTTCCATATGACAACTTTCAGTTTAATGTGCAAACTGATGATACCAGAATGGACGATGTTATGGACTAGGTAAGTTATGAAAGTTTCCATTTCCTGGTACAGCTAATCCAGCATCCTATGAAATATGACCAGAAGCAGGATAAGGTGAAGTATTATCATGGTCATATGGTGCTCTTAAAATGGTGGGGCAAAGCATTGATTGAATCAGTAGAGGGGCAGAGTATAGGTAGTCACCATAGTATTCTCAAAGGTATGGGTCATCCCATGAGCTTCGAAACATCAAATAGTGAATGCTGCAAGCTATTTTTGTGTCAGAAAATGTAGAATTTTGTTTTTGATAGGGGTAGACCTTGATTTCTCTTATTTGGTGGCCTGGGGCTACCAAGTTTGTACATAGAAGTCCAGTTGATAGAACAAGGTAATATATCTGTTAAAGAGCCTATGTAATTCAGTAATCTGGTCTGCGAAACCGGAGATTCTAGATTCTTTCTATGCCCATAGGGGGCATACATCCCCAGTCAGAGCCACTGATGGGACTTTCAATTTTTTAAGTGATGCAAGCTGGGGTTTTGGGGTTTCAAAGTTACCCATGGTGATTTTAATTATCGAATTTTGAAAACCCTCTTATTATGTTTCAACAGTGACTTACTACCAAGGGTAACTGGTCATTTTAATAAGGTTTTATGCCTCTCAGGTTGTGTCTTTACTGGCCCCTTTCACTTGGCTTGCCGGTCTTTCTACTAGGATGGTTTATGTTTGTATACCACTAGGGGTTTCACTAGCCAGTCCCACCTGAATGCTGCATGTCATGTCTGGATGACCGTTCGATCGTAGGTTTTGATCTGGGCCATTTCTTTCCAACCTCACAGGTTTTCCTATTGACATCACCAAAGTGGTGCGAGTTTTGTGAGATGTCGCCATCTGGCATGAATGGATGTGTGGGGTTTTTGCCAGGGTGTTAGCGGTGATGTCTGTCCATCTCTTCACTGGCAATGGTCTTTAAAAATGGGGTTAATTATGACCTCTCACACACCTCGCATGATCGAAGTAAATATTCCTAAATTTACTGCGAGGTCTACGAGGGGGTGACATCTGGTCTTTCTTCTTAGGCCAATGGAGCTGTGTGGGTCCTACTATCTGGTTCAAGCCTCCTGTTTTCGTGGGTTTTGATTGGTCATGTTTTCCCAGGTGCTAAACTGGATTGTCGATACTCATTGAACTGATCTCAACCCTCCAATTCGCCAGATGTGTTCTGCATCAGTGGTTCAAATTCAAAGGAGGGGTGTGTGATTCATCTGTGTGGCATACACTGCCTTGCTTTTGCTAGTTTCATTAATGGCACAAATTTTTTCAGAGGATCTCCTCTTGATTTTCTCTGGCATGCGAATAGTGCCATCCTATTGAAAACACTCATGGTTGTATTAGCCACTAATTATTCAAGTTCTTGAATTTCTTTCAAGCAATTATATCCTACACACTAAGCCATTCGATAAATGTTGACCAAGTTACTTGCATTTAGCATTGCATTTTTGTTTTTGTGTAGGAAGGTTTTTTCTCCGTGTATTGTAAGGCTTTGTTTTTCTCTATAAACAAATTGACTGAACGCAGGAGTGTGAGGCTGGGAGCCCAAAGGTTGCCAGTCATGATGGAGCCAGTTACTTCCATAGTGCCTGGGCCTACTACTAGGAGTACTAGAAAGAAGCTAATACGTTGCTCATCCCCTGTGGTCATATCTGATTCTGATGGTAATGAATCTGACACCAATTCGGACTATCGGTGTTACTTGGCCACCTTAATAGAGTTGATGGGAGTAAATGAGGAGGTCCTAGTAGTTGAACCTATAACTACATTGGCACTAGGTTTGTTTGTTAGGGGTTGTGCTGACAAGGCTGGTATGGGGAAGGTGGTTCCGTCGCTGTCTCAGGTGCAGACTCGAAGTGGTCGCCTGTACCAGGGCCGTGTTTTTTCTTGATGGTTACTAGTGGTGGGTTTGTTGGATGTTTCTTTTCCTATTGTTTCATCATGTGGATGTGGACATGCACGTACTTTGCATGAAATTTTTTTCTCCGACTGGTTACTATGTAACCATTTTTTATTCCTCTGATCATGCACAATGTTATCGAATGATGAGGAATGTGAATTTGATTTTCACTTTGGGTTGAAATTCAATTTTGATATTAATAATGTAGCCTAATGCTTGTTGCTCTCCTATTATATAAAGGAGATTTCATGGCTTATTGTAGAGTCAAAATTTTGGGTCTGAAAGCTTGGAGTCTGTACAGTTAGCTTTAATGTTGGAATTTTTTGAAAATTATTCAGGAAATCATCCCAAGTGGGGATTTTTATAAAGTTAGTATGCTATGCTTTTTTAATTACTGATATTGAAACAAACCTATAAAATTAAGATGGTTTTCTCTCCTATGTGTGTGTGTGTCATGGATTATGAATGGATTTATCAGGGGTTTCTCTCTTTAGTTTCAATGGTGAAGTGAAAGTGTAAATTTTTTCTTGCTTTAACTTAATGAGTTAATCAAATGCTTAAAAATCTAAATTACATGTTCATGGTTGTTTATACTCAGGATTCACTAAGAAGTGTTGTTTTAATATACTAAAACATCTCATAGTAGTAATGCTATATGAAGATAAGTTCACAATATCACAATTATACTTTGTATGACTCCATCGCCCAATGGATGAGGCACTGTGTAATGTTTGCAACCTTTCTCTTTGGTTTGAGACTGTAGTTCTAAGCATGGTGACCAAATGTAGAACATAACCACATATTAAAGCTTGTCTTCCTACAGGAAGTAAGTCTTGCATTAATTTGGTCAATTTCGTTGCTCTTTGGCACCTGTAATTATTCTTTGGTCTGCCAATATCAAGAATAATGACTATTCCCTTGAGTGTGTAAGGATTGTAATCTATATACAAAAAGTGTTCTTACCACTTATAAAGGAATTTTTATGAACACATTTAGGTTTACCCACCTTGGTCCTACAGAGCCAAAAGTGTAGGAGAGGTCATTCCATAACTGACTCTCGTTAGTTGGCCACTAGCCTTTGCAGTCATCCATAATAGGGGTTGGCTACCTCTTAGAGAACTGCAATCTCTATGTGGAAAAAAATACCAACAAATTCTTTGTTGATTTCTTGCGGAGGTGAGCTAGGTAAGGTTTCTACACAGAAACTCAAAGGTTCTTCATTCATTTTAACTTATTTGAATGCATTTCTAGAGGCTAATACCCACGACCATTGATATTTCCTCAAGTATTTCCACCTTCATGCTTGGCTAAGACTTTCTCTATGTTTTGGGCCACCATTGAGGAACTTCTGGAACCTTTTACCACAGGATTTGGAATGTATTTTCTTTATTATGAAATCAACTGCAGCTTAGGTAACTTTTGCAGCAAACAAACCTTGCATTCCTTTTTCTATTCAATCGATAAAATGATCACTTCGAGCTCGATAATGGCAACATGATGAATGTATTTTGTTTCTTCTCTACACATTATGGGTATAGCTCTATATTTTCTCCTTGAAATTTCATGGCCTCTCAAATTTACGAGTTCTCCTTATACTCGAACAAGCTTGAGGGTTTGTCCATTTTCTGAATGTGACAAAAAGAGATAATGTTGTTTAGTTTTTTTGAAAGAATTGAAAGAAAATCTTCTTCCATGAAACACTGCAGCCACTCAAAACTCAAGTTTCCTTTCTTATTTTCTTGCAAGATCTCATGGGTATCCTTTTGTAGCAAAAAATGAGAGAATCTCTACATTTTAAAGTCATTATTTTCTCAATTTTTATGGCCTTGCTATGTTTTCATGGTCGGGGCCTTTCAAACTACTAGGTAGTACAAAAACTCTCTTGGCTCGACCTCTGTAAAATATCTCACCCATTTTCTAAAAGGAATAGAATGTAACCCTCCTTTTCTCTATTTATCGAGCATCCTTCATGGTTATATCATCTTGGTCATGCCTCAAATATTTTTTGCATTTTGTGAATCCATTTAAATTCTCCAAAAATTGGGTTCAAAACCCCTTGATGTTTGACACAATTTTTGGGTTTCACCGTCGTTTGCACTCACGTAATTTTGGAATCTTGCTTCATTCTTTGCTATAAGAGGAACTCTAATCGCTTTGCATTTTATTATTTTTCATGCAGTGAGTGATGATTGTCTGAACAATATTTAAAGTTTCCCATGCTAGAGATTATCTCAAGCTTCAATGGGTTGTTTACTTGATTCAGCAAACCCTCGAGCTGCCTCTAGCTTTAGCACTACATTTCTCGACATTTGAAAAATCTTCACAGATACATCATGTCTATACTTTTTTTTCAAAAACACTCACTGTTCCATGCTAATGTTCTTTTTTATAGACAAACTTTCATGTCAATCTTATTCACATGAATTCTCTTGTATTATATTCTCTTATCATTTGTCTCATAACTATGCTTGGGATATGACAATATTTCTATGTGACGAATGCTTGATGATTGTTCCATATGCAGAAGCCATTGTATCCTTCAAATTTTGCATACACAGATTTATAATGATCTTCATACATTGCCTAGATTGTTGAAGATGATTCCTTGTCTTTTGTGCTATGACTAAGTTATTAGTTTCACTTTATTGTTGTCTACTCATTCTCTTCTGACTATGCACTTTCAATACCTTTTCACTCCTTCTAGTCTTGAGAAAACACATGATTGTTGTCCTATCATGGATGATAGCATATGTAATGTATTTCAATAGCTATGCATATGATGACTATTTCATGTTAACACTCCATGAATAATACATTCTTTGTTGCCCCTTTTATGTGAGCACTTGTTTTTCACTACTTCTTTCTTCTTGATGGTTGTACCTCCAAGGTATATACTTCAAACAACATAGACAATGGAGATCATTGATGCATGTCACCAATAAGATATAAGACATGATGTCAACATGATTCCATGAAACTAAAAAATGATAGCATAAATTATTTGTATAAAAAAAACAATTCTTAAATGGGAAAATGGTGCACTTTTATTCTATTCTACACATTACTTAAGCATTCAAATGAGCCCATTGTTCATCTGTGATTTCCATTTCAAAGGGGGGCTACCTCATTGCACCTTTGACTTGGATATCATGAAAGGACAATGTGCAAGTTGTTCTTACAACCCCTTTGTGAATTACTCCTTTAGCTGAAGATTCTTTTATTTGAGTATTTTTAATGTGTCTCATTCCCCTCTTGAGACTTAGGGGCAGCATGTTGGGCTCAACCCTTATAGGAGCCCATTTTTGCACCACATGCTATTATATCAACATAAATGAATCTAGTAACAAGATCTCACCTATACCTACACAGTGAACAAACATATTAGATAAAAATAGTGAAGCTCAATGCTCCTGTGGTGTTTGATTTTTCAGGATTTCTTTCATACATGTGATGATTGATCAACCAACTTAATGCATCATAGGAATGTGCTATATTTCTATTGATCGCGAATATAATGAGATTCATATCCGAAGCTCTAACCAACCCTTTTTATCATGATGTAGGCTCATCTGAAGGTCAAGAGTGAGAAGGAGCTAAGGAAAATGAAGACCCACACAAGATTCTGCTAAGAAATGATGGATATGTTTCTGTTCATGTGCTCTTTTAATTACTTTCTTCTTCAGATGTATAGTGTATCTCTATGTTGTTTTAGTTCAGCTACTCCCACAGATTGTGTGGGAAATTTGATCATTCTTTTCCTTTCAATATACGAAACAAACTTTATGCAATCTTGTGTATATTCCATTACAAAATGAATGAAAACAATATCTTGTAATTTTATATATTTCCTTTATATTGCCAAAACTTGCACAATGAAAATTGAATTCTCATTTAGCAGAAATATGTTGAAATACCTTTCAACTTTAAATGTAATCAACTATTTCAATTGTACCAAATTGAGTTGTAGGTGAAAAATTGGTAACATTTATGGAATTTTTTGTTGAATGCTTGCCTGCTAAGCATATAGACCAATAGCCTTAAACATCCATTAGGCATGGAGTCAAATTTTTCCCATCCAGACTTTGGAAACCATTGTAACTCAAATACAAATACTCCAAATAGTAGCAAAACCAAACAAAAATCAAACTAACAAGGCTCTTGTGGCCAAAAAACATGTGCATTAACACTTAAGGAAAAAAAATAGAACTGAAAGAAATCTTGCTTGAGCACTTATTAGTAGAAAACACTAACTCTAACCTACACTAACTAGCGAAGATGGTACTTAGACAAAACCATTAATTGGTTTTGGAAAATAACTCCCTCTCCTTAATGGCACCTTCAAATTTTGAAAATTTGAAGTGCCCATGACGTGAAAATTTGTCTTTGCACACTCAGAAGTGCACCTAAAAAATCTACCCAAATGACCTACTTTGGAGGGTCATAATTTGGAGCCAGTTGATTTTCATGCCAAACCCCTTGGTGAGTGCATTCATTTGACATGTGTTAACAAGTATGTCTGATTTTAGCATCCTGTGATGAGTTTTGATAGGGTTTTGAAACAAAAAGTTGGAGGGTTTTGAAAAACAAAGTTGGAGGGTTTTGGGACTATTTTGTTGTTTGCAAACTCCCAAGTCCTACGAAGTGGCCTCCTGTTCAAGTGGATATTTCATAGCTGGATGATCATCATGATGAATGGATTGTTTCTCTACATTCCCCTCATATTCTTATGGTCCCTAGTTTGGTTTTAGAGCCTGAGGATCTGATTTGGTATTTTGAGCAGGTCAAAAGCCAATGCAATTTGTTTTTTTTTTACATTTGTATTTCCAGAATGTTTTAAGGTCAACTTTGATCCTTAATATCTTGTGAAAAATGTGAATTGAAGGAAACCTCTTGCAAACATACTCAATGGACCCAAATGATTTAGTTTTTCCAGTTGTGGTTTCCCAAGAGAAGATTTGGTATTTTTTGAGGTGACTTGGTGAGCCCTAATTGGTTTTGGACAGGTGCAGTAGTAGTAGAAAAGTCTGACTAAGCCACTTTGGATGTTAATATTTTGCACCTTGGGATGAATTTTCGGTTCATATGGTAGTGTTCTTGTTTAGTTTTATGCCTCCTAGATGAGTTTTGATGGGTTAATTAATGTGTTGCTGATTGCGACTACACCAAAATTGGTGTTCTGGAAAGTTTCAAATTTCCAAATTATAAGTACAACCCATTTCTCATTTTAGTCTAAAACATCCCCAACTCCATTTTTGTCAAAAATAGAGGTCATTTTATACATTATTTTAATGTATTTCGGATGCAACAAACATGTCCCAAGGGCCATTTTATAAAGGAGGTACCTATTTTTGATGGTTTGGTTATATAAAGGAAATATGCCCACTAAATAGATCTTAGGTGTAGATGCATTTGAGTTATACATTATGGTATTCTAAGGTCATGATGAAAGCCATAAATAGGGAAATGAATGATCAACTATAGAGTTGATATTTGAAGTTTGAAAGAGGCATGGCAAAATGCACCAATATATGCATTGTGGTTTGGTTCCTAGTATAACCATGGTTTGTAATCAGCCCCAACTAGGTTTTAAAAGAGGTTTTAACATTGAAAGATATAGACCCATCAATTTCAGTGGCATTAATGGTTACCCAAATTTTATTCCATCTAAAATCATAGATAAAATACTAAGATTCACTAGTGAGAATTTTGAATGAACATCACAACATTTACAAAGTTTCATTAATTTGATAGATGATCAAATAGATCATGAGGATGCTATCATGAAGTTATTTGTGAGAAATTTAGAAAATGATGTAGAGCACTGGTTTTCTAGCTTTCCAAGGTATTCCATATGTTCATGGCGAGGGTTTAGAATACTTTTCATTGATTGGTTTAAAGGAGTATCAACGGATAATGTGTGCTTGTTAGATAATAGACATTTGCATATCCAAGAGTAATTTGAAGAGAAATCTAAAAGAAAAGTTGAATCCACATTACCTATTGATGCACTCTATGATATAAAGAGATCTGAGGATGAATCCCCTATGAATTTCATGATAGATTCATGGAATATTTGTTTCCTATACCAAAATAAAAAAGACCTGATGGAAAATTTTGCATTGATTTATTCTATGAAAATTGTGAGCTAGGTTTGAGTACCTTACCAACTAACTTGAAGCCCCCTATCCTTAAGTGTTTATACCAATGGATTTCAGTGATTGGAGAAATGATAGGGCAGTTTGGAAGTGGTTTTCTGACTAGCCTATGTGATGGTACCTTTTCCAGACTTGATCAAATAGATCTGGATGGTATAGCAAAAGATAATGATATTGCATCTTGAGGTGATGAGGATGTTGTTTCTGAACAACCTACATCAAAAGCATACCCAGATGAAGATTGTAGCCATAATATTCATGATGAAATGAATGAAACATATGAATTTTCTTGTGTTTTCTCTGAAAATATAGAAATAGAGAGCCACTTTTCTATATTAGATGAAGGCTACAATGATGCAGATAATTTCTTGAATGATTATCTCAATTCAAAGTGTGTTGATGATATTTTCCTTTCAAATAATGAGTGTGATGTTGTGAAGAACAATGGGATTCAAAATTCTTTTAGACAAGAGCACGATGAGGGATATGGATTGAATTTATTTTTTGAAGAAGAGATATGTGATCACCAGTGCTATGGTACACTTGGTCCGGCCTCTTCTACAAGTGAGTGTGGCACTGATACAAGCTTCCATAATGATGAGACAAAGGATTTTTCTGATTTAGGGAGTGATTTTGATAATTTCAGTGTATCCGATGCAAATTATAAAGTGTGCAATTAATTTCAGTTGCAGAGATCATCCACAAGAAGCTGCAATGAAGAAATAAACAATGATTTTCAGTTTGACAATGAGGAATGTGACCTTGCTGATTGTTGTAGAAATATGAACAAGGAAGGAGATATGTATGCAAGGGATTCACTAGATGAATCGATTCAGGTAGTTGATTATGAGGAGAATGCATACGTTCGCAATGTAAGTGATGAGAAAGGGACTCTTTTATTGTTTGACTCTTCACCTTCTTCCATTCCTTTTACTGGTTTTGAAGTTATCACTGAATGTTTGCATGAGAATAGCACAAATGTGGTTGTACATGAAAGTGATAAGGTAGAGACAAATATTGGTACAATAGATAAAGCTCTTTATGATGAGTTTGCACTTGAAGAATGTGATTATGTCAATCATATGGATGCATATGAGAAACTTTTTTCTAGATCTGCAACTCATAGTACTTCTCATGAGTAGTATGCTTTGGATTTTCATGTTGGTGTAGTAGGAGGTAATGTTGGAAGTGGATTCACTCTGAGAGGGGGGGGGGTGAATCAGAAAGGAGTAATTTTAACTTTTAACCTTGAAATCATACTTAAACTTTTGCTCAGATTAACCAAAGAGATGGATTTGATTAAGTGGGTGAGCATTAACATTTCAGGTCAGATTGACATGAGACTTGACTAACATTTGCAACTCATATCAAATGATACTGTTCAAATAAATCTTTATGAACAATCTTGTTGTGCTTTATCAACAGAACTATAAATATTCATAATATGAAACTTTGACTTTCTTATGATAGAATCTTGAGAATTCATATAATGAGCACATAATGCAGAAGTTAATTCACCTTATAAAAGACATTTTTCACCAAATTTTTCCAATCTAAATTTGCATGCAAAACATGAGAAAATTGACTTTTAAACTTTTAAATAGCCTTAAAGTATCAGAGCATTGACCAACTAAATGATCACAATAACGTAAGTGACTATAAGAAAGAGTATGCAAGATAAACATAAATCGCACAAAAAGGAGACACAAAAATTGCCGAGTGGAAAACCCTCCTGGGGTAGAAAAACCACTCCTAAAATGCCTTATTGGCTTAATTTCAAAACCACTGTTTACAATGCCTTATAGGCTACTTTCTGAGCACCAACTCAAGGAGAACTATCCCCTCATTTAGAGACACCAATCTCAAGGAGCACCAACCCCTCATTTAGAGACACCAACCCCTTTACTGTTTCAGTAATCATACAATAATACAGAGGATCTCTCTATTTCTCTTTTATCTATCAAGTGCCTCTTGATAGACAATATCTAAACTCCTCAAAGTTATAAAAAAGAACCTTCAGAATTTCAGGCATTGTCAAGCCTTAAGTCAACTTGATTATCAACTCATATTTCAGATTTTCAATCTTAGAGCTCAACATTTTTCAACAAAAACACTGTGATGTACTCACATTATTTGTTCCTTTTTGTTTCATACTTTTCTCATTTTTCTACTTCATCACCCTTTTTATCTCACCATTTATTAATTATCGTCTTTCAGATTTTATAACCTTTTTCATGAATTACCACATCAAACCAATTAACACCGACTTTTCTCTTTTCTTTTTTTTCCTTTTTATTAGAGCCCTAATCTCTCCATTTTCATTTGATTACAGATTTCATCATTACATTCAAGGAAGATTACAATAGTTTCTCATTTTTCTGTTTAAGAGAATAAGAACAAAAATGATCATCAGATTACCAAACTTCAATTGACCAACAATTTCATGTGTTGTAGTGTCCATGTGTGAAAGATCCATATGAAGAAGTTCTTCTGATAGGAATATCCAAGCATTTTTCAAATATAGAAGGCGGACTGAAACCTGCCCTCTCAAGTAGCCTGCACAAATAGAGCTGAAAATAAGAATCATTAAATCATATATAAAATTCATGAACAAAACCCTCAAAAAGCCAACTACAACAGTAGTGCAACCAACAACTCCAATGCAATGTAACTGTAACTTCAAAATGATTCATCCAAAAATAACCATTATGAAAGAATCCATGTAAGAGACTGAACAGATTCGAAGTCATCATGATTTCCCCAAACAGATACCACTGTTTCATAAAACTGATAAGATAAATCTATTGTAAAGTGTAGTTAAAAAAATATGCAATATTTTTGGTTTTGACCAGTAAAAATATTTAACCAATTTTCACCTTCCATTTAGAAGTAACGGTTCTGCAAACCAATTGAAAAAATGAATACCTGAGAGTATCAAAATAGATGTTGCATGTAGCAATTTTTACCAGACTGCAAAGTGGCTTCGCAACCCGAGCTTCTCCCTTATTCGAGCTCTTATTCAATGGCAGGAAAGTGATAGGTGAACTGACCACTGTCATGGTCTTTCTATTTTCCAATATAGTGCCAAAGATCAGTAAACCAACTACTAGAACAGTGAAATGACTGTGAGATAAACAACTCAATGATGGTGGCCAGAATAGGGTTTCAAAACCTTCGAACAATGAAGCATAATGATTTACCCTATTTTCCACAGAAAATCCTTTGCATAGTATTCCAACATTTGGAGTCCAAGAAGACAAAAAATTTATAGATCAAAACCACATAATACACTTTGAAATCCATAGAAAGATCAACGACTTGCATGCCGATAGATATAATTTGACATCTGTTTCCTTACCGCACAACAGCGGCCACCCTTCAGACTACCTGTGGTACAGTGGTAGCTAACACTAATTGTTACCACATCCTTTACCGCCCAACCACGGTCTTGAATCAGAATACTCATGTTACAGTGGTAGCTCCAAGCTAACCGCTAGTCATTTCCACCATGTTACCACGGTTATACTTCTGACAGCCCACGGTGTAGCGATAATTGTCTTTCTTATCGCTGATTATTTACACCACATTACCATGGTTAACATCCTGATAGCTCGTGGTATAGCTGTAGCTGTCTATTTTCCACTAGCCATTCTCACCGCGTTACCACAGTTTCCCTGATGATAGCCTACGGTGTAGCGATAGCTATTGGCTTGCCACTGGCGGTTTCCACCGCACTACCATGGTCATTGGCTTAACTGCCAGTGGTACCACGGTAAGACCTTTTGAAGCCATGGTCTTACCAAATATTTTACCTATTATCGACCTTTGAAGCCATGTTAATTAACCATGATGAGACCTGATATAAATATAAAGTGCACTGCAATATAGAGTGCCAAATAATATCCAAAGCCAAAAGATATCCATTAAATATCAAAGTCGATTGCCACGTTAGAATGTCATTGTATACTCAAGGACTTGTGTTGAGTAATATAGGCTGATGTACATGTTGATTTTAGTAAGCCTTACACCCATGCCATAAACACAATACCATACACAAAGAAAATTATCAATTTGTTTACCTATGACCAAAACCAAATTTACACCTCATTGACATCCAGTGCTATATAATATGTCCAATGCCAAATGATATCCAAAGACTTATGAGATATAGTGAAGATTAAATTTGCATGATGAATTCACAATGCCATTCCACTTACCATAAACCCTTATTATATTGAGAAACAAGCTGCATCATATAGACCAGACTGAGAAATACCTAGGCACCAACCCAAGGGAGTTTTTACATCAAGGACAAATTCCATAGAAGAAGTCAACAGGTAATGTTAATGTGATACTCTTTGCAATATTGAATGTGTATTGAACACTCACTATGATGAATTTGTTGCAAATGAAGATTGAGAGTCATATGAACTTGTACTTGAAGCTTCTTTTTGTGACAGCATATTGAGTGTTGACCATCTTCTCTATGAACTTGAAATAGGAAACATTGTTTGGGATGCTGACATTTCTTTTGAATGCCATAATTTGAATGAAGATGAAAATAATATGTGTGTTGATAAATCTTGTTTTCAGAACCATGAGGCATATAATGATGTGTTTGGGTTGTTTTGTTGGGATGAAGATAAACTTACTTCTGGTGCAATTGAGTTTGAAGGAGTTACAAATGTGTGAGCATTCTTTTCTCAACACACAAGAGGATTGCACATTATTTTTGAAGCATGATATCTTCTATGAGCATAATCATTATGAGGTGGTTAGTAAATGTGATAAGAGTGTGTATTCATGTAGTCTTCATCATTATCCTCATATGTTATCACTTGCTACAAAATCAGAAAATAAAGATATTGGTAGTGATGTGGACTATGTGATTTGTTTGCCACATGACAACAAAGCTAAATAGAGAGAAAGTTTCCAATTATACAAAGGTAGCTTGACACCCGTGTTTGCATAAATGAAGCCACTCATGTTGTTGTGGCATGACACAAACAAGTATGGATTGAGGGAGATCAACTCCTTTAACATATTGATGTTTGACATGGGTAAGAATTGACTCTCCTTTTTCATTTGGTGGCCAAGGGTCACCAAGTGAGGTTGAAAAATTGAATAAGGACTCAGAGCACCCAATGGACTTGGCACTTGGTCTACTCCCTAGAGATTTGGAATCTCTCCATACCCACAAGGGGCATGTGTCCCTAGTCAGAGCCACTGATGGCACCTTCAAATTTTACAAATTTGAAGTGCCCATGATGTGAAAAGTTTGCTTTGCACACTCAGAAGTCCATCTGAAAAATCTACCCAAATGACCTACTTTGAAGGGTCATAATTTGGAGCTAGTTTATTTTCATGGAAAACCCCTTGGTGAGTGTATTCATTTGACATATGTGAACATGTATGTCTAATTTTGGCTTCCTATGATGAGTTTTGATAGGGTTTTGAAACGCAAAGCTGGAGGGTTCTGGGACTGTTTTGTTGTTTGCAAACTCTCAGTCCTACAAAGTGGCCTTCTATTCCAGTGGATATTTCATAGCTGGATGATCATCATGAAAAATGGATTGGTGCTCTTCATTCCCCTCATATTCATATGCTCCCTGGTCCACTTTTAGAGCCTTAAGATCTGATTTGATATTTTTACCAGGTCAAAAGCAAATGTAGTTTGTTTTGTTCTTACATTTGCATTTCCAGAATGTTTTAAGGAGGTCAACTTTGACCCTTAATATCCTATGAAAAAATTGGATTGAAATAAATCCCTCTTGCAAACATACTCAATGGACTCAAATGATTTAGTGTTTCTAGTGGCGGTTTCCCAGGAGAAGATTTGGTATTTTTCGAGGAGGTGACTTGGTGAGTCCTAATTGGTTTTGGACAGGTGTAGTTGCAGAAAAGTCTAACTTAGCCACTTTGGATGTTAATATTTTTCACCTTAGGATGAATTTTACCAAGCCATTTGTTGCAATGAATTTTTGATTCATATGGTAGTGTTCTTGTTTATTTTTGCACCTCCTAGATGAGTTTTGATAGGTTAATTAATGTGCTTCTGACTATGACTGAACCAAAATTGGTGTTCTTGGAAGTTTCAAATTTCCAAGCTCTAAGGACAATTGATTCCTCATTTTGGTCTAAAACATCTCCAAATCCATTTTCATCAAAAAAAAGGTGATTTGATACATTATTTTAATGTATTTCAAGTGTGATGAACATGTCCTAGGGGCTAGTTTACAAGGAGGTACCTAATTTTGGATGGTTGGACGAAGTTTGATTTAGAACTCATGTTCTAAGTAATTGATTATGGCCACACACAAAAAATCTTGGCTCCAAGGGTCACCGTTTGTGCATAGTGAAATTTCTCTATTTGGCCTACATTTTAGAATAATAAGACATCTCACTTAATTAATTTAATCATATTGGTTAATTAATTAAGTCACTTATTAATTTAGGTTTTCTAAAGATAAACTTAGGCACATTAATAATTATTTATTTATTTATTAATTATTAAGTGTGCACACTAGGGTTTACCTTTTTAGGTTTTCTTTAGGGTTTCATGATCTCCTTCATAAAGATTGATCTCATTGTAATTATTACATTATTCAATAATCAATATTTTTGTTTTGCTTCCACATTCTTGCTTGAGAGTTTATAGAACATCTTTTTTTTGGTTATGGATATATGTTGCACGTGATAGGTGATTGCATGCAGGTAATTCTTGGGGATTGTGAAGTTAAATTTCTCAACTTCTACATGGTATCAGAGCTCCAGACCTATGGCTACCTATTTGTGATTTGAAGATATTCTGTCACAACATTCTTTTATGTGTAAGGGTTTCAAGCCAAGCAGATTTTTTGTGGATCTTGGGGTAGGCATTTTTTTTGTGCATTTTTGGGAAAAGCAGATGTCACCATCATGTTCAGAATGCCAAAAAACATTAGGAATGCCTTTCATTTAGTCGATTTTGGAGCTGTTGAAAAAAACAGCAAAAAGAAATTTCTAAGGAAGCTGTACGTCATCCCTAGCATGTAGTTCGAGGCAAAAAATTCACGAAAATAAATATTTTAAAAAAATAAAAAATCAGAACAGTGCACAAAAATTGTGCCTCTAGTTCAGAAGCAGACAACCACCTGCCCACCGCTTGGCAGCCACCTGGGCACCACCCACATGCTAGCCATCAGAACCCGCCGCTCACAACATTGTTGACTCCTCTGCAAGCCCTCACAGGCTTTAAAACTTGGTCGGGATCCTTTGGAGGACCGAGCACTCGACGCTCAGCCCCCTACTGGCCCTTCAGCCCCTGTAGTGGTCACGTGTGTGACTAGGGGCCCATGGCTTTAGCCCCCTGTCCTAGTGGCTAGTCCTGCATAGGACCTAGTTGTTAATTTTTTTAGCCCTTGAGGGCGCTAGAGGCCATATTGTGCAATTTGGAGCTGTTTTCACCAAATCAGGCATATTTTTTGCATACAATCTCCATTTTTTGAAAATGAGATATCGCCAGATATTTGGTTCTGAGTATGATGCTATGGTACTAGTATTGTTTCTAGTTTTTCCATTTTGATGCCTTTTTCGCCTATCAAAGTCATAAGTTGTTGTTTTCACTCTGGGAGGCGTAACTTTTGCATCCTGACTCTGTTTTCCGAAAATAAATAGGCATTGGAAAGATATTTCAATTCTCTACATAGATCTTAGACCTGTTTTTCCCAAATAATTTACCAGGTATCTGATATTATTCTTTAATCTCAACCTTTACCTTTTCAGTTATTTTCTTGGGAAGCATGCAATCAGGCTATTTTTTTGAGATCAACGAGCATTTTTATTTTATTTGAGAGTATATATTGTTGTTTTCTATCATGTATACACATAATATTGCACCCCTTACTCCATTCAACTATTTTGGTTGGAATAAACAAATAGAGATTCATTTAAAACACAAAGGGTTGTATAGGGTAACCATGGGTACATAAATTGAACCTACAAGTGCTACTGAAAAGAGAAAGTGGTTTAATAGATGTGATGAAGCTTATGGTACATTATGCCTATCTTTTTCATCTGACCTTATTTTTCATATTGAGTCTTGCACTACACCCCATGAGATCTGGACTACTTTGCAGTCTTTGTTTGGGAAGCAGGATACTATGAGAGGGTTTCAGTTAGAGAATGAGCTTATTGGTTTAAATCCTAGGGATTTTGACAACATCCACGAGTTTTTCACAAAACTCAAGTCTCTTAGATTATAGTTGTCAAAATGTGGTGTTCAAAAGGAAGACTATCAATTGATATTGTCCATTCTTTGTAAGCTTTGACCAGATTATTCTATTTTTGTATCTATGTTTTATGCCACTAGGGATGCACTTGGTACTAGATTTACTATGCTTTCTTTTGATGATTTTTCATCTTCTCTCTCTCGAGAGTAGGCCAAGTTGGATAGCATTGGAAAGTTGAAGCCCTCTTCATCACAGGGAACTTATTGCATCACAAGAGCCCAGATATCAAAAGGCTTCTATAGGCAAAGGCAAGAAACATAAACAAAAGGATTCCAAATCTCATGAGCAACATAAGGAGTCCTCAGACTCATCCCCCTCTTCTAAGGGGAAATCATCTAGGAAGGAGAAGGGTCCATGTGCATATTGCAAATGAGAAGGACATGAAGAACATAGTTGCTACAAGGACATTGATGAGCTAAAGCATCTTCTTCAGAAACATAAGAGTGATTTTCCTTCTTAGATGTCTGCATCATCTCCTTTCCCTCATTCTTCTTCTTCAGAGCAGCATGACAGGGGCACAACTAGTTTACATACTTCATCAGATATGAAGGGACATTCTCTTTGTGCTTCTTCAGGTCTTGGATCCGGGAGATGGCTTCTAGATTTAGGAGCATCTCATCATATTGCTTCTTCATAGTCTATGTTCACTTCCATTGAGTCTCACACTATGTCTCCTATTTTGATGGGAAAAAATACATACATGAGTGTTATAGGGAAGGGGTCTATTAGTTTTGGGAATAAGACTTTTCAGGATGTCTTTTGTGTTCCTCATTTGATGAACAACCTTCTTTCTATATATCAGATCACACATGGAGGCAATGGGAGGTCTATGGAGTTCACACTTGATTTAGTTATCATCAAAAACTTGGAGAGTAGAGCGGTCATTGCTATTGGGGTGGTGGATCACTCATCTCAGTTGTATTCCTTTGCAGATTTTTCTACTGATGGTGCTTTTGTTCCTACAGCTATTCATCAAACTTCTAGTGTGAATCATCATTCAGAGGAGAAATTTGGCTACTTGAACATTGGAGTTCTCACTGTAGATCCTCTTCTTGAGCCATTCATTTGATATTCTCCACCTATTGTTGCAGTTGTTGATACTTTTATGACTATAAATGTGGTTTCTTTCATTTCAATGTAGCAGGATCTAGTTGAGCATTCATCTTTGGAGGTTTCACTTCAGTCTTCACCTACTTTGGCTTCTTCATTGGTTGAGGTCACACCTTCTTCTATGGAGACATCTTGGGCTACACCTACTTCACCTTCAGAGATTGCATTCATCCAGCCTCTTCCCTCTCACTTCTTTTAAAAGATATGGTTTATTTAGTCCTTTTGGAGCTACTTCATTATGGGGGACTATGTGGTCTATTTCTTCCTCTGTTCTGGGGGGGTTCATTCATGTATCTTTGTGATGGATGGTGTCCTTGGGGGGTCTTATCAAGTCCTCCATCTTTCATCACTTAGTTTCTCTTTGCATTCTATTTTGGGGATGATTTTTGTTCCCATTGGGTTTTCTCCTTTACCCCATTTAGTTTAGTTTGCATTGCATTTGTACTTGGGTACCTGATCAGGCCTTTGTTGTCAGGACCCATCTTTTCTTTCATGCATCTTTTTCCTAGTGTTTTAGCTACTCCCTAAGTTCATCTTAAGGGGGGCTGTTAGAGTAATAAGGCATCTCACTTAATTAATTTAATCATATTGATTAATTAATAAAGTCACCTATTACTTTAGATTTTCTTTAGCTAAACTTAGCCATGTTAATAATTAATTATTTATTAATTATTAAGTGTGCACACTAGGGTTTTCCTTTTTAAGTTTTCTTTAGGGTTTCATGATCTCCTTCATAAGGATTGATCTCATTGTAATTATTACATTATTCAATAATCAATATTCTAGTTTTTCTTGCACATTCTTGCTTGAGAGTTTACAAAACATCTTCTTTTTTGTTTTGGATATCTATTGCACGTGATAGGTGATTGCATGCAGGTGATTTTTGGGGACTGTAAATTTGGATTTCTCAACTTCTACACTATAGGCGTAATTAAAATTTGCAATTTTTTAATGTTTGAAATGTTAATGTTTAAAATATTTAAAATATTTTGAATATTGTGGAATGGTGAAAAATACATTTTGGGAAAACATAAATTACAATTTCAAATGTTTGTGGGTAAAATCAAGTTTAATTCTTTCTTTCTATTGGTTGAGTTCACAACACCAACATAGTAGAAAGAAAACTCCATGGGGAATCGCTGAAATGAGAATGGAAAGGAGAAACATTTCGACGATGCAATGTTTCCAGCAATGAGTTCTTCATTTGGTAGATTCATGTAGTGTTCATTGTCAGAGTTTCCAAGACATGACAAACTCCATCGTTGTCGTAAATAGTGAAGAAATGAAATTATCTCAGCGATGTAGTGATGGCATCGTTCATCGCTATAGTGAAATTCATTTTCATTTTGTTTCAGCGATGCTCAATGTTGGTAAGGATGGTTTGATATTATTATTTGAGGGTTTATTTTAATGGCGAAAAAGGTATGTGAAGGTAAATTAAAAGAAAATGCAAAGATAAAGAAGTTTTACACAACCAGATAAATGAATAAAAGCCTTCATAGTAAAAACAAAAGCTTTGAGGAGCAGAGGATAGTGCTATTCACGTCCAAAAATTTGCAGCAGCAATTTCTCAAGCTGTAATGTCTCTTTTAGTGCTATTTTGAGAAAAATTGGTTCCCAACAATTGATAGTATTGACCCGTAAAGTGTTTTCAATGCTTGGATATAATTTTCCATTGTATTTTGAGCATTTTTATTGCTTGTGAAGGTGAAAACGCCCAAAAATCCTTTTTCACAACCAAACAATAACTATAATGTTTTTTTATGGTGCTCCTAGGTGTCAATGGTAATTTAGAAGTGGGGTTTTCATTATTGAGATGTAAATGAAAGGGGACAAGATTATTGCAAGCCAAAGTATAAGGAAACTGGATACCAACTAACTATTTGAAAAAATGTTAAATAGTTTGCAATATGAAATAAAATATCAAAAGGGTTAAAATGTAAGTTTGAAAAATATTTTTAACATCAGGGTAAATGGGTTTTGGCCCAGAGTTAATATTTTTCACTTGCAAAGTGAAAATGGAGCTGGAAAATGGTTTTTACTTGTAGGGTAATTTGATGCACAAGATTTGCAAATGAAGACAAAGAAAAGGGAAAATAAGTAGTCAAGAGGTATTTTCTAAATGTCATTCTATTGCAAAATCAAGGGAGCTAAAGATGTCATGTGTCAATGGTGGATTCTTTTTAGGGATTCTATCTTCTCTTCTCTTTTCTCTTAAAATGTAATTTCTGGTTTCATTGTAAGAGATTCCAATTTCTGAAGTTCTGCTAGGTAGACATAAGCTCTAGTTTAAAATGTAAAGGGTCAAGTTAGGGTGAAATGTAATTTTTAGCCATTAGTCTGAGGTGTTTCTATGTTTTGAATTGTGCTTCATGAATATTTTATTTTGTGATTGTCTCCATGGCTGAGATGTAGTACTTTTTAAATTCAATAATCAAAGATTACTTGGGCTTTTTCATGCACATTTACTGCATTTGAGTTGCATTTTTTATTGTCTTCTATTTAAAGAGCAGTGTAATTTCTTTAATGAATGTAATAGGAGTATTGTGCTTCTAGGTGGATTTATAAGAATGGTCATTTGATAAAGCTTTAGTGGTATTGTTATCATAATGTGATAACATTTTTAAATATCTTCAAAACATGTTTAATATTGCATGATGAAATGTTGGTTATATGACTTCATAGCCCTCTTCTTGGCACTGGTCAATCCTTGTGCATATTTTGTTTTCAGTTTGGTCCCAAATCTTAAAATATAAAAACTCTTTTACTTTGATGTACATTTGCTTTCATGTTTAAGTTATCTTTGTCCTAGTATCTCTAGGGTATTAAAAGGGTACAGAGGTTGATGTTGAATGTGTTACATCTATCATCCCTCTATGTATTTGAGATGGAGGTATCTAAGTTATTTGTTCTCAATAGTGTTCAATGCAAATGGGATTATGGTTGAATCCAATGGAATATAAAATACCCATCACTCATATGTCTAATAACTATCCACTTACACAGGTATGTGATTTGTTACTTGGCAAAGGTTTATCATATATTGGACCTATAGTTAGGAACACCCTCCTGAGTCCTATAGAGCTCAAAGTGTAGAAGGTTTTTATAGCCTTGTTCATTGGCTTTGCTTTTCTTCAATCCATTGATAGTGTTGATTCCTTGTCCTAGATCTCTAATCCCCTAGTTTAGGTATTATGTTTCTCCTTAGGGTTAAAGGTTGCAAGAAAAATGCACCAATACTCCTAATGAATAAAGAATTATTTGCGTGCTAATGAACCAATGGTAAGAGGTAAAAAACAAGAATACACCCCACAAATTGTTATATTGTAACCTGAAGATTACAACCAAAGGTATAGTCTCCTTGATTCTATTTGAACATACCTCTAGTTTTCCATGAATGGGTAAGTTAGATTTGCTGCTCATCAACTACAATCTCATTCTCATGTGCACTAAAAGCCTATTGAACCTTTTCAACATCCTTGGATATATCTCTAATGGGGCAACCTCTTGAAAACTTTGAAATATAGAAAAGATAGTTTGAATTATTAGAAATAACAACATCACCTTCACCTTACATGATAGCTTGCCATGCTGATTCCTCCTCCATGGTCAATGGGACATCCTTTTTTGTTAGGTTGGATAATAACTCATCAAAGTTATCAACTCTTGGAAGGATCTTAGAAACAATAGGTCCAAGTTCAAAATCCTTAATATTACCCAAGGATGTACACTCCAAATCAATAATTTCTTCTCTAGTGAAGGAAGGAAAATGTTCAAACCATGAGATAGCCTACTCCAAAAAATTTTCAATTGAAGAAACAACCTCAAAATCCTCCAACCAATCAAGGTCATGCAAATCAACTTCATGAAAAGTTTCTTGATCCCCATCAAGACCATATTCCTCCTCTTGCTCCATGTCTGATTTTTCTAATTTGGTGGCACAAGAGGAGCTGAAAATAGTTCTCTCTTCACCTTGTTGATTAGGTTGCTTCAAAATAGTGGCTCATTTGGGAATACAAGCACTTCCACCTTTTTCTCTTGCCACTCAAGATGATCCTCCTTCAAAGATGTTGGCATAACATCTAAGCATGAGCAGAAAAACTCATTCTCATCTTGAAACGGATCCTCTTCGAGCTCTAGATCATTCAACTCAGGGCTTCTATCATGTATCTACGCATGGTAGCACTCATTGACCATTTTAGACTCCTCAAGAGGTTCACACTTGCACTCCTCTTACTAATCCAAGGATTTTTCATCACACTTACTCTCCTCAATCATCATTTCATCACATTCTTAGACCTCTTCTTGGTACTTTAAAATTGTTCTCGATGAGACAAAAGCCACATCCTCTTCATCACCTTCAATGAAAGGAGGTAATTCATCAAACTAAATTGTGGAATTATCCTATTGACCAACCTCATTTACCTCTTCATCATGCTGTCCTGATTGACTTATTAAAACAACTTGATCATTTTCAATAAAACTAGGAAGCTCATTAGTAAAACCAAACAAAGATTCATCTTGAGAAATATTTTTTTGTTCAATCTTTTGTTGTTCTAAATAGTAAACTTCCAAATCTAAACACAATGGATTTACATTTCTAATATTTTCCATAAGGAGTAAGGTATCTTGATCAATGGGTTCATCCTTGGATTCATTGGGTGGGGAAACTTGGGGAGCTTCTTGGATTTCTTGTAAGTAAAAATGTTTCTCAAGGGGTTGCTCTAGAACTATACTAGGCTGAACCTAATTATTTTCCTCAATTTGCAAAGGATGAAGGCTTCATAAACTTGGTATTTCAAGATTAAGAGTTTGGATTGAGGAATTAAGGACTTTATCCTACCTAAAACTTGGGATCTCAACTTTAGGAGTATTAAGAGGCTCACTTTATCTAAATCTTGGAAACTTATACTTACGCACATCCTCTTGAGTAGGCTGATCTAGAACTACAAGAGCTGCTTGGAATTCATGACTTTTTGTTTGACCAAAACCAAACTTCATATGCTCCTCTTTTGCAAATATCTCTCTTTCAAGGTTGTCCTCAAAATGTATCTTGTGTGCCACCAAATCTTATTCATAGAGATAGGCTTGATAAGCCATCTCTTCTTGTTACTGATTATAATCTTTCTACCTCTTGATCTCCTCTACCTGCTTTGTGAAGTCAAGCAATATATCCTTTATGCTTGCAAACTCCTCCTTTTCACTATCTTGGAGTTGGTTTGAGCATATGAAGGTTGATATGGAGATTGAGCAGGGGTGGGTGGGTGGTAACTATATTGAGCATGCTGATTTTCTTAAAAAAGCCATGGAATTAAAACCAACCACATGATTGCCCTGATATGGCTGATAAGGAGGTGGATAAGAAAAAATTTCATGGTATGATGGATGATAAGACATATTTCAATGAAACATAGGTGTATTCATTCATTCAAAAGCTGTAAAACAAGCAAAAATTAGATTTTCTAAAATAAACCAATACTTGATCATACTGAAACCGGTGATTTAAGCTCGTTGTCACCAGGTATAAACTTATAACCTCAAAAGGCCAAAAACATTGCTACATATACTAGAAAAATGACTTAAAACTTATAAATCTTTCTCTGAAACAAGCTTCAGAGTCCCACCAAACGTGCCAAAAACTATTGTAAATTAGGATTGCACCCTAGCTAAGTTGGACATAACTCTCATGTTGAAACATGGAAATGTTCTCAAGTTGTGCGTAAGTTGTGATGATAACGAATCTCCAAAGAGGGTTGGTTCCCCTGGTAAATCACCTAAACTAAATTAATTTTTTCTAAGGAAAAGGATAGAAAGATAACTTGAAATGAAATCCTAAAACCTAATGGGTGATACATGAAAAATTTAAATTTATTTTCTAACTCAACTCATAGTTAGCTCTCAAAATAATAACTCTCACAATATCACATGAAACATACAACACAAAAGTGATTTGTGTGAAAGTTCAAAAAAGAAACACAACATACAACCTGTGCTACATGAAATTTCTGCACCCACACTTGTAATGATGAGACATAAAAAGGATCCCAATACTTGGAACCACAATAACAACATCAAATCATTATAGAAAATTGAGACAAAAATTGTGAGATAGCAATGCTCTGCTGCTTTTATTAATATGAAGGGAGTATCAAAATATGAAAATTTTAGTACAAAGTAAAGCTTACAAAGCTCTCTATAAGTATTCAAGAGAGAAAGAAGCAAATTTGAACTAGCAAAAAACTAATTTTTTCTCAAATATATATCTCCAATATGCCTCCAAGAGTGAGAAAGGAAAAAAATCTAAGTAAACTGCCCTCCAAAATAGGGCCCAAACTGCCTTAGAATTGTGTGAGAATATATGCAAACTTTCTTCTTTCCTAAATAGCTCAACCTAAGAGGACTCAAAAAACAAGTCAGAATTGACTAAAAATAGGAATAGAAACTTCAGTTTGCTTGTTTTTTTCCATCTTACACAAAAGAGACTCAAACAGAAATAAGAAAGTTTCCCCCTCAATACTTGCTCTTTTTCATTGCATTTTAAATAACAACTATTAAGTTTTTTTATAGAAACATTGCCTTAATATTGTTTTAAAAATTTTGTAGTTTCAAAATTACAAAATAGAAAGGCTTGACCTTGGGTTTGATTTGTTTTTTTGCAATAATACAAGGAAAATTTTGGTTTTGATGATTTTGCAAAAAACAAGGCAAATAAACTAAGGCTCATATGGTATTTGATTTTCTCAAAAATCAAAAAATAACCTAAGGCACAAATCACATGATTTTTATTCAAAATTCATAAAGAGACCTGAGGTTTTTCAAGACTTAGGCATATCACATATATGTAAGGAAAAAATACCACTAAGGTATTAGTGAAGGCATAAAAATTAAAATCAATGTGGATAAAAGAAAGGCTGACTTAGGGAAATCTTGGAAAACCCTATAACAAAACCATTCAACCTCCATTCTTCTCGCATTCATTTTTCCTTTGATTTTTGGAGAACTCAGCTCTGCATATTGCTGCCATCGAGCTAGGGTTTTGAGTTCGAACCCTTCATTCTTTTGTTGATTTTCAGATTTTTTTCAAAGATTCTATCGATTTCTTGTGGAGGCGAGCTAGGTAAGATTTATGCATAAAAAATCAAATGTTCTTCATTCATTTTCACTTATTTGAATGCATTTTTGGAGGCTAATACTCGAGGCCATTAATATTTCCTCAAGTATTTCCATCTTCATGCTTGGCTAAGACTTTCTCTGTGTTTTAGGTCACCATTGAGTAACTTCTATAACCTTTTACAGCAGACACTGGAATGCATTTTCACTATGATGAAATCAACTACAGCATAGGTAAGTTCTTCAATAGACAAACCTTGCATTCTCTTTTTTATTTAGTCGATAAAATGCTCACTCTGAGCTCGATAATGGAAACATGATGAATGTATTTTGTTTCTTCTTTGCACATTATGGGTACGACTATATATTTTCTCCTTGAAATGTCATGGCCTCTAAAATTTCTGATTGCTCAGTATACTCGAACAAGCTCGAGGGTTTCTCCATTTCCTAAATGTGACAAAAAGAGATAATGTTTATTTTTTTGGAAAGAAATGAAAGAAAATATTCCTTCATGAAAGGTCACAACCACTCAAAACCCAAGTTACCTTTCTTATTTTCTTGTAAGAGCTCATGGGTATCCTTTTGTAGAAAAAAATGAGAGAATCTCTACATTTTATAGTCATTATATTCTCAATTTTTATGGTCTTGTTTTGTTTTCATGGTTGCGGCCTTTCAAACTTTTTCGTAGTACAAAACCCCTTTTGGCTCGACCTCTATAAGATATCTCACCCATTTTCTCAAAATAATAGAATGCAACCCTCCTTTGGTCTATTTCTCAAGCATCCTTCATGGTTTTATCATCCTGGTCATGACTTGTATTTTCTATATTTTGTGACTCCTCCATTTAAATTCTCATCAAATTGGGTTCAAAACCCCTTGATGTTTGACACTAATTTTTGGGTTTCACCTTCATTTTCACTCATCGAATTTTGGAATCTTCCTTCATTCTTTTCTATAGGAGGAACCCTTATCTTTTCTCATTTTATTATTTTTCATGTAGTGAGTTATGATTGTCTAAACAATATTTAAATTTTCCCATGCTACAAATTATCTCAAGCTTCAATGGGTTGTTTACTTGATTCAACAAACCCTCGAGTTGCCTCTAGCTTTAGATATTCATTTCTCAACATTTGAAAAACCTTCACATAGATACATCACCTCTATACTTTGTTTTAAAAAAGGCTCATTGTTCCATGCTAATGTTCTTTTTTACAAACAAGCTTTCATTCCAATATTATTCACATGCCTTCTCTTGTATGATATTCTCTTATCATTTGTCTCATAACTATGCTTGGTATATGAAAAAATTTCTGTGTGATGAGTGCTTGATGACTGTTCCATATGCAAAATCCATTGTCTCCTTCAAATTTTGCATACACAAATTTATGATGATCTTCATACATTGTTTGGATTTTTGAAGATGTTTGCTTGTATTTTTTGCAATGACTATCAATTTCACTTTAATGTTGTCTACTCATTCTCTTGTGACTATGCACTTTCAATACCTTTTCACTCCTTCTAGTCTTGAGAAAACACATGATTGGTGTCCTATCATGGATGATAGCCTGTTTAAGGTATTTCAATAGCTATACATATGATGACTATTTCATGTTAGTAGTCCATGACTAATACATTCTTTGCTACCCCTTTTATGTGAGCACTTGTTTATCATGTTGGAATATGGCTTGTAAGTGTTGTCATTGATGGAAACCTAAGTCATCCAACCTAAGTCATGCATCTAATCTACTATATAGTTTTGGTAGAACATAATGAAGAATAGGGCATCCAGTTAAAGGTAAAGATGTATATCAATGTGCATAATTTTCTTATTAGTTCATGTTTCACACCTCAAGGATGATTGCTAGGTATCTGTAATACCTTAATCTAGAATTTTGTGGCTACGCATTCTCTGGCATGCAATCTCGGGGATCCAGTGTGCAAATATTTTTAGTATCTATGCTTGAAGGATGACCTGGCAAATTTAGTAATCATGGATATATAAGGAGTAATAAATTAAATTCTTTCATGCTCGATTATGTTTATTTGGGTCCTCTTTATGTCTTAACCAACTTTGGAGGATACGCATAAAGAATTAGTGGTGGATCTGGCCGACAGTTGTAAAGAACTTAATGTTTATCAAGACGATATATGAATGATCAAATCCTTCATAGCAGATATATATATGAGATTGGTATTATCATTTTTGAGATATGAATAGAGAGTGAGGAATAGTGAATGTGAAATATATCAGTATGGTAAAAAATTTAGCAAAGTAATGGTGCAAATTGGTGTGAAGAGAAAATAAGGGTGGAGCAGAGTAGAGTGAAGTGCAGAGTCAAATAGAGGACTCAGAAGTTGATCTATGAGCTTCACCAAAACTGCAATCTAGCATAAATAGATGCTACTATCTTAGTTCAACTTTCAGATGGTTTTGTATTAATGTGAATTTTTACCCCTAGTGAAAATCCCATTTTTCCTCTTTAACACCTTAGAAAATCAAAAGCAGAGGTTTAATTCTACCTAATCTCACTACTTACACTCCACTCGGCACCTTGTTTGTGTGTCAGTGGGGTTGTTTCTGTCAGAGATGCTCGCGTGGTGCAGAGATGACTGTGTGGCACCCAAACATCCACGCAGTGCGCTTACATCCCTAGCATATTCTTATGGTTGAGACAATAGAGGCATTACATTTTTTATTGGAAGTCAAAGAGTAATGCCCCTCTTTCGCTGGTCAACCTAAATATGGATTTTTCACCCTTCCCTTCATAATCTTCACTCTCCCATCCATTTGGGGGTTCAACAGAAGTTTTTTGCAGGTGTGGGAACTCTTTGAGCATTCAATTCTAGGCTTTTAGCAACATCCTTCACTCCATTGTAGAAACTCAACACTCTGTCACTGCAACAGGGTGAGTATAGGACATACACCATGGTAACAAAGGCTTGAGTCCCTCTCATTCACTCCTCCACAAGCCTTGAGCGCTTTGGAAAAAGGTGGTAAAGCTCCTCCCTTCTCTCTTTTTGATTTTGATTGTTTAAGAACTTACTATTTTGTAGTGTCTCTTGTGTATGTAGCTTCTAGTTCTTCCTTTATCATTATTTCTATTATTTCGTACTCGGCTATCTATGGAGGTGGAAACACCAAAATGAGGTTCTGACTGAGACAGGACCCTATACAACCCCAAAAAATTTATTGGCATGTGGCGACTGATCGTGCTATATTGTACACTATTTATTATTATACACTCTTGACCTTTTCTCACTTTGTCACCAAAAAAGAAAAAAGTCGACTTTGTAAACCCTAATTTTTGGAAGCTTCTAAAAGCTTGTTATAAGCGGCTGGGATGGAGAGTTGTAAGATGGCATTATTCACGATATTGTAATATGTTTTGCACTTGATAATAAAATTTTTGGATGGCTATGGTTTGGTGGATGTATCCCATATTGGGCGAACCACATTAAATTCTCTATGTTATAATTTTCTGTGTGTTTTATTTCTTGGTTTATTGATAAAATTTGCATTTAACTTGTTAGATATCTGCCTTCTAACCCAAACAAAGTTCTCCCCTCCATGTGTGTAGGTGAAGAGAGCTCAGAGGAAGCTCATGAGGAGAGCATTATACGAGATCATCTTTGTCACCTTGGTGGTAATACATTTTCGTTATCTTATTCGTACTTGTATTTCATTTATCTTAATCTCATTCTATCATTTTAAGCATTCCTAGACTAGGCTAGTAGTCTTCCTTTTTGAATTAGAATCTTGTCTCTTCGATTCTCTAGCTATACAGATTCCAATACACTTGTGAGATGCCAATGCACCATGCTATCATCCTAGAACTATGCTTTCATCCTCATATAGAGAGCTTCCTGAGATGCGAGTCTGATTCTAAAAGGCCGACTCATCTGGTCCCGTTCCAAATATCGAGATTGCAGAGTAATCAAAGGATGAATAGTCCTCATCATTATCATCCTCTTCATCCTAACTACCCTTTTGGTTGAGGTGAGTCAGAGCAGCCTTTCTGCTCTTGGCCTTTGCTGACCTATGGCCTTGTAGTGGGTGGTCCCCCTCTCTCACATTTTTGGCAAACCCGACGTGAACCAAGGTCTATCCTTTGTCAGTGTTTTGAAATTTTTCTTTTATATCCCTTGGTCGTCATATCCTTGTGAGTCATGAAATTTAATGAGATTCATGACCTATTCCATGAGCTTTGGACATATTGCTAGAAGATTTCTATGACACCTTTCGATGGAAAAGATGAAGATCTCCTCTAGCTTCACTACTAGCCTTTTCTCAAGTTTTGCGATTGGGTTGTTCACACAAGAGAAAGTATTGAAAGGAAAAATTAGGCTTCTTGATGAAATAGATCACGTCCCTACTCCTCCTACATCACCAAACAGAAGTTAGCTAGGGCTTCTAAGGTGATCGGTGAAATAAGATACATGGTGGAAAAAGACCGGTTAGGCGTAGAATTCTTGGTTAGTTTCACTAGTTTGGTTGAAGCATGTACCCCCTTGAGTCTTACTCACATGATACAAGGTGGCCTCTTTGAGGAATGTGAGAGGTAGTTAGAGATTTCAATGCCTCCTACATCCATATTTATGGCTGATGCGGTCCCTTTGTTCAATATACCCTTTACTTCTGAAAGCTTGGACACTGTCAAAGTAAACAAAAACCCTTTGGGTTTCCACTTCATGCCTTCTTCCACCTCTAGTGGTGGAGGATTTGGCATAATGATGGGTGGAAAATTCAGAAGTGGAGGTGGAATTGGCAGGGGTGATGCCAGTGGAAGTCACGGTGGTGGTGCCCGTAGAGGCCACACTAGTGGTGGCGCTATTGGTGGCAGTTTTGGTAGTGGCTCGGGCAGTGGTTCTAGTGGCCCTATGTCTTCTAATGACCCTATCCTAAATACCCTTCTTCAGAATATGAGGAAGACACAAAATCAGCTAGTGAACCTGTCCTAGGCCTTAGCTCAACCTATTTTTCAACCTTTCTCCTAACACAACCCATTTTCGATTGTGATTCTAAACACTCCATTCATGCTAGGGATGGGGACTCCCAAATTTGAGAAATATAGTGGTAAAGGGGACCCGCAAACACACGTGTCTGCCTTTAATGCCCTGTGCATAGATTTCCTCCATCATGATGCATTGATGGCTAAATGATTTCCCCGATCCCTCAAAGACACAACACTGGATTGGTATTGTCCTTTACCCGATAACTCCATCTTCACATTCGACCAACTTGTGAACCAGTTCTTATGATAGTTCCAAGCCAATATCGGACCAAATATGACCTTCTCAGACCTTGTTCGGTGCAAACTAGGGGATAATGAAAAGGTTATAGAATTTATAGTGTGATACCAAGTGCTCTTCTCATAGATCTCATATTTGTTACCCGGCTCAGATGTCTAGAAGGTCTTCATAGGGAATTTACAGAGACATTGGCAAGAGAAATTTTCCCTCATGAAGTATCCTTCTTTCACACATTTGTGTTCAGCTCTACGAGAATATCAACAGATGGTGGTTTTTTTCAAGGGTTCATCCTCACACTCTCGTCTTGAAGGGAGATCTATCACGTCGATCTCTGGAAAAGGTAAAGCTATTGAGAATGTAGTAGCCATTGTAGATAACAATTGCCTTAGACATGACCAAAAGTTCACAAAACTATCAGAATCTTATTCTTCCATTTTATAGAAGTTAGTGAATGATAAGATCCTTACCTTGCCTACTCTTAAACTAATTAGAGAACCATACCCTAGCTGGTATGAAGAGAACATGTATTGTAAATACCATCCAGTTAATGGACATAATACCGAACGTTGCATGCGTCTACATCATGAGATACAGGATCACATCAAGGACGATATTATCCATCTTGATGGGAGTAAGCACAATACGAAAAAATCAGTGGCAAAAGCTAACAATGATTTGTAGATATACACGGATCCATTTGTGTCACATTTTGCCAACATGATTATTGATCCCACCGATTCTACTTCTCACCCAGAGGCATATGTTAATGTAGTTACTATTAATCCCTCTCCTCGTCTTATGACCGACTTTTCGGATGTTACATTTACCTCATAAGACCTTCCAGCAAATATCAAACCTTCTCCATTATACATTCCCACTCGCCTCAATGGCAACATTATGATAGGGGTCCTAGTCGACCCCGCAAGTAGAGTGAATATCATAAAAAAGGGAAATTACTCTTGAATTCTCTACAAAGGGAAGAATATGAAAAAACCAAATCCATCATCCACACACATGATGGAATTTCTCTTAAACCTTATGGATCGATAATGTTGTCTATCCTAGTTGGACCTAGGACTGTAGACATGGTCTTCAATGTAATTCCTGAGTCAGACCTGTTTAGAGTAAAGCTAGGCATACCCTAGCTAGCTTCCATGAATGGGATCACCTCCCTGGTTCATAAGTGTCTTAATTTTTCCCATGAGGGTGTCGTGCATGTAGTGCATGATACTGGATATTAGCCTATGGTATCCCGTGGAGGATATTCATTAGATCACTTTTGGCCCACTTTGGTCGGTCCACTCCCACAAAGGATGGACCTAATTTACAAGAACTATGTGAAGAACAAGACTAGAGGAAAGGGATAGCCAAATTTGATGCTCCCTGCAGTTGAGAAACCTATTGCCTCCTCCTCTCGAAAGGGGAAGGAGAATTTCCCTCTATCTCGAGCTAACTCTTCCACTCCCCTCTCTTGGGAGGAGTATTGGATGAACAACCCTAGACTCTACCTGCTAAGTCCAATGATGCCTCATTGGTTAAGACCCAAGATCAGGATATCAGATCTTCCTAATGGGTCCCCAGGGTCCTGGTATTACTTGTATAGTATAAATAAAGGCTCACGGAGAGAGTTCATCCCTCGACCTATTTATTTTCCCCCGAAGAGAAAAGGGCCCACCCCTAAGGTGGTAGAGTCAACTCCTCCCATTGTTTCTAAACCTACCTCTTCTATTCCCATTTAGGAGTCTTCCCTTCTACTAGAAAAAACCATGGAGGACACTCCCATGGCTGAGCAAGATCCTTTTTTCCCTTTCGTAGTTCAAGCTTATGGTTCGAAGAGTCATAGAAACTGCCTTGCATGTGAGCATAAGCATTGGTGAAAGGCTTTCCTAGCCAAGCAAGACTCCTTACAGAAGAAGGAGGAGAAAAAGACCACACCTCCTATAGTGTATTCCTTTCTCCCCCCTTTTGTCCTTGTTCAACCTAGTTTCGTATCTCTTTTGGCTCCCATTGTGAGCGCACCTACACTTGGAAGGGTGCAAGTGTTCATTGCTCCTTTAGTGGAACTACCCCTGCTGACTTTCATTCCAAATGTATTTCCTTTTCCAAAGCCTGTGGACATGGTGAACACTTCGGTTATGTCCATTGTGGCTCTTTCTTCTTCTCTCTTGATCCTTTCTTCATATATGGGGAGTTCACCTCCTTTGAGGAAGAAGGTAGAGTGTGGTCCCTCTAGTAATGGAGGATGCAAAAAGAGCCCACCTTCCCCAAAAGGTGGCCCCAAGTTGACTTGATCTATCTTAGTCACAAAACTAGTCCCAGCCTTCCCCGAGTTTGTCATTGCTCTTGAGGTGAAACATGGCACTCGTGTTAAGTGCATGTTTAACTCGTTGGACAAGGTTCTGACCCTGTCAGTGATCTTCACTAGGTCATTGACCTTGGACCCACAAGAACTAAGTGATAGAGACCTTACGGGTCCCTCTACCTTAGCCCTTGTTGTGGGAGGATCAGAAGCCCCTCCTCTTAACATTACACCATTGCAGGCTTGTCATCCTTCCTACGATGATCTAGAGTGGGAGGTTGATGACCTTTTGGTCGAGCAGTGTTAAGGAGATACCCTCTTCTTAATCTTTAGATTAGACATGTGTGTGTGTTGTGACATGTCTTCCGCCATAATCATGTTGTATGCACCTAGATGACCCTCGTCACCCCTATTGGTGCATGGATGCAGGCATGGCGTTTGTGTTGTAAAAATTCCTCTATATGTATCTTTCTTCCTCCATGTTTGTGATTGCCTTTTGATAAATTGGGGACAATGCAAAGCATCGGGAGCATTTAGGCTCCCTTCCATGTTGACCCAATGATTTATTTTACTTTGTCTTCTCGTGTATTCCTTGCATGGCTTGATATAGTAGGGGGTTGATGACAATTCATTGATATACTACTATTATTATACTTACATATATTTGTGAGGTAGTTCTGACCTTGAAATATCAGGCTACCCTTGTGCCCTTTGTGTGTGCTCTCTTTTCCTTTTCCTTTTTTTCCTTATCTTTCTCTCTTCTCTGAGTTGTCCCTTTCATGCATGAAAATGTTTCTTCTGCATATTATGGTCTTTAGGAAACATATTTGTGCCAAATAAATATTTCCTTTAAGACCTTCCACACACTTCTTTGTTGATGTCGCATTCTCATCTTGAAACCCTAATAGAATGCATTTCCTTCATCATGGGTTCATAAAGAAAGGACTTGGAATCCTCCTCTGAAGTGAGAATGGTCTCAGTATTCCCCTCGCATGATTACATCCCCTTCCTTTTGAATTCCTTGATGAAGTGAACATCTTTCAAAAGGATTCCTTGATGACAGATCGATTTGAGAAGGAAGATGTTAATTGTGGAACAATGCATCCCTTGAGTGGACCCCTCCTCTTCACGTTGGGTCCCCAAGGGACCCCTTCCCAAAAGTTTCAGAAAATTTCCTGATGTCTAGCTTGGGGGCAGCCTGACTAGATTAGTTTCACATTTTTGTGTCTAGTCTGGGGTCAGCCTGACTAGACTTCACTTTGCATCTTCGCGTCTAGCTTGGGGGCAACCCAACTAGACTTTACCTTTCAAATAGCATGCCCCTTAGGTGGACCCACCTTCCTTTTGAAGGGTTCCTAAGGGACCCCTTTGAAAGTCTTACAACTTGGCGATGGTCTATGTGACTGGCCATTCACTGGCCTGGATGACCGCTTCCTGATGTGTTCTATCTGCAAGTAAACATGTCACCACCTCTGACTCTACGAAGTCTCTTCTAATTGGTCTCCCTCATGTGAGAGTTCTTGGGGGATACCTTCCTTGCAGATCTGTGGGTCTGTAAGGTGCATTTCTTGATTTCCTTCATGTGGGAGTTCTTGAAGGACAACCCCCCTTGTAGGACCGTGAGCCTACAAGGCACTTTCGCACTCCAACTTTGTAGTTCCATTGAACTACGAAGTCCTATCCTGCACCCCCAAGTTTTCCAGACCATGTTCTGATTCATCATTGGTTCAGGTTTACATCTCTTACTCTACTACTTCCTCACTACTCTACTATATCTAAGCACTCATTAGCACTCATGCTCGCTAAAGTGGGGGAAAATGTATTAACATGAATTTGCACTCCTAGTGTAAATCCCCTTTTTTCTCTTTAACAACTTAGAAAATCAAAAGCGGAGGTTTAATTCCACCTAAGCCCACTTCTTACACTCCACTTGGTGCCTTGTTTGTGTGTTTGTGGGTGAAGTTTTATCAGAGACGCTCGTGCAGCGCGAAGACGACTGCACGATGAACATCCATCTGTGTGGCATGCTTACGTCCCTAGAAGATTCCTATGGCTAAGATAGCAGAGGCATTAAATTTTTTATTGGAAGTCAAAGAGTAATGCCCCTCTTTGATTGGTCAACCCGAATATGGCCGTTTTCACCCTTCCCTCATAATATTCACTCTCCCATCCATTTTAGGGCTCAAAAAAATATTTTTTTAGGTGTGGGAACTCTTTGAGCATTCACATCCAAGCTTGTAGCAGCATCCTTCACTCCATTGCAAAAACTCAACACTGCATCACTCTAATAGGATGAGTATAGGACATACACCATGGCAACAAAGGCTTGAGTCCCTCTCTTTCACTCCTCCACAAGCCTTGAGCACTTTGGACGAAGGCGGTAAAGCTCCTCCCTTCTCTCCTTTTGCTTTTGATTGGGTAAGCACTTATTGTTTTGTAGTTTTTCTTATGTATGTAGCTTGTAGTTCTTCCTTTATCATTATTTCTATCATTCTGTGCTCGACTGTTCATGGAGGTGGAAACACCAAAATGGGGGTCTGACTGAGGCAGACCCCTACACAACTCCAACAACTTCTCCCCTCTATTTGTGTAGGTGAAGAGAGCTCAGAGAAAGCTGGTGAGGAGAGCATTCTATGAGATCATCTTCATCACCTTGGTGGTAATACATGTCCTTTATCATATTTTTTCTTGTATTTCATTTATCTTAGTCTCATTCTATCATTTTAAACACTCCTAGACTAGGCTAGTAGTCTTCCTTTTTGAATTAGAATCTTGTCTCTTAGGTTCTGTAGCCGTATGGATGCTGACGCACCTGTGAGAAGCTAGTACACCGTGTTGTCATCCTGGAACTACACTTTCATCCTCAGATAGAGAGCTACCTAAGACACGAGTCTAATTCTATAAGGCTGACTCATCTGGTCCTCTTCCAACTTTCAAGATTGTAAAGTGATCGAACGATGCATAGTCCTCATCATTTTCATCCTCTTCATCCTATCTACCCTTTTAGCTGAGGTGAGTTAGGGCAGGATTTTTTCTCTTGGCCTTTCATGACTTGGGGCCTTGCAGTGGGTGGTCCCCCTCTTTTAATCTGAACTTTTGTAAGGTAGTGAGCCTTCTCTTTTCAGAAGTGAGCTCTAGGCAGTGTGCCTAAATGCAAGTGAATTCTCTTTTGTAAAACTTTATTTGAGTACTCAAATTGTGGATTAACCTCCATCGTGATTTTTCCCCTAATAGGGTTTCTAGGCAAAAATCTTTGTCTTATGGTGTTTTGGATGATTACTTTCTATGTTTGCATCTTTCTTTGGTTTAATGTTGAAATGGTTTGAATATTAGATTAATACGGTCAAGATTTTTTGAACACTGATTCATCCCCCTCTCAGTGTTCCCTTGAGTCCAACAATTGGTATCAAAGCATTTGGTTCTTCTAAATATTTTTTGTAGCTTGAGGTGGATCTTGGAGTGTAATGGACTCTAGTAGTCTTCAACAACAACTTTTGGTGGCACTTGATGACCTTGACTAGTCTAAAGCAGAATTTTAGGAATTGAAAGAAAATTTGGAGGATGCTAAGAAGTTCATTCAGTCACTGAAGGATCAGATTATTAAATCCAGGGTGAAAAGGAAGGATCTTTGTTATCAAATACAAAAAAAAAGAGAATGAAAACATGGATGGTGCTCACTTGAATCAAACCTTGAAGGAAATAACTAAAGAATGTGAAAAGCTTTCCAAAGACAATGCTACTTTAAAAGTTGAAATGGAATCCATGGTGATGAAGATGCCTAAGGAAATTTAAGAAAGGAAGAAGAATGAAGAAAGCCTTGCCCAATCTTGAAAATAAAGATCAAATCAATTTAGAAGAATAAATGGAGAATTCATTCAGTTAGAAGGCGAATTAGAACAATCCAAAAGCAATGAAGAAGAACTTGGAAAACAACTTATTATTCTTAGAAATGAACTCACTACTAGATGAATACAAGGAGAAGTTTAAAATCAGTTCTATTAAGCTTGATGATCTGACTCAAGGACATAAGAATTCTAAAGATAAGTGAGGCCTTGGATAACAGGAGGGATAAATTTTTGGATCTAGACAAAAGAATTTCAGACAAAGAAATCTGATGAAAAAAGGTGGAAGGTATTGTTGGGTCTCAAAAATGCAGGTTTTAACCAAAAGAGTTTTCCAAGCTCTTACTACACTTTTGGCCAACATAAAAGGCCAATTGATGTAATTGTAACTTCTTCTCTTTAGGTTCTGCTAGACCAAGGTGGGTGCACCTAAATGAACAATATTGATTGAAATGTGTTTCCTGATGCAACAATCTACCCACAATGGAAAATAGAAGTGGATAGACATAAACACTAAAACTACTCCTACTCCTACTACACAAATGAAAGGATTTGAAAATATTAATTGTATGAAATCTGATCTCTGGGTTGAGGCATATCAATGCCTTCTATCCATGTGGGCAATGAAGTCAAATTATCAAGAATTGTGTATTTTTCCCTTTTTGTCTTAATTCAAGTTGCTAGGCACTTTTAAAAATGAAATTCTAATGACTGGCATATGACTTCATTAATTTATGGCTTGCATTAATAGTGCTGGAATGTTTTCTTACTGGTTTCTATTTCAACGATCCAAAATAAATACTAAATCACTGTGACTTGTTAAAGATAATTTTAACTTTGACTTGCAGACACCAATCAACCAAATCACACAGAGTGAAATTTGCACTTTGATAAATCAAACATATTCTTGATACATTGATCTAAATGATTTAATAATTCAAGTTGTAGACAACCCACATAAGAAATATAAATTATTATATAACAAAAACTCAAAACAGAAAGAGTTTCACAAATTCAAAATGATCTATCCATTGATTTTGCTTCAAAGAAAGTCTGTACATTATTTGCATTCCCCAGTCTCCTCTCAGGAAAAATCTAACAATTCTAACTCTAAATACTATCTCCTCTTTTCCTTCTTTATATTTTTGCAAATATTTATACATTATATATCAAGGGTTATGACCCTTCATTCTACCCATTACAATTGTTCACATTCTGCTAACAAAAATTAAAACATTTAATTATATTGCCTTATCGGCAAATAAAATGTTTAAACTATAGTCCTATGCCTTTTATTTTTCCATATAAATTTCCCACCTTTACACTTTATATCTTCATGGCCGTTTATCACTTTTATCGCTCTACCGGGCTATGTCTTATCTGGCTGCGATATCATGGTAACTACATCACTGACTACAAATAGTTTACCATGCTATTGCGGTCTTCATTGGAGCCCCCCATGGTATCGCGGTAGCCTCTTTGACTGCTTCCTTCACAACTTAAAAACCATCCATTGCGGTCACCGCGGTCTACTCAGAGACCATCTGTGGTATTACGGTTGCTTCCCCTTCACCATTTGCTAATCGCTATTGTGGTTTACCACCCTACCGCAGTGTATGAAATGATGGCTGATGGTAATGTGGTATAGTTTCCTGAATATTGCATTTCCGATTGCTAATAGTTTACCACGCTACCGTGGTCAATGAATTGACCATGCGCAGTAGCGTGGTAAACACTTCATACCCGCTCCTTTAGCCACTACTACCATACCGCGAACCCATTGTGGGAGGCCGCAATAAAGTGGTAAGATATAAAAAGATAAAAATTAAGGCAACCGTACAAGGTTTGGATTGGAAATATGAAATTTCTATAAAAAGATAGGGAAATAATGGGATTAAAATGGGAAAACCTTAGGTTTGTAAATGGACATTTTTGGTTCTAACAATGGCCCTTGTTGGGGATGAGTGATTCTACAAATCACTGCAAGAATCCAGAATTCTTTGGGAGAGCAGACCGAGTAAAGGATGTGAAAAATGAAAGCCATGGTAGATGGAGGGAATGACCAGATAAATGATATGAAAAATGGATCATGGAGAATGGAAAAACCCTAGACTACTGTGCATGGAAAAAATAAATTTAAAGAGGATTTTCTAAGAATTGTCCATGCACTCGCAATCCTTAATCCTTTGTAGCTACTCTGGTTCAAAAATCAAACCACAAAGGATGGCCCCAGGCCACCCAAAAGAAAAACCTGCACTTTCCTCTATCATAGACCTTATTTTGAATAGAGCTCATCAGGTTTCTTTTAAAACTATCCATTCCACTTGCCCTGCAACATGCACTGCCATTGAAAACCTTCAGGAAATCACTTTGTCCAATCTGACTCTTACTCATTTAATCACTTTGCATTTCATCTTTCCTATTATCATATGACAAACATTTTCCACCTTGAACATACAGAATGTAACCACCTTAAACGAAACATTCATAGGCCTGTTTACTGTCATATATGACTGAATTATCTAGTAGTTGCAATGGGACCTGAAAACCTGAACGCTTCACATGGGAATCTACAAATTCAATTTCATCAATATCTTTTGAAACAACTGAATTAGAAATATTTTCCATTTCTTTCCTATCACTAGTTGACACTGACACACACCTCTAATTCATACAATCATCCTCACACATACTTGAATCAACAAATAATGAACACTCATCATCAATAACATGCAAACCAGCATCCTTTTTTTGCAAGAAAAAATCATTCAAATCACATACCTCTCCTTGGACAGACAAGGATTCTTGATTAGCTTCAAAGATCTCTTCAGTAGTCTGAAAAATGCTCATGGGGTCATCTGAATTGTTGCACATAGTATCTTCACCGTGAAAGAAAATGTAGGTTGGAGAAAAAACTTTAGAATCATCTTCATGTGCACATCTATGGTATTCAAGAGTCAATAAATCTGAAACTTGCTCACTACTGAGTGAACATGTTTCATCCAGATCTCCTACTATTTCTCCAACTTCTTGATCTTCATAAGGACTGCAACAATCATCCTATTGTAAATTCACAAGTTTATCCTCACAATATGGATCACAATCTATTATGCTAGAGATAATTTCCATATATTCACTATTGGACAGCATGATATATTCTTCTATTGCAACCTCTGAAACATTGTTGACATACTCTCTAGATTGTGTGTCCTTGCCATCTTCCAAATCTGAAAAATAGTCATTAGAAATCTTAGCAGCACATGCTTCATTTGTTTGTTGCATTTTTTGAACATCCATGATACCTCTGTTGGATTCATTATCCATATACCTTGTCCCAAGCATGGAATCAATAAATTTATTTACTACATCAAAGGCATGTTGTTTTATTGACTCTGACTAGTAAACTGATTCAGGCTTTGATGCTCTCAGGAATTGTGCAACAAATGTGGATCTTATAGGTCTAAGATGAGGAGGTAATTGCATACAAATTTCTACCATCCTGTTGTATAAAAAACTCATAGATTCTCCCTTATATCTTCTTATATCAAAAAAGGCATCCACAAGATTTTTGCCTCTCTCTTCAATTTGAATATACTCATCAAAAGTATTTTGCTTTGAATAGAGTACATTACCTTTGTTTCCAGAGTTCTCAGTTGCATCATGGGGCACTTGTGGTGTCCAAGATCTCCTGGCATTTGTATCTTCCTCCTCACTACATGATGACCTATTTGGTGATGTACTTTGAGTGCCTTTGACTCCCAATTGCAACAATTTCTAGTTTGCTTGTAGCATCTGTTGTTCTAATTGTAACCTTTGTTGTCTCAATTCCTTCAACTCTCTTGTTGAGTATTATCTTCTCTCTTCTTTTTCCATCTTGAAAAAATGTTACTGCTTCACAACACTCATGCATTATTTATCAAATCTGAAGCATAGTCGCCACCTACTTTTCCCAAAAGTACGAAAATGAAAAAAGATTGATATTGTTTTTGTTTGCCCCCAACGGAATCTCCAAAAATATAAAACTTTTCTAACTCAATTTTAAAACTGTATGACTCTATATGGAAATGCTGAAAGATTTCTTGATGGGTTAGTCCCTAGCAGAGTCACCAAACTATTGGGTCTCAAAAATGCAGGTTTTAACCAGAAGAGTTTTCGAAGATCTTACTACACTTTTGGCCAATGTACAAGTCCAATTGATGCAACATTACCTTCTTCTCTTTAGGTTCTACTAGACAAAGGCGGGTGTACCTAAATGAATAATGCAGATTGAAATGTGTTTCCTAATGCAACAATCTACCCACAATGGAAAATGGAAGTGGATAGAAATAAACACTAAAACTACTCCTACTCCTACTGCACAAATGAAAGGATTTGAAAATATTAATTGTATGAAATCTAATCTGTAGGTTGAGCCAGATCAGTGCCTTCTATCCATGTGGGCAACAAAGTCAAATTATAAGGAATTGTGTATTTTCCCTTTCTGTCTTAATTCAAGTGTCTAGGCACTTTTAAAAATGAAATTCTAATGACTGTCATATGACTTCATTAATTTATGGCTTGCATAAATAGTGCTGGAATGTTTTCTTACCAGGTTCTACTTCAACGATCCAAAATAAATACTAAATCACTACGACTTGTTTACAAGAATTTTAACTCTGACTTGCAGACACCAATCAACCAAATCACACAGAGTGAAATTTGCACTTTGATAAATCAAACATATGCTTGATACATTGATCTAAATGATTTAAGACTTCAAGTTGGAGACAACCCACATAATAAATATAAATTATTATATCACAACATCTCAAAACAGAAAGAGTTTCACAAATTCAAAATGATCTATCCATTGATTCTGCTTCAATGAAATTTTGTACATTATTTGCATTCCCCCAGTCTCCTCTCAGGAAAAATCTAACAATTCTAACTCTAATTACTATCTCCTCTTTTCCTTCTTTATATTTTTGCAAATATTTATACATTATAGATCAAGGGTCATGACCCTTCATTCTACCCATTAAAATTGTTCACATTTTGCTGAAAGAAATTAAAACATTTAATTATATTTCCTTATCGGCAAATAAAATGTTTAAACTATAGTCCTATGCCTTTTATTTTTCCATATACCTTTCCCGCCTTTACACTCTATATCTTCATGGTCGTTTATCACTTTTACCTCTCTATCGTCGGCTATGTCTTGTCTGGCTGTGGTATCACGGTAAATGCATTGTTGAATGCAAAAAATTTACCATGCTACTGGGGTCTTCACTAGAGCCCCCAGTGGTATCGTGGTAGCCTCTCCGACTACTTCCATTGCAGCTTACAAACCATCCACTGCGGTCACCGCGGTCTACTCAGAGACCATCCATGGTACCGCAGTGGCTTCCCCTTCGCCGTCTGCTAACTGCTAACATTGTTTACCGCACTACCATGGTGTATGAAATTATGGCCGGTGGTAACGTGGTATAGTTTCTTGACTATTGCATTGCCAGTTGCTAATGGTTTACCACGATCAATCAATTGACAGCGTGCGGTAAACACTTCATGCCCGCTCCTTTAGCCACTACCACCATACCGCAAGCCCATTGTGTGAGGCTATGGTAAAGCGGTAAGATATAAAAAGATAAAAATTAAGGCAACGGTATAAGGTTTGGACAAAGAATATGAAATTTCTATAAAAAGATAGGGAAATAATGGGATTAAAATGGGAAAACCTTAGGGTTGTAAATGGAAATTTTCGGTTCTAACAGGTATTTGGTAAGACAACCTAATGATCAAAAATTTAATGGATACTAATTTGATTGCAATAAATTTGGTCATATGGCTACTCAGTGCAGAAGTAAAATGAAATCAAATTATCCATCATTCACAGGTTAGTGTTTCAATTGTAAATAATTTGGTCATAAATGAGTTGAATGCAAAAATGTGTCAAACTATTCTATCAGTAACAGGAAAGTTGAATGTTATACATGTGGAATATTTGGACATGTTGCTAACCAATTCAAATCAAGAATAAATCAATAGAATGATTGGTATGGACAAAGAATCACCATGTGTCACAATTGCAATAAGTTTGGTCACATTGCAAGATTCTACAGAAACAATAATATGAATAGAAGAGGTTTGATATACAGAGGAAAAAACATATAGAAAGATGACAAGGGAAAAGGAAAAATCACTGGAGATGAGATAAGATATCAAATGAAGAAAACATGGGTAAGAAAGAGCAAGTCTGATGTTGGAAATGGCTCTGCATTGGAACCTACTTCTAGAAATTCTTTTGGTAATTGATTTTAGGCCATTGGCCTAGGGGGATTTCTTCAAGAAAATATTTTCTCCCCTATTAGTAGCTAGCACCGGAATGCCAAGGATGATTAAAAAGGTGTATCAATGTTATGCAGAAGTTTTGGAAAACTTTTGCAAGAAAATACAAAGAATCATAGGTCTGCAGAAGGATTTTCTTGTCACTATCTGAGAAAATAGAGTATTCAGAATACTTAGGGAAAATGCATTTATTATAAGTGTGCAAACTATTAAAGTCAAGTTGGAAGTCTCATTTTTCACTTTGCATCAAAAGAGAAAAGAAAGAGAGCACCTCGTAGAATAATTTCGAAGGAGTGAAGGAAATTCGTCAGTGATTCTCGAAATCTGTTAGGAGGTAATAAAAAATTTTACTTGATTATGAAAAATTAGAGTTATACTAAGGAAGAAATCCATTTGGAACAAAGAGGTTGAAACCCTAACCAGAATAAGTAGAGATCAAAGAGAATTAATAATTGTGATAATCAAGAATCCTATTACAAAATATGTTGCATACGGAATTTCATACAAAGTCTCTTTCAGAAATCAAGAAGGAGCGACATCGGCTGGTGTAGTTTACATTTCTCACAAGATGATAATGGAAGGTCAAGACTTTGACTTGTGTGGATTGCTAAAGGATCAGTTAATGGAGAATTTTCAACTGAAAAAAGGAATAGGCTACCCCTTCAGGTTCGGTACTTTGTTGATATGTTTAGTAATGTATTTCTTGAATTATTTTCCAAAAATCAACAATGTGGTGTGGAAAGAAAATGAACCAATATGCAAACAAATATATCTATATTCAAGGAGATTGGATAATTGGGATCTAGAATTTGAAAATTTCTTTAAGATAGTACTTGGAAAGTGTGGTTTAGTCAATATTTCCCTTCCAATAAGATCAGTTGAGTTTGGTTCCTCTTCTGGTGGCATGGAGAGAAAGCAGAAAAGAGAAACAAAAAAGGTGGAATACAGTCCCCCAAAATGCAAGATTCCTAGAATTGAGGGAAAAGGAAAAGAAAAGGAAATTGTGAATATTCTAGATGAAGAATCTGATGAAGATAATGAACAAGAATCGAAAAATAAAATACCAGAGGCTAGTGAAGAAGAGGATGATCTAACAAAGGAAAAGTGACAAAAACTTATCCAAGAAGAAGGTGGCATGTAGAAAATTGTGAGGTTATGGTCAGTCAGACCATCATTTGATCAAGAACTGATTTTTGAAGTACTAAATGCTCATGTTGAGAACTACAAGATCAGATTAGAAAGCCTAGAAAATATTCTACTTGAGGAGATGACTGAGTGTTGTAAAGAATCATTGAGCTCTGAGAAAAAAGAAAAAGAAGAAGGTCAAATTATTTCTCATTTGAAGGAGCAGTTCAGGATATCTCTTAAAAAATTGAAGAAGAAAATGAATGAGCTGAGACAATGCATCAATTTAGTTAATAACATCTACAACTACTGTATTCGTTGGCCCCTTGTAGTTGGAAAATACAAAGAGAAGTTAGAGAAAATTGAGTTAAAATTGAGTGAAATTGGGAAGAAATTTGATATGGTTCGGTATTAGGATGGCATCATCAATAAAAAGATTCAAAAAATACATTCTAAGAACATTAAAGTTCAATCCACTAAGAACACTCTTGTGGATACTTTTTGGAAGGTTAAGGATCAAACCGAATGCTAATTGGAGCAAATGGTGGAGATTTTGAAGAAAGGTGAGAAACCTGAAGAAGCAATTACAATTCAAAAATATATCATTGAGATTATTAACAAGACATCCAAGAATAATAGTCCGATCATAATCATTGGGATCACAATTGATGCTTGGTAGAAGTTCCTTCCAGAAATGAAGGAAAATCATAAGATTATTTTCTAAGGATTATAAAACTGATTCAAATTTTTGAAATTTTAAAGATTTTGAACACATGTTTTGTATTTTTGGCATATGGCTCATGTGCTTTGTAATTGGCATCAAAGGGGGAGAGAATACACTAAAAAATGCCTTATAAATCTCAGGGGGAGAAAGTGGAGTGAAGGTTGGCAGCGTACTTATATTATTCCTAACACTTAGTCATTTTTACTAAGTGTTTCCATCAATGCCAAAGGGGGAGATTGTTGGCATATGGCTTGTAAGTATTGTCATTGATGGAAACCTAAGTCATGCAACCCAAGTCATGCATCCGATCTACAATATAGTTTTGGTAGAACAAAATGATGAACAAGGCACTGGTTAAAGGTAAAGATGTCAATCAATGTGCATCATTTTCTTATCAGTTCATGTTGCGCACCTCAGGGATGATTGCTACATATCTGTAATACCTTAATCTAGAATTTTGTGTCTACGTATTCTCTGGTATGAGATCTAGGGGATCCGGTGTGCAAATATTTTTGTTATCTGTGCTTGAAGGCCGGCCTAGCGAATTTCATAATCACAGATGTATAAGGAGTAATAAATTAATTGTTTTCATGCTTGATTATGTTTATTTGGGTCCTCTCTATGTCTTAACCAAATTTGGAGGATACGCATAAAGAATTAGTGGTGGATCTAGCCAACAGTTGTAAAGAACTTAATGTTTTATCAAGCCGATATATGAATGATCAAATCCTTGATAGAGGATATATATATGAGATCGGTTTTATCATTTTTGAGATATGAATAGAGAGTGGGGAATAGTGAATGTGAAATATATCAATATGGTGTGAAATTCAATAGAATAATGGTGCAAATTGGTGTGAAGAGAGGATAAGGGCAGAGCAGATCAGAAAAAAGTATAGAGTCAAATAGAGGACTCAGAATTTGATCTATGAGCTTCACCGAAACTATAATCTGGCATGAACATATGCTACTATCTTAGTTCAACTTTCAGATGGTTTTAATCTGAACTTTTGTAAGGTAGCGAGCCTTCCCTTTTGAGTAGTGAGCTCTAGGCAGTGTGCTTGAATGCAAGTGCATTCTCTTTCATAAAACTTTATTTGAGTACTCAAATTGTGGATTAACCTCCACCATGATTTTTCCCCTAACAAGGTTTCCACCCAAAAATCTCTGTGTTATGGTGTTGTGGATGATTACATTCTATGTTTTCATCTTTCTTTGGTTTAATGCTGAAATGGTTTGAATATCAGATTAATAAGGTTAAGATTTAGTGAACACTGATTCACCGCCCCCTCTAAGTGTTCCCTTGAGTCCAACATGTCACTACTTCTTGCTTCTTGATGGTTGTACCTCCAAGGTATATACTTCAAACAACATAGATAGAATATATCATTGATGTATAACAGAAATAAGATATAAAACATCATGTCAACAGGGTATGTGTAGGATCATGATGGGCCAAAAAGTGGTGATATGTAAGAGATATGATGACCCATGTGGCTAACTAGTTTTTTTAATCCAAAATTGATGAAACGAAAAGGGTTTTTAAAGGAGATTCTCAGCTTTCCACCAATATAAATTATGCTTTACTTTGAATTTAATAAATAATTATTATTCATTTTCTATTTGAATTATGACTAAAGTCCTGATTGATAGGTTGATTGAAAAATATCTATAGCTTTCAAATGGTATCACATTTTTTGAATCTAAAACATGTGTCACATTCTATGCTTCACATACCATAGGATTAAAAGAAAATTGAATTTCATGAATTTTTTACCAAGTTAAGGTGGTCAGATATACGAGTTTTTATTTTTTTTTAAAAGTTGTAATAAAAAATTCATAATTAATTATTTACCAGGAATTTTTTTTTTTTTCAAAATGCATCACATTGGGACATGAGTCCTCTACTTATATCTAAAATATTATAAAAATATATTATCATTTTATTGTGGTTAGGGTGGTTAGACAGACACCTACTTATTTCTTTCCTGAAATTTAAGTACTACTACTTTGAAATTTCAAGTTTTCACCAAATATTTGTATGCAAACAAAAATTCTTAAATGGGAAAATGGTGCACTTTTATTCTGTTTTTGACATTACTTAAGCATTCAAATGCGCCCATTGTTCATCTATGATTTCCATTTCAAAGGGGGGTTGCCTCATTGCACCTTTGAATTGGCTGTCATGAATGGAAAATGTGCAAGTTGTTCTTACAACCACTTTGTGAATTACTCCTTCAGCTGAAAATGCTTTTATTTGAGCATTTTGCATGTTTCTCATTCCCCTCTTGAGACTTATGGGAAACATGTTGGGCTCAACCCTTGTGGGAGACCATTTTTGCACCACATTCTATGATGTCAACAAAAATGAATCCAACAACAATATTTCACCAATACCTGCACACACTACAACAAAATAGGTAATTAGTGCCTAAAATAGCACCAAAATTTAGTGCATTTGAGTTCATGAATTGGACACTTTTGTTAGTGCAAAACTCAGTGCCAAACTACATTTTCACTTCGGCAGAATTTTTGTGCCAAATTTAGCACCGAATTTAGCTCCAAATTTTGTTGCTTCCAGTTTGGCTTTCGATTTTTCTTTTTGTTTTGCTTCTTGTGTTGCTTCCAAGTTTGCTTCCAGTTTTTCTTTTGGTTTTGATTCCAAGTTTTCTTCCAATTTTACTTCTAATTTTTCTTCCATTTTTGCTTCCAATTTTGCTTCAAGTTTTGCTTCCAGTTTTGCTTCCAGTTTTTTTTCCAATTTTTCTTTTTATATAACGTCGCTTGTTGCATCTAGCTTTTTTTCCATTTTTCATCTTTTGTTGCTTCTAATACGGCTTCTATTATTGCATCTTTTGTTTCTTCTAAAATTGCTTCCATTATTAGTTCATTGTTTGCTACCTAAATTGCTTTTTTTTTTCTTCCTAGATAATGCCAAGTTTTGCTTAAATTTTGGCTTCCATTGTTGCTTTTTATTTTCTTCTAAAACTGCTTCGTGTTTTGCTTCCATTTATTAATTTAATATGTTTTATTTAAATTTAATTAGTTAAATATATCATGCCTCTTAAATAACTCATATGATTATAGAGTAAGTCATTTAATTATTTAACTCATATGATTAAATAACAAGATAATTATTATAACATGATCATCATCTATAATTAAAATAAATGAGTCAAATATCTATAATTTAATTGAATTTGACAACATCCAACTTGAGTAGTAAATTAAAATAATCATACGTAATAAATATCCATCCAAAAATCATCGAACACTTTCAATATATATAAATTGACAAGTCAAATTGATAAGATCATCATCATATATAACTAAAACAAGTGAAAATCAAATATGCTAGTAGATCAATAACATGTCAAAATGATACATGTACAAATGATATAAGTGAAAATGATAAATTATGTAACTCAAAATGATACAAGTCAAGATGATACATGTCCAAATGATATAAGTCAAAATGATACATGTCGAAGTGATACAACTCAATAATATGGTATTGTAGGCCATGAAAATGATCCATGATGCTGTCTATATGATCATGAATGTAACTAGGTACTACCAGCAACTGCCTCATCATCATCATCACCATCATGAACATCATCATCATCATCATCATCATCATCATCGTGATCATAATCATTGTCATCAGCCTCAATTTCTTCTATATCTACATGTCATCATCATCCTCTGCCATGTGATTTGTCCTAGAACCAAAATATTTTGGATCTATATCATGAGGATCATCTTGATCTTTTGGAAGACCCGTGTTCTACAAAAAAACATTTAAAATGAAAAGTTATTATTTATTTCATGCAATAATTTAATTTTTTGTTATATATCTAATATTACAACATATGAAAAGAAAACCATAATCATATTACATCATATCAAAGTGCACATACCATAATAAAATTTCAAAAAAGTGACAACTATTATGTCATTCCAATGATGTCAAACATGCAACAATTCTAATAAATGTTAGTAAAATATGTCAGAATTTGGTGGAAGAGGAAGAAAGATGACTAGAACTCTGGAGGCCCACCATAATAAATTTTGGTAGGCCCACCATAAAGGATTTTTGTATTCAACCATGAGAGTAGAAGAGAGAGATGATATCATGTATCCAAACATTAAGCATGCATTCTTCCAGCCACCATAGAAGGGGATGATTACTTTGCTTCATTTTCATTTGCATAACCATATCATGGTGTGAACCAAGAAGATCAAGGATGTCTAGTTTTATGTGGAGGTAATGGATGTGGTCCAAACTTTAGGATGAGAAAGAAGGTCAATGTATGATCCTAATGAAATTAAGGAAGAACATCAAGAGAGAGGCATGCAAAATAAAATCAATGCAAAGTTTCAAGGATTTGTCAAGCGAGTAACAGAGGTATGAGAGCATCCTCATCTAAAATATTTTGAGCTAGAGTTTGATATACCATTTAGAGAGATTTTGTTTCATGGAGTTCCTTTCAAAGCATCTACTTTTATTGTTCTTGTAGTAAACTGTTTGGTAGAGTTGGTTGGATTACCTTTCTTAGTAATCACTATTAGTGAGATTGAGATTGTTAACCTTGAGAGAGTAGGACTTGGGAAAAAGGCATTTGATATGGCTATTTTTTTCAAAGATTTCAAGTGGGATGTACTCTGCATTGATGCCATTCCTCAATCTTTGATTGATGACACCAAGTAATGGTTGAACTCCATGGATATAAAGTATTATGAAAGTAGAATGAACTTGAACTGGCAACCAATTTTGAAGACTATTACTGATGATCCAAATAAATTTATTGAAGATGGCAGTTTCAAGAAGAAAGAGATAGATCTCAAGGTTTATTTCCATGTTCTAAGGAAGGAAAAAAAGAAGTAGGTTCATTTCTCTATTATGTTTTAATCCTTGTATTGTCTGAAAAAAATGTCTTATTCATCATAAAAAGTATAAAATATCATGCATGGCATTTAAACTTCATTTATATATAGTGATTTTCATTCAAGTTCATGTATTGGCATAGTGAAGGGGGAATGAACTTGTTAATGAACATGCCAATCAAAATTTGGAAAAAGAATGAGAAAAATCTGAAAAAAGAATGAGCACATATGATAGTTGTATCATTTAGACTTTGTGTCATTCTTACTTTTTCATTCATCAGGGTTATTTCCCAATGGGCTTCTTATCCCCACTACATGCTAAGGATATTTTATCATACAAATGGAAACCTTATAAAAATATAATATGTCTTGCATGTTTGAGAAGCATAAAGAGAATATTACTACAAGCCACATAGAATCACAAGTGGTCTTTAAAATTTTAGATGTCAAGAAGGCTAGATAATTTGAATAAATCAAATGGGTATACTGAAGAAGTATTTGTCTATTTATTTTTGATGGATAATTATTGATGTATATTCAAGATGGATAGGGACAATAATTTGGCATTTTTGAGAGTTATAAGTCCTTTGTAGAAGGCTGCTTTATTCTAGTTACAATCTGTGACTATAAAGGATGATATTCAAACATACTTTGGCTTGGTTCTTGTAGAGGTATTGGCATCCATGTATTATTAATGGTTGAAAAATATAAGAGGAAGAAACATAGGGTCTCAATAGTTCAAATAATAGAGCACGTGCTATTAATGGGGAGTTCTAAATTTCTAGATGAAAATTTGCATGATTGATACTTTTCAAAGCATGGTTGTTCTTCACAGAGGCAATTTTTGTTTCAAAGAAACATGAAACCCAAGTAGTAGTCATGCAAATTGAAGGAAATGAGTAACTAATATTTAGAAGGAGAGGGTCTAGTTGTTAATAGAGTGCATGTGATAGTTTAGGTTTTTGTAGTAGTGATAAAGGATAGTTACAAAATAGATAGTTATCCATCATGTAATTATCATGGTCATAACTTTTGTTAAAGAGAAGATTTTAAAAAAAAGTTATAGAAAAGAGTCATCAAGAATAGTGTTGAAACAATGATAAAGTAAGATCATTTAAAAAATTTGGTGTAAGGGATAGTGATAAAATAGTGTAGATAACCAAGTATCAATGATAAATTTGTTGATTTCAATAGACTAGCAGTTTGAGAATGATCTTGATTACAATCATTAAAGGGAGGAAAAACAATAGATCACAATCAGATGAGAAAATTCAATGATAGTGTTATTATGACTTAAAAGACAAATTTTCAAATGATCAAAAGGCATATATGAGTGATAGTTTTCCAAAATAGGTGACAACCATTCCCTAGATGATAGTCTAAGGTGAAATGGCAATGATATTCTACGAGTTTCATAATAGAGGGAAATCCTCATAAAAAACTCAATCACTATGATGCAAGACAATAGAGGAAAAATATGATCAGGTTCTTGAGAATTCCATTTTAAGTAGCTTCAATCAAGTGAAGAGAGTCATAAACCATAGAAATTTGAAAATGAGATAGTAGGTCATGATGACAATATACAAGAGGCAATTCAAAAAATACTGATAGTCACCTTGCTTGAACAATTGGGCACCCAGACCAACCATATTTTTGAAGCCATAGGGGCTTTTCAAGTCCTTAACCTTTCTAGGTAGTTGAATTTGAAGAAAGTGTGGATTGAAGGGGACTCCAATAATATAATTCAATGTATTAATGGGGCTCAAAAACCCTCATGGACTATTGAGAACTGGATAAATTTATCCAAGGAAATCATTAATTCCTTTGAGAACCATTTCATTACCCATATCTATAGGGAAATTAACACCATGGCTGATTACTTTTCCAACATAGGGGTTAAGGCTAAGACTAAAATTATTTCGCAAAGGAATGATGTTTTAGAAGCTAATATATCGGCCTTAATGAAGTATGATTGTATACACAGGAAAATCCAACTTCCCCCTATGAATTATGATTAAGGTGATGTCGTGTCTCTCAAAGCAGTCTCAAAACTATTGTCTCATTATATTTCCTCAAGTGATGGAGTATTGTGGATTTAGTAGCTTACTTATTATTTGGTACTTCGCACGATTTCTAGGTGGTTTTGTGCTCCGTGGTAGAGGTATTCTAGAGTTTTCATAGGAATCTTGCATTGAAAATAGAATGGGTGGTGATCATTGTAGAATAGAACTAGAGGATTGCAAAGAATTGAAGACCAATGAAAAAATGTGGAGGGTGTTGGAGAGATGTGGAATTATGGGCTACATGGAGAAGCTTCATGGCAGAACTCGGGAGGTTGCCAGGGCCTTTTCTAAGGATTGGAACAATGGTAGCATTAAGCTCTTTAGAAGGAAAGTTACAACTGATGAACAACTAATCTCAGATGTTATTGGAATGCCCATGGAGGGTCTCAAATTATGCAAAGACAGGAAGCTCTCTGATCAGGTGGTCAAGACTTTTCTACTCACTAACAAGGAAAGGGAGGAATTGTTGAGAGCCACAAAGAGTAGCTATGACTCTACTAAAATCAAGCTGATGTGTAGGTTGGTTCTGAGGGTGATAATGGAGTGTGTCACTTTGGATGAGAGATATAAAAAAACTTTTAGGTACCACTTTGTTCTTTTGAATCATTTCAGGCACCAGGTTAGGGTTTTCCTTCCATATTATCTTTCCACTTCTTTAAATTTGAACCTTCAGGATCATGTGTCTAATCTAGTTAGATATCCCTTAATCCATGAGGGCTTTCTTGTGCTTATTTTTGAACATTTTAAGGCTATGCCGACTATCTCTCAACTTACCCCTTCCCCACAGAGAGAGGAGTTGGGTGATAGTTATTCTAAGAAGGATGAGTGGGATATTGAGATGGAAGGAGAGGATAAGCACCCTATGAGAGAAAAGAAGAATGGTAAAACCAAATAAAAACCTAAATCCTATGCCCTCCCCAAACCTAGTTCGATGACTTCTATAGGTAGGGCTAATATTAACTATATGGGGTCTTATGTTACTTATCCAAAATGCACTCCTAGTGTCTCTCCCAAGGGGAAGGGTAAAAGAAAGTTGGAGGAGGATCCCTCCTATCACACTGATTAAGAGGAGTCCCAGAATACGAGCTTGTATGAGTCCTCCAGTTATCCTGCCACAGACAAGGAGGATAGGCCACAGTTCCCTAATGATTTAAAGGAGGAAGATCACTATTTCAAAGTAGGGTGATAATACCCTTCTGATGTCCTTGCTATCGCCCGCAATGGTTCTGTTGACATTTTTCATCTATTTAGGTGGGCCTTTTTTGAGATAAAGGAAATTAAGCTCAAGTAAAGGGCTTATAATAGAAGGTTGGAAAAGGTGGAGGAGTCTGATAACATTAGTAAGGATAAAGAAAGAACTAAGGATCTATGGACAAAATATGAAAAAAGGTATATGGTGGATTGCTTGAAGAAAATGGTGGAGGACTTAGAGCTCTTCAAGAATAATCATGATGGGAAACTTTCTAATATGGAGGGGAGGATAAAAAATATAAGAGATTATATTCATAAAGTTATGGAAATGAGCCACAAAATCCTTAAATCCACTACCAACACTATGAACATGATGGTCGAGAGCTTGGAAATAACTCATGAGGTAAAAGTCATGGTGGAGGTTGAGGATGATAAAGAACAAAGTCAAGCTAAAGGTGTTAGGCCATGCAAATGAACCAGAGAAAATTTAAAAATGAAGATGGACAAGAATCTTGCGGACATTCAGGAGATGAAAATTTTTGCTATCAACATGGATAACCTTGAGAAGGAAATTATTGAATTTTTGAGAAATCTGGCTTAGGTTTCATGCTAGTTTTTTGTTGGTTTTTTGTTGTGTTGCCTTTCTATTGGTCTTTGGTTTATGTTTTTGGGAAGCTTTTCATATTTTCTTGAACTATTAATGTTTTACTCTATATTTATCTACTGTTAAAGGGTTTTGGGGCCCCTTCAAAACCTATTTTTTCCTTAATCAAAAGCATTTATAAAAGAAATCTTCTTAATAGTGAGAAATATTGAAAGGGCACAATTACAAAGGATTGCAATCATACATGTAAGATGACAGTGATATAAGGTTTGGAATGAGAATTACTTGAAGGATAACACTATTCAGTTTCCAAGGGACTGTTAATTCAAAGCTTAAAACAAGTCCTAGATATCAGTTTATATTCAGTGAGGAGCCCTAATAATGTTGTGTAGTTTAAAAGACATAAAAGTAATATGAACATGAAGCATAGTTTGAGAAGATAGTGGAAAATATACAAAATTCATAATCAATTATTGTGACAGCTCTTAGTAAATTTTTCCTCTATGAGTAGTCTTGTGGAGGGGAAAATACATACAATACCTAAGAATTTTAGCTTTTGGAACTAAGTTTTGAGGTCCAGGGATATAGTTTGGGTCATAAACAAGCACATTTTGGAAGAATCTACATCCTCTAATGAATATGAACAAGGAATTTGTAAACTTTAAAGATACCGAAGGTAATTTGCTGAATCAAACTATTGTTGGGGAATTTTCCTTCTATTGTTGAAGTGGAACTAATATCATATAAGTCTACTTTCCAAGTTGCTTGTGAAACAAGAAGGAAAATGCATTATCTAGCTCCTTTTGTAAGAGTTCAAAGGAAAATGCATAAGGACAATAAATAAAAACTTTGCCCTTGATTGAAAGAATAAAATCATGGCTTCTGGGATCAATAACTGGTCAAAACTCATTCATACCTCCAATTTCTTCTTGAGATAGTGTTCTCGAGGTAAAACCCAGGTCTCCAATCATACTAGTGCTTAGTGCTATTCTTGTATTTATCCACAAAAGGTGAAGAAAAAATGAACATTTTGTTCTTGCATAGAAATGTTCTTACATGTCCACATTTATTTATATTTAATTGAGAAAGAGAATCACTTTTTATATTCTATAAGAGCAAAAAAATTAAATGATTAGTACAATACCATTTTGGTGAGTGAGTTCAAGGTCCTTAAATATGAACTTCCATAGTTAATAAATTAAATCATCCCATGTCCAAAATCGAGGACATCAGAGACATTATGGGAACTAGGAATAAAATGTACAAAGAAATAGCTTGTATTTCAAGCTAGGTTCAAGGCATTTTTCTCAAGTTAAGTGTGAGGTTAAGAAAACTTGATAACCTTATACTTAATGAATATGGTTTAGTCAAAATGTCTATTCAATAAGAAGAAATTCCTTTGTTACATCCTGCTATGTGTGAAGGATTTTGAGGTTAAACCATTGATGACATTGTTTCTAGGAACACACTACTTTGCCACAAAAATGCATCTTATGAAGTGGTGGGGACACCAAATTTATTTGTACATGATGGTGGGAAATTCTGCATAAGGATAGAAGTCCTATAACAATTCCATCGAGAGGTGTGGTGTTTCAGAGTAGGGCTCAATTGTGCCAATGCATCTCCCCTATAGTTGTGGTTACTGAGTAATATTCAACCACATTAAATCCAAATCAGAGTCATTCAATTTAAGACTTAAATTGGCTCAAAACAAAGTCTACATGCTCCAATATGAGTTTAAAGAGATAAAATTACTAATAAATTATAAAGCCACCCAAAAACTTCTTTTCTTGATTATTTAACTCAACAAAATCATTAATAGTCAAGGTACAAGGACTAGTTTGCAAATTTCATTTAAAAATAGTATAATCAAAGTAAAAAATGTCCTGAAGAACTATTCTTTGTATGCTTCAATATGAGTTTAAATAGAGAAAACTACCAATAAACTATAAAGCCACCCAAAAAATTCTTATCTTGATTATTTAACTCAGCAAAATCAATAATAATTAGGATACAAGGACTATTTTTCAAAGGTCACTTAAAAATAGTATAATCAAAGTACAAAATGTCCTAAAGAACTATTATCTATATGATAAAGTAGTTTTGCATGTCATAGCTTGCTTACAAACATAAAACTAAACCATAAATGTAAAACATAGCTATGCTTCAACCATCCCCATAGTACCATTTATACAAATACATTCAGAGAATGAAGGAAAAAATAATATTACATCCTAAGATCACACTAATATTAAGAAATGGAAAGAAAAAAGGAGAGCACAGAGTTCTCATGCCACAATAACTTTAATAAATGTCATACATGACCAAATTGGATTTAAACAATGCTAAATATACATCTTCTTAACTATTTTATGGTTTTTTGGTGCTTGGAGTCTAGCACCACCCCCTCTCTCTATAGGACTTAGGTTTGGATTTTACACCAAACACTCTCTCTATAAGACCTATGTGGTGGTTCAAGGCTCTGTGCCACATCACCCATTGGTCCTAGAAGTGGATGTTACAACAAAAGTTCCTAGTTTTCAAGCCTGAAATATAGCCTAAACTTCAAGAGGAGGAGTTAAACAATTAACTTCTAGGAACACTAAATGTTACCCTTCCATTAGTCCCAAGGGTTCAGTTAAAAACATAGTATCCCTAGTTAGCAGGTTGTGTGGGGAGAAGGGTGCTTCTCATTTTCAAGAATCCTAAGTCTCATTGCTACAGATGTTGCTTAAATAATGGCCAATTTAAACTAGGTAGTTGTTTTTTCACTCACTTTGTGCAATGAAATAATGAGATTTGAGTCTCCTCTAGTGGGCACAAAGACAAAATTATATAGAACCTCTTACTTGTATTATATTATTTGTGCAGCTTATAAATTATGTGGGGATGAATTTTACATGGAGCATCACATTTCATTTTGTACATGTTTATTGCTTGGACTGATGGGAGCACAAATATTCATCCAAATATGAGCACATTTGTGTCTGATTCTTCTCTCCCTTGCATGAGCTATTACTTGAGAAAAGGCTCCCTAGGTTGTCTAAAGACATGATCAAAATCTTGGAGAACCTAAAATATTACTCCCTATATGAGTTGTTAACATATAGGAAGATCTATGGTACCACAAAGGCATCCCATACTTTTCCCAAGCATGTACCTGACATGTTGTTCATCAAGAAGTTGCATGACATACTATACTCTTGAGATTTAATGAATCCATAGAAGCAATGGTAATGGATGTAGATGATATGGATCTAGTGGCTAGGGCTACAACTAGGGTCACCACAACACAATAAAATGAATGAAACATTCTTAAAATGACATGATAAATGGAAGGGCATAGGAAGGAAATTGAGCGCTTGAACAATCAAGTGGAATACTACAAGGCTGCAAGGTATGACATAGGTGATTTCATGGAATATGCATTATAAATCCATGATGACTTGACCTTGGTTCAAAAGGAGTTCTACAAGGATGTGTTAGATCTATAGGATGCCTACCAAGATGCATCAAAATATTCTTACATGCTAAAAGAATTTCAGCATCGTGAGGAAGGATGGAAAAGATGCATGTGGATCACTTAGTAGAATGGCAACATGAATTCAAGGAAGCACTCCTTGAGATACCATGTTTGAGAGAAAAGAAGATAAATCAAATCAACATGGGACTAAGTTACTCAAATGATACAACTCATAAATTAAATGAGAACACTTAAGAGATATTAGAAGACCATGGTCATTAATTAAAAGATGCGATGAAACTAAGGCATGAATGTCACCAACTTCCCTTTAAGGCAAACAATACTTTTTTACTCAACATCAAATAATGGGACAATTGAGTGGGATCTAGGTCCAACATAGAAGCAATTTATAACTCATCCTACGCATCAATAAACAAATCAACACAATAAATGAAAATTGACATATTAACACAACAATATCCAACTAAGTTATTGAAAGTCAACTATCGATACCTCATTCTCCATCCAAATTACAAATAATTCCACCTTTTTCTTTGTAACATTTCCTTTTCAAATTGCATTGGACGCTAGCCATATTTCTCCTCCTGTAAAAACATGGCACATGGAATAGTTAAACTAATTAATATGAAATCATTTACTTTTTACTAGGAAATAAAAAATATATCATTTAACATATTAAATATACTTACAAATGTATAGATCAAGGCATGTAAACCTTTTGGGCCACTGTGATTCATGGCACAAATTTTTTCAAGCCTAGCCTTTGAGGCCTTGTCCTAAAACATGTAATAATTCAATTTAACTATGCATAAATAACATTTAAAAATTGTTTAATAAATTTTATATAATCTTATGAGAAAATTCAAATACCTATGTACTTTCCTCGTCAGAATTCCTCTATGTATCAAACTTATCATATTCTTTTACAAGTTATTTCCATACTTTCATACTTACATCAATTGGCCTTTTCTTAAGCCTTAGCTCAGGAGGGAGTTTTTTATCTTATTTGTTTGGTTGCACTGAAATATCTTGTAGTTTTGAGACATTCATAGCTTTATCTTCTCTACAGACCAACCAGTGCCAAATTCAATCTCCATGTCATGGATAACTACTTTTTGTAGGTGCATGGGTATCTTTGAGAATGGAAAATGTAGATATTCTTTGAACCATTGAAGCTATGATTCTTTCAACCTATTCAAAAATATTTTTCCATCATCTATCATTCAGACATCCCTTGAAACCACATCATATTCTATTTTGGTATCATAGCTACCAATATAAGATGCAAAACATGGCATGGTGGAAGAAGTCTATGTCTTAGGAGTGGTTGAGACATTGGAATTCTATGCTCCCTATTCCACATTCTTATAGTTTATTGTTATTGATTTCCTCCTAGATATTTTTCTCAATATATGACTGGTTGGGGAATCAATTGATTCCCTTTTACATGGTTGATTTGGTTGCAATTTTTCAGGGGCTTTACTAGATCATTTTTCTATGTGTCTAACAAGCATTGTCAAGTCCACACCATCCAATTTGTTTACTACCTCTACCCCCAATATGGAAGCCAATGCCTCTTTATCTTTGTCAGTCTCATGTCCCTATATATATATATATATATAATAAATTTACTCTTTTAAATTTAGAAATAAAAAACTAAAAACTAAAAATCAAAGAAACAATGGAAGCATTTACAAATCTATAAATTGACAATGAATTGCCTCATTATGGCTAGGGTCTTCTCCCTTTTCTCCCTTCAATCTATTGCTTGACATTTTGAGGTGACCTAGGGAAAATTATTTTTGTCTAGTCTATGGAGGCAAACAAAGTACACACTACTAGGTATGAAAGTTTTCATCTAGTTTGTGGTATGAAAGTTTAGTTTTTTGGTATGAAAGAAATCCACCAATCAAAGAAATTGAAAGAAATGGGTGATTTAAAAGAAACAGGAAATTAATGAGCAAGATTTACCTTGAATGACTCTCTTTTTGGGTTTAAATTCCTATGAGATGTCTCTTGAGAGTTCAAACCCTGTGATGGACTGAATAATGCAAAAATAACACCACCAAATAACCCAAATCAACTGAAGCTCGACCATTATCTTCCAGGTGGCATCCCTTTTGTACAAATCTATTAGTAAAAATTCTATCTAAATATATTTATATGGATTCAAATTGAACTGTTACCTGATTTTGGTTCCAACTAAATCAAGTATGACTGTTATGGTTTTATAAAGTAAAACAAAATGGTACATTATTTTATGCTAAGTTTCATTCATATGCAGAAAATAAATTATCAAAAGACTACATTATTTAACTATGCAATTGCATAAAATATAATAGAGAGTCATCATTTATTGCAAAGGTAGTCTTTATTAATAATCATAAGTGTATAGTGCCCCTCACAAGCTGAGGGACTGACTATTTTAATGAATATAGAGAAAAAAATATACATTCATATATAAAAGGAAATGCATATGTAAAGAAGTGGATCCTATCATTGCCTGAATGATGAATCCTGGTTCAGTTGCCTCGCATCAGCTTCAGTCCTCTTGCTCATCCAGCCTCCAGTTGCTGCTTGCCCCTTGCTGCTCCATTTTTCTTGCATTTGTGAGAAAGAGTTGGTTAGAGAAATGAAGGATCACCAATCAGTACATAGGAAAACATACTCATGCCAAGAACACTGCATCCTCTCATTTACAAGAGAGGAGTCAAGATAGTATAATCTACACATGTTGATGAATAAAAGAGAAAATTATATGTTGTTTTCTACTATACAATATGTTTAAATAAACAAAGGTACATTATCATTTGAGTGATAGTGAACAGGCATACATAATTCAGGTTCACAATCAAAACAACACAAAAAATAGTGAAGGAGTTCATATGATGTCTATAGGAGATCATGTTAAAATAAAATTGCATATAAAGAATAGGAAGAGCAAAACAAGAGTTAAGTTTCATTATGCTACAAGTACATCATGTTGAGTTGCATTTGAATATGTGTGAATGGAGATAGAAAGCTTAACATTTCTCGATATAAGAATGGAAACAAGATACAGTAGCCTCATCATGAATATTCAAGAAGTACTTCAAGTGAAGACTCAAGGAATGCTTTTATTTCTATTGAAAGAGTGATTTTTCTTCATAATTTTTTTTTTGAAGAATAGTGATTTGGGTTGTCAACATACAAGCTCCAAAGGAGGAGTTGTATACAAGAGGGAAAAATGCATCTATGTTCTTTTGCAGAAAGGTAAGTAATAAGGTCACTTGAAAAGCAGTAAGGTTATCTCTATCAAAAGGTAATTTTAGTAACAACGTGAAGCTTTCATCCATGTGTAAACATATTATTGCTTCATGGAATGAGGGTACCAAGTATATGAAATACATTGTGATTCCTGATGTAAATACCCACAGTCAAAATATGTAGTCACGGTAGTGATCAAGCTTTTGAAGCAAAATTTTCCTATGGTACAGTTGATTGAGGTGGCTCTTGTTTCAAATGAAATAAGGCTAGGGTTTTAAAACCTTATAGCCATTTAAATCCATTGAAATACTAGGAAAAATCATATAAAAGATAGAATGATTCCAAAGGAGTATACTTCAGAATACAACCAAGAAAAAATCATAATACATTTGCAAAGAAGTTTCAAAATGCATTTTAAAAGCTTTCAAAATGGTGAGGCCATAACCTTCAATGAAGGAAACCAACAAAATCTATATTTTCTCATAAAAAAGCCGTGGGTTTCCCCCATAGAGTGCCATCAAAAGCTCAATCAAATTCAATAATGGTAACCTCAAGGTGAAGAAGAAATCAATAGAGGAAGCTTTAATAAATATAATAAGAATCAAAACTCAAAAAATGATTTTAATTTGTGACTAAAACCCCTGAATATGCTTCAAATAAAGGAAAAATACAAAATTTTTTGCATATACAATGAAAAGAGAATGCTCACCAATGTTTTTGTGAAGAGGCTCGACCCAAAAACATCAAGAATGTTGAAGAAATTCCAACTTCAAGCAAGAAAACCCTAGTAGTGGTGACACCCACAGAGCATTTTTTTAAGAAGATACAAATGTGCCAAATGCTTTAGGGTTCAAGTATGGTGTTTCCCTATGTCGACCGATGGTATTTTTTCATTATTGATTTAAAAATTAATTTCCTTGAATAATACCTTGCATGGTATTATCACTATTGATATGCCTTAGGGTTTTTTCCTTAATTCTTACCTCCTTTCCACTCAATGACCTCACATTAAACCTCTCCCAAATAGTAATGAATATAAAAACTATTCTTACAATAATAGAATTTTATTCTATATACAATATCCAACAATAGAATTTCCTAAAATCTAGGGTGAGAGAGTTACACCCTTCAAGAAGTTATGATACCTCTAATTATTATTTACATAGTAAAATTATAAATATTAAAGAAAACTATTTTATATTAATTAATTAAATATATAATTTTATGATATACATAATTATTTAATAAGGTTTACACCTTATAGCTAGAGCCTTATAAATTTTATTTGAGGATCATTAATGTTAAATATGATCCACTAATAAAAAATATTCTCTAATTTTCCTTAATGTTTATAGGGTCACATGCTAGCAATTTCCATTAGAAAGAAAATACAAACTTCCCCATTAGCACATGAATCTCTAATAGACATAGAATAGGGATAGAATATATGCCAATATAAAGATCATGTATTATAAATTACATTATAAAATTTGTATAATTTAAAGTCTAGTATTCTCAATGATGCTCATAAAGAGGTCTTATTAATTTTATTAGAGCCTAGGCCTCCTAAAAATAGCCTTCCATCTAGGGTTTTTACATAATTACCATACATATTACTTATAATTTAATGCTATGATAGAAGGCTTAATTAAATGCAAAACTGAAGTAAATGATGGTGATGCACCTAAAAGTTGATAAACTTGTAAACTTATTCACAAGGACCTCTCAAAGATTCTATCTACACAACTAGATCTGAACAGTTCAATCACATAAATATTTCATACAAAGGGTTTAATGAAATTATTCTTTTCGAAGGAAAAACAATGTTTTCACAACAAATACGATAACTTTGAATTATATGCACAATGTATAACCTGTGAAACTGAACTTAATTGCATTCATGCACTTATGAGTGAGATGGTAAAAATAAAGGTTTCAAGATTGAAACACAGTCAATTTCTTATCAAATAAAACATAAGGATGACACCTGAAATATAGAAGGAAAATGTGACAATATTGAAAGATGAAAGGAAAATTTTGCAATTATCAAACTATGATAACCTGTAAAATATTTAACTTATTATACTAAACTATACATAAAATCCGAGTTACAAGATAATCCCTTTGTAGAATGAAAAGGTAGAAAAGAAGAACTTAGAAAAAGACTCTTTTCTCAATATATACATTGTATGATAACTCCAATGCATGAAGAGGTGCAACTGAAAGCTAGCTGAAAGTGTAAAATATCTCTGAAACCCTTCTCACAATAGTTTGGATATTGACGAACATGTGGAAAGTATGTGGGTTATTTTTGACTAAGATTTTGGTGGGAATGAGACCTTTTGGAGGCAATTTTGTCATGATTTTGGTATGGGTTGGGTCATAGCTTGAATTTTATTCACTTTGGAGGCATTTTGGAAGCTTCTTTTTTGGCCTTTCTATTGCATCTGACTAGAATTTTCTAGGACATGTGTGGGGCAGTTGTTTCAAAAATGCATAAGTAACTTCAAACATAGTTTTTGAAGCTAGTTCTTTCTTTCTAGTAACATTGTAACTCAATTTTGGAGTTATCTTTGAGTAGGAGTAGCATTATAACTCATTTTGGTCAGACTCTTAGAGAAGTTCATACCTTGATGATTAATGAAGTTAAGTTGTTTTACCTTCTCATTTTTCTAATATATTGTATGCATTTTAATTGATTGATGCAACTAATTGTGGAGTTACTTATTTCCTTGTGGTTTTGTCTTAGTGTTAGCATCTTTAAAAATAAAATTATGTAAGTTTCAGGTCATAGGTTGTGTTTAAAATTAGAATGCAAGTTTAAGAGTTAGGGGTTGAGGGTAGAAGGTAGAGGTCGGTTTAGGGGTTTAGGGTTGAGCATTTAAGGGTTTAATGGTTAGGGTTGAGAGATTAAGGTAGAGAGGGAGGGATGGATGGAGTGAGAGATGGAGGGATAAGTGAGATAGAGAGAAGGAGAGAAGAGGAGGGAGGGACAAAGATATATGAGGGTTGAGAATTGAGGGTATAGAGTTGAGGACCTATAGGGTTGATAGTTTAGGGTATTGGGCTGAGGGATGTATAGGGTAAATGTATTAGGGTTGAGGGTAGAGGGTAGAAGGTTTAAGGGTTTAGGGTTTAGGGTTTAAGGGTTTAGGGTTGATGGTTAAGGCTTGAGGGTAGAGTATTTAGGGTATAGTTTTGAGGGTATATGGTTGATTAGGGTTGAGGATCCAATGTATAGGGTAGAGGGTATAGGGGTTAAGGGTTTAGGGTTTAAGGTTGAGGGTTGAGGGTTGGGGGTTGAGGGACTAGGGTTGAGGGTTGAGGGTTGAGGTATCTTTTGATGCAAGTGAAATGTAGGCAAGTAATTGAAGGCCAGTGAATATTAGGGAAGGATTTTTTATTCTAACACCCCTAATCCCTTAACCCTTAATTCTTGTTAGATCAGAACAATTAGGTGCTAAAATAGGTGCTAAAGCAAGCTCTAAAGTAGGCACTAAATTAGGCATTAAATTATATGCTAATGTCAACAAAAAAATTTGCGCAAAAATTGACACAAAACTCAACACTAATTTAGGCATTAATTTAGGCACTAATTTGTGCCTAATTTAGTGCCTACATTTTTTGATCGATGCAAAAAATGCCAAAAATAGCGCCATCTTAATAAATAGCATGAATTTTTTCAAAAAAATGGAGAAAAGTACATTAAAATAGTGGGTGGAAGAAAAAAATAGAGAAAAAAAGGGGGCTAATCATAGGGATTTGTTGTAGTGATAGTGAACAAACATATTAGATAAAAATAGTGAAGCTCAATGTTCCTGTGGTGCTTGATTTTTAGGATCTCTTACATACATTTGATGATTGATCAATTAACTTAACGCATCATAGGCATGTGCTATTTTTCTTTTGATAGGGAATATAATGAGATTCATATCTAGAGCTCTAACCAACCCTTTTTATCATGATGTAGGATCATCTAAAGGTCAAGAGTGAGGAGGAGCTAAAAAAAATGAAGACCCACACAATATTCTTCTAGGAGATGATGGATATGTTTATTTTCATTACTTCCATCTTCGTATGTATAGTGTATCTCTATGTTGCTTTCATTTAGCTACTCTCACAACTTGTGTGGGACATTTGATAATTATTTTTCTTTCAATATATGAAGCAAAAACATTTACGTAGCCTTGTGTATATTCCATTACAAAATGAATGAAACATTACAAAAATGAATGAAAGAAATGTCTTGTAATTTTATATATTTTATTTATATTTCCAAACCTTTCACAATGAAAACTAAATTCTCATTTTTAAGCCTCTTTTGATATGCAATGGTAACTGCTAGCAGAAATATGTTGAAATAACTTTCACCTTTAAATGTAATCAATTGTTTCAACTCTACCAAATTGAGTTGTAGGTGAAAATTTGGTAACATGACCTAATGATTGATTAATGATTAATTAATTAGTTAGGCAATTATCCCATTCACTCTAACAAAGGTTCCACCATTGATTATGGAAAGGTCATGATGGCCACTTGGTGGAACGGCTAGTAGAGTGAAATGATGTATGGGAGAAATAAAATGGATTTGGATTTTTATTTTAATTTCTCTAACTCTTTTCTTTCCCCCTTCCTTTTTTATTTTTTTAAATCATTGTGTTAGATTTGGATAATAATTATAAATTTCAAATCATACAAGGAAATTCATTAAATTTATAAAATTATGAGTTTTATGCATGTGAATAATCATGTTGAACTTGCATATTTAAGATTTTGAATGAAGTGAAAACTTAAATTGGCTAATAGTGTATTTTTGCTATGTGGGTTTTTTTTTATGTGGATTATTCTAATATTCATGTAACTCTTGTGAACAGACTGGCAAAATCTCATTTACAACTAAGGTGTTTTGGTAATATTTTATATTTATAGTATTATTTCATGGATACTTAAAAAATATTGCTGATGCTAGCCACCTTTCAATTAGGGGAACAACCTTTGTCATTTCTATTGGTTATGGAGCCTCATATTATTGGTTCTGAAGCCAATTTCAATGTGGGGGGTTCAAGGGGGGTACCCCCTATGGGGTCTAAGGGGTTCAAGGGCCATGTGCCCTAGTGGGGGTTCAAGGGAAATTCTCCCAAAAGCCATATTTGATATTTATTCTCTCATTGTAAATTTGGACTTGTAACAAAGAAAATTGTGTGCTTCACTAGGGTTTTAGGACCTAGGGCAATAATCTTCCACATTCACATTCAAGAACAAACCGTTGAGATTCCAATGCAAAGGTGATTGAAATCTAGATAAAAGTGTGTTGTAGGGGATGAAATGATGTAAATGAGGGGTTCACCACCAAGTGTAGTCTTGGAAAAGGAAATGTTTGAAAACACAATGTGATATGCAAGATGACCTAGAAATGTAAACAAACAACCATAGAAAACTACAAAAATGGAGATGTGCACCTAGGAAACTGGAGAAGGTAGAATGAAGGTCTGAAACCCTAGAAAATTAACTATTGAATCCAACTGAGACTCATTCACCAATCTAGGTGAATTAGTCCAATGTCAGGAAAATTATACCAGAACATGTTTCAGACAAAAGGGTACTCATATCTGCAAAAAATATCTCACAAAAAGTAGCAATGGGACTCATTCGCCAATAGTGGAATATTAGTCCACTTCTATATTTCTAGAAATTCAAATTTGTATTCTGCAGCTCTCAGTCTACTTTGTTGTTCCCAATTCAGATTCGGGTCCGAAACTACTAAATTCAACCTATAGGTCTTCTCCAAGATCCTCCAAGGTTTGTTCACAATCTTGACAAATTTTATTTTCTTTTACAACTTGATAACAAATTTTCCAATCTTTCTCTTCAAGAAATCTACAACCTAGACCTACAAATCACATGCAAAGAGAGGAAAAAATGGTTGTGGGGTTAGAGAATGTGGGTTTTCCTTGGTCAAACCCCTTGTTGGCAATTAAACCTTGAAATAGAAAGAAAATGGAAAGGAGATTGATGAATCAAAAAAACGTGATGTTTCAACTCACCAAACCCTTGTGATGAAGTGTTGCAAATCTACTTGAGATGACCACAATGCATGTGGTTCTTGATTCTTGCTTGAAGGAGATATATCTTGAATGCAAAGCTTGCTTAGATAATGAACTCTACACCACAATTGTAAGTGCAATGACAAACATGATGAATGTGATATTCGACATGATGATTGATGCTTGAAGAATGCTCTTGAAAGGCTAATAATCTTCCCTTGAAAGCCTGATAAGCTTCCCTTGAAATCAATGAATTCTCTTGTGAACTTAATTTTCTACTAGGATGGGTACTTGAATTCTTGGGGTGTTAGGATTAAAATGAGTGAAATAACCTTGTATTTATACTCAATTATGTAAGAATTCCTAAAATTACAACACTTCAAGCCGACATTGCATCTTGGAGAATAAAATATTTCCAAAGATTTAAATTAAATTTGATTTTTGATTTAAGGGAGGCTCATTCACCACCTTGGGAAAATGGGCCCCACCTAAGGGGAATAATTCACCTAGAATGGTGAATGTGTCCTACCTTAGGAATTTGAGGTGGGTTTTGAAGGATTTGATGTTTTAAATGCCATTTGTTATGATTATCCTAAAAAATATACCAAAAGAAGGATTGTGGATGAAAAAAAGGGCCAATTAAAGAATAAGAGAGCCCAATTATTGATGTCAATCCTAGAGGAATGTGAAAGTGTGTTACAACACTTTACAACACACCAAATAAGGCAAGGATAAGAGAAATTATGATGAAAATAAAGTTAATTATGCTTAGAAATCCTAGAAAAGTGTGAAAGTGTATCACAACACTTTACAACACCTTTGCAAGGCATCATTAAAGTACACTAGTTCACATGGGCCAAAGAACTATTGTGAATGTGTTATTCACATTACAACACTAAATCAAGGCCAAACTGAGCCAAAATCCACAAGAAGGAGCTAAACAAGAACGAAAAAGGCTAAGGACCCTTTGTTCGACATTACATTTAGCCCCCACTTTAGTGAGAGGATGAACTTGCTTCAAACTCACACTAAAGTGGAAAAACACACATCAAGGGAGGGTTCCAATGTACTCATGCTAGGAAGATGAGATGACAACAATAGGAAGATGAGATGACAACAATCAAGAGGGATGAGCAAGGCCCCAGGATCAAGATCTCATGGCAAACCAACATGAGTAAAAAGGAACACACAGTAAAATGATATAAAGAACAATAATAAGGACAATCATAAAATGCCAAGGATGAGAAAGAGAAATGAAGGAGAAAGTCAAAATAATATCTAACCATTTGTCCAATGTGATGTGGATTAAATATAGGCTATTTGTCCGAGAAAAATAAATGCATACTCACTCTGAGGTGATAGAACTCATGGTTGTTTGTCGGGTGAGAAGTCCAAAAAGGGTGCGAAACATACACTCATGGATGGTATGTACTCACACACACATGCAAGTAGCTATGGGGAAATTCATTTCATTGGTTGGGCTTCCTACTCAAACCATACCAAAGTTATACCTCTCGATAACTTTAATAAGGTGCCACACAAAAATAAATGATTTGGTTTTCGAGCTTCATGAGACAATAAAAAATTTGTATGGGTGGTGTAAGTGGTGACTTAGGTGTAAAGCATAAAACACTTCTTAATACAACATTATATCAAAGAAAAATCAAATTGAATCAATTCAAAGCAATAATCTACTGAAAGCGTCATATTGTTCTCTATCTCCAAAGATTTATTAAACCACTATTGCTCTCAGATTGTGAGTACACTATGATTGTTACAATGACAGTTAAAAGAACAAGATGGATGATATTGCAATGATATGGAGCTAAATCGATAATACTAGATGATAAAGAATTAAACTAGCATGACTTGACATGAAAAAGATAATTGCAGCTACAGGAGGCAGCCATGGTATGAAAACTTGATGGCTGGATATTGGATGCTTGATGCTTGATGTGCTTGATGCCTGAATTCCTACAGAGTAAGAGTGCATAAGTTAGATTCTCTGGGTCCTTTTCTTGGTTCAATGAGGCTGTATTTATAGATTTCATGGCTATAGAAATGCACAGGGAAGACATTGAGAGGCTTGGATTCAATCTGGAGGATTGAATGGTGAGATATGAAGGAGATTGAGAGAATTTTGGTGATTGTCCCTACCCATGAAGACACGAGGCAAGAGAAGAGGAAGGATTGATGGAGGAGGATTGAGAGAAGATTTTGGAATTTGTCTCCAATTTGTCTCCAAAACTTCCCGTGAAGTTTCAAAGCATTAATTTTGACATATTTTAGACATAAATTAGACATAGGATATCTAATTCATTTTTGAGGAAATGTAGATGGAATATTCTTTATGCCTTAATTCAAATATTTTGAATTATTTAAATTAGCAAAAAGGGGATAAATAATTTAATAAAATAAACTATAGAAGTTGTTTATTAAATTAAACAGCAGAATATGGCAATTAATCAATAAAGCGTTTAATCTTTATTTAATTAATTCAAGATTGACGTGATAGAATAAAATAGGGAAATTATAATTAAATCAAACAAAGTATTTAATTTTGTTTATTTAATTAAGATTAGGTATTAGAAGAATTTAAATGTGAATGTGAATGTGAACTATATAAATAAATATTTCTATTTATTCAATAGTAGAGGAAATTAGGATAATTAATCAAATAATTCGTATTTAATTAATCGGATACTCCAGACCAATTTTAGGTGTATACATTTTGCGCCTCTTCGAAGTGATGTTTTTATGCATTGCTTCAAAGAAAATTTTGCTGCTACTACCAGGATTGATGATAAAAAATAATTTTGTATGCCTGAGACATTGATTTCTAGATGATTGTCAATAATATGCCCCCTCGGGAGATAAGTTAATGATTTGATGATTTTTAGAATTTTTTGAAATTTAATGATTTTATGATGATTTGATAAAGATACGATGATGAAATAATTTATCTCCCGATAAATGATGAACAAATATAGCCCGTAGATCAATTTCAATTAATTTCATGAATAAAATTAATCAAAATATAATATAACCCCTCAAAAAATCCCTTTCCAAAAGGTATATATAGTCCAAAAGGTCATTTTCAAAGTCATTTGCACTTTTAAGTTTGAAAATTCTTTGATAGAGACATTTCAGCCAGCTGGAGTAGGATGCCAATCCCTTACCACACTCATCATTTCAAGCGCATTCAACATCACAGATGGCCGACCGTGTATGGACCTCCGGTATGTACCCGTTAACCTCCTTGTACTTCATGAAATTCTATTTTTTATGCATTTTATAGCTTTCGGCATTTTTTTCTTGTTTTAGCCCTTCCAAGTTGCGTTGTAGCACTTTCACTCTGGTGTAGCGCTTTGAGTTTGTAGATTAGCGCTTTAAGTTTTAGCACTTGTGTTAAAATATCTAGTGCTTCCATAGGGTAATGTAGCGCATTTGATGTTATAGCACTTAGGATTTGAAAGTTAACGCTTTGATGCCAGATTTTAGCGCTTAGAGAGTTCTAGCACTTTGATTTGGTTGATTAGCACTTTCATGACATGTCTTAGTGCTTCTGGTAAAGTGGCACTTTGACGGACTGTTGTAGCACTTTGATGCGGTTAAATAGTGCTTAGGGTGAAATAGCGCTTCAGATGCCTGTTATAGCGCATCGGAGTGCTAAAGTAGCGCTTTCGAGATTTAGCACTTTGGGTTGCTGATTTAGTGCTTTTGAATGATAAAGTAGTGCTTTTGGGATTTAGCGCCTTGGGTGCCTGATTTAACACTTCCATGTTAGAATTGAAGATTTTGACTTAGGTAACCTTGATTTCGTCACTTCTGATCATGTCCATTCTTTGGATTGGTATGATTGATAATCCAAATTCCTGATGTTGGATTGTGATGATTTAAATAAGACTAACTACTCATGATAGGCGAGAAGAAATCCTATTTGTGATGATCTTCATGATAGGTGAGGAAATGATTCAATATCTGATAAATCTCATGATAGGTGAGATTAGATAATGTTTGATGAACCTCATGATATGCAAGGTTTGTTGATGTTCGCCTATGAATTTTGATCGAAAATTCACACCAAATTTTTTGGAATAGACTTGATAGTAGAATGATTTTTGATTTCTTGACATAGTTCACTGATTGTAGATTTTTCATTATGATGATAGGAGGATTTGGGTACTCTCCAGATGCAAGAGCAGTTTCCATGGACCACAGACTTGATACCTCATCTAACACCAGATGAGCTTTAGGTGATAGGTCGATGCGGCTTGACCAATTTGCTTGATATGCCCCAGATTAGGATTAATCGGGGTCTGTTGACTGCTTTGGCTAAGAGGTGGCAGAATGATCACAACACCTTTCATCTACCCAACGGCGAGATGAGGGTCACACCTGAGGATGTGTGGCGGATTCTATGTATTCCATTCATGGGAAAGATTGTAGTGTATGATTCCCATGGGAACGAGGGTAGAGATGCTCTTCGTAGTGTATTCCAGGATCAAGATATTGAGGGTCCAAGCGTCCGATGGAGGAGGATTGTCGATTCCTATGTGACACTACTAGAGTTCTAGCTAGATTTATTGGAGGCTTCCTTTTCCCTGATTGCAGGTCAAAGGGATTCCTCGTTGGCTGGGGCAGGACTCTAGAGAGCATGATGGTACATGGTACTAGATATGCGTGGGGGATGTGCATGTTGGCACATCTTTATCATGATCTTCATTCAGTTGTGTACCTAGGGGCATGTAGCTTATTAGCAGGGATGAACCTATTACATGTGTAGGCATGGGAGCATTTATCTATTGCTCAGCCATTTCCAATGGCAGATAGACCAGCAAGCAAACCCTATGTGTTTAGATACAGTGGTTAGTTTACATAGGCCCGGATGGGCAAGTTAGAGCAATGGAGGTGAGTGTTTGATGACATAGAGACTATTACCTGACATCCATAGCTTGACTATGAACAGTGGGACGAGGATGATGCAGTGTTGGGATTACTCTACAATTCTATGTATCTGATCGATTAGACACCGTTTGTCCTAGAGAGATTTCTGCTTCACCAAGTATACAAATATTATGACATTGTTCAGTTTATGCCATAGGGGGTAGCACACTATCCTAGGCGGCGGATGGATATTCCTGATTGAGGGCCTTGTTTATCATATGATGTGTTAGTAGAGGGATACAGCGCATTGCATTCATCACCCTGGGACATGCAGAGAGACATTGCAGAGGCACCAGTCACTAAGGAGTATGTTGCCTTCTTGGCCTTGGTTCCACATCCTCGCATTACCATTCTAGATGAATCAACACCATTACCCATAGAGGAGGATGTGGCAAAGGGTTTCGCAGAGAGTGAGGGTGGTTCTCCGGTAGGTACGAGCATGGAGAGTGGCAGTGACGACAACAACAATGATGACTGTGATGGTGGCAGTGGAGGGGACAGAGGGGTAGGACCATCCAACAGTGGTCCATCATCTAGTAGGCCTCGTAAGAGGTGAGCAGTTACAGTACCACCTATGGACTATCAGAGATAGATTGTAGGTCTCCAAGCACAAGTTCAGACACTGAGGGGCAGTTGGTACAGGCCAGGGGTATGCTCATTCAAACCCAGACATAGATGCAGGCTCAGGCTCAAGCTCATGCTCAGGCGTTAGCGCACATTTAGGGATAGTTTTCCGCTATATAGATGTAGGTTGCCACTTTGATAGCCGAGCGAGATAGTGCTCAGGAGATTGCCGAGAGGGCATAGGAGATAGCAGAGACCCTACAAAGAGTGGTTGATGGAACCTTAGTAGGAGATTATATGAGGGAGGTTCTGCGGGCTGGCCGAGAGGCAGATTTTTATAGAGGTAGATATCATGATGTCATGCCTATTGAGCGCAGAGTCAGCTATGTTACCTCGAGATCTAGGTGGATGCACACACGGACAGTCAGTGAGGGAGTGACACAACCTCCACGTAGAGATCCCAAAGATCCTGGTTCTTCTGGGGGTAGTGGTGGTATGGGTCCTTTCGGGGGTGTTGGTGGTACTGGTCCTGTTGGGCCTGTACATTCTGGCAGTAGCATATCGTAGATGTTATTGTGATTCTCCTTTTTGAGACATGATTTATATTATGATGTACCCCATTTTTGATGATGTATCTTTATGCCAAACTTCAATGTATACTTGACACTTGATGATATATATATATGAGATGCAGTTGATGTGATTTTATGATGGTTTATGATTTCTATGTGATGGATGCATTTATTATGTTGATCTATGTAATATGTGATGATTTTATTTCAAATGTGATGATGTAATGATAAACGTTTTTTATTTCATGCAACGATTTAATGATAAATGTATGTGTAGAATATATGATATATGGATATACGATGTGATGTATGAATTTCGAAATGATGATTTATATGAATGTGCGAATGTGATAAAAATGCATGGATGGATGGATAAATGTTGTTTATTTTATGTAATGATAAAATTGATGATCTGGTGAATGGTAAAATGTATGAATGTAATGATAATATTGACATGAATCATTATTTATTTTATATGTGATAAAATGTATGGATGATAATGTAATGACTATTTTTATGGTAAAAATGAACATGATGTACTTATGGTACAATTTAATTCATAATTTATTTGATGTATGATGAAAATGCATGAATGATGAAATGATGAAACTAAATGATGAGATGATGACTATGTTTTTGATGATTTTTGGAGTTATGTCAAATATACTCAGTCTTTATTTGTAGATTAGATAATCATTGATTAGAATCCTTTATGCGACAAATACTCTACAGATAATGAATTTCATGAATGCAATCTAATTTTAACATGCAACTATATGCAAAATGATTGTCATTTTAATAGTACCCTTGTGCTTTTTGTCATAATAGAGCTTTATTGGATGTTGAAAGTGAGTACAAGCATCAATGGTATGTTTTAGACCAATGACAACCTGAGTACTACTTTCATGATTTTTGATATTGCAAGTGAACACAAGCATCTAGGTATGATTTAACAGAGATGACCTAAGCATTCTTTGTGTAAACAGGTAGTGGTTAATCATTTTAATGTGTGAATTCAGAATGTCATCGGTGATACATTTGCATAACACATCCCTCGATATTTCATACATTTATATGATTAACTTGTAGACAACAGATAATAAAAACATCATTGTTATTCCTTGTTTCTCTAGCTCAATACATCATTGAGTTACTCTAAAGAAATGATAATCAAAAATACAATTTATCCATTGTTGACTTAGAGTGTTTCATTCATTATTCATATTTTAGATCATCCATCTTGATTTTATGATGTTTTTGGATTTTTGAGATTTTGACTAAAACACCTAACCTATTAACCTATCTTAGGGGTCTTGGGGGCTGATCAAATATTAGCCTTGCCTATGTTACACACACAGAGACCACATAGTTCGACTAACTTTGTCTCATGTTTTTTTTTTTTTTTGGATTTTTGATATGATACGGAAGGTTGATGCCCTTCTGATGATGATTGATGTTGAGTTTTGATTTTTGTTTTCATTTTTCTGATATACTATTGTTTGCTCTTTGGTGAAATCGATGTTTTTGTTGCCCCTAGTGATATCTTGATGTTGCCCCCAAGCTTTGGACTGATGCTTGACTATTTGAAAAAGGAGTTTGACATGGAGGCAAAGATGGCAAGACTACTGACATGATATGAAATGGTACTAACTGCAAGATTAATGATCCTGATATATCTCAAAATAGATGGGAAAGCTGATCTTAGAATCACATACGATGCCTGTTTCTAGGTTTTCACCATATGTTTTGATTACACTCTTGTGTTTTTTTTTTTTGTTTTTGTTTTTGTATTTTTCATATATTTTTTTTATATTTTTATGTTGCTAAGATGCTTGTTTTCTAAGTTTTCATCAAGGAAATAATTTTCAAAAGTTTGACACGTGCACTAGGAGATTTAAGCATAGAATTTCCAGAGAGGAATACTGTTGATAGGTTCATCAAAAAAATCCCCTTCTGACATTGATAGCTGATATGCTCCTGATCCATACACTCATATGACAAAAAAAAGGACCAAGCCAGTTAGGCTTAAATTTTCCTTTCTTCTCTTTGTCCTGCTGATTCCTAGGGTTTTCTTTTAGTACCAAGTCACCAACCTGAAAGACCCTCGATTTTACCCTATGGTTGTAACTTCTTAACATCCTTTGTTGATAATCCATTAGATGATTAACAACCTGTTGATGACCCTCATCCAACAACTCCAGTTCATGTAGTCTAGATACCCTATAGTCTTCATTAGAAATGATTCCTTTAAGTGATACACATAGGGATGGAATTTCAACTTCAATAGGCAATATGGCTTTTGACCCATATACCAAGGCATATGGTGTAGCTCCTGTTGGTGTTTTGATACTTGTTCTGTAGGCCCATAGTGCAGGATTCAGTTGAACATGCCAATCACATCCAACATCATTAACCATCTTTTTAAGAATTTTGAGTATTGTTTTGTTTGAGGCCTCTGCTTGGCCATTCCCTTAAGGATAGTACAGTGTTGAAAACCGATGTTGGATATGAAATTTATCACATAGTTCTTGGACATCTTGATTCTTGGAAGGTCATCCATTATAAGTGATAATGGATTGAGGGATTCCATACCGACATATTATGTAGTTCAAGATGAAAGAGGAGATATGCTTCCCAGTGATGGTTGTAAGAGGTATTGCTTCAATCCATTTTGTGAAATATTATGTAGTTGTTATAATGAACTTGTGTCCATTGGATGAAGATGGATTTATTTTTCCTACCAAATCTAGGCCCCATTGAAAAAAAGGACATGTCGATGTGAAGGGATGCAGTTCTTGTGTTGGTGCATGAATCAGATTGTTGTGGATTTGACACTTTTGACATTTCTTAACAAACTGGTAGGATTCTTTCTCCATCCATGGCCAATAATATCCCAAATGGAGGAGTTTCTTAGCTAGATTTATCCCACTTGAGTGAGTGCCACAAATACCCTCGTGAACCTCTCGTAGGGCCGTTTCAGATTCGTTGTGTTCAAGACATCGAAGTAAAGTACCATCAAGACCTTGAGGATAAAGTATGTCGACGATTAAAGTATGTCATGTGGATTGGTGGATGAAGTTTCATTTTTGGTTCCTGGATAGATCAGGAGGAAGGACATTGTTCTTTAAGTAAGCATAGGTCATTTAATAGATGGAGGTTTCAGTGGTTTATATATGGAAGATGGTAGTGGATTCTAGATTATTATGGGAAGGACATGATACTTGTTCTACCATAAACTCATAACAAACACGCTTCTCAGGAAATTGTAATAATGAAGCAATTATAGTTATAGTGTCTGCAGCTTTGTTTTCAACTCTTGGAATTTGATCAAACTTGATACTGATAAAGGACTGTTTCAAATTTTCTATTTGTTGCTTGTAGGGCATCAACTTTTCATCTTTTGTTTGATACTCATCATTTACTTGATAAATAACTAGTTGAGAATCCTCATATACCTGTAAGTCTATAGTTTTCCATTGAATTTATATTTTGACCCCAATGATTAATGCTTCATATTCTACCATATTATTTGTACACTGAAACATTAATCTATATGATTTTGGAATGATGTGTCCTTGTGGAGAAATGAACAAAATTCTTGTTCTTGATCCTCACCGTGTATACGATCCATCAAAATATAATACCCATTGTTGGGGCATCACTATCAGAATGTCTGCATCTGGAAACTCCATGGTCATTGGTCGATCATCTAGTAAAGGATCCTTTGCTAATTGTTCAGTGATTGTCTGACCCTTGATTTCCTTTCTCTCTTCATACTGAATGTGAAATTTGCTTAATAGCATGACCCACTTTGCCAGTCTATCTGTTAAGGCAGCCTTACCGAGTAGATATTTTAAAGGATCGATCTTTGCTATTAGCTTGATTGTATGAGTTTGCATGTAGTGTCTCAGCTATTGAGTAGCGAATACCACCATCAAGCAAGATTTCTCTATGAAATTTTAATTGATTTCATATCCATTTAAAGTCCGGTGATTATAGTAGATAGCATGTTCTTTTCCTTCATAATCGTCTTGCGCTAATAGTGCCCCCAAAGAGATATCTATTGTGGCCATATACAATAGAGAGGTCATCCTTTTGTTGGTGGCATGAGAATAGGTGATGTATTAGATATTGTTTGATTTTATTGAATGTTGTTTCACACCCCTCATCCCACTTGAAAACTATATTTTTATGTAATAGATGATTAAAAGGATGACTTTTGTCCGCTAGCTGGGAGATGAATCTTTTGATCGTTTGGAGTCTTCCCTGTAGTGATCTGAGTTGACTGATAATCTTAGGAGGTGGCATCTCCATTATAGCTTTGACTTTCACTAGATCCACTTCTATGCCTTTTTCTGAGACAATGTACCCTAATAGTTTTGCTGACGTGACCCCGAAGACACAGTTCTTGGGGTTTAACCTGACATTGAATTTCTCCATCCATGTGAAGATTTTGTCTAGGATATATAGATGTCCTTCCCTAGTACTAGATTTTTCCAAGATGTCATCCACGTAATCCTCCATGAAGGTGTGCATCATATCATGGAAGATTATCATCATTGCTCTTTGATAAGCGGCTCCTGCGTTCTTTAGACCAAATGGCATGACGTTCTAGCAGAAGGTTCCCCATGGACATGTGAAAGCCATCTTTTCTTGATCTCTTGGAGCTATTTTTATTTGATTGTACCCAGAGAAACCATCCATATTGACAACATAGCATGCCTAGCCATCAAGTCCACAATGATGTCGATATTTGGTAGTGGAAAATCATCCTTCGGGCATGCTTTATTTAGGTCCCTGAAATCTGTACATATCCTGATGCTATAGTCCAGCCTTGAAATAGGTACAAGTTTTGATATCCATTTGGCATAGTATATAGACCGTATGAATCCAACATCCAACAATTCCTTTAGCTCTGTCTTCACCATTAATGCAATATGGGGATGCATTTTTCTCAATTTTTTCTTGACAGGCTTGATTCCGACAGGTAAAGAAAAGTGATGCATGAGTAGATTTGAGTCTAAACCTAGCATATCAAAATATGACCAAGCGAAGTTGATGCTTTTCTCCTTAAATAATTTTATGAAATCTGGTCTTTCTTGATCTGTCATGGATTCTGCCAGATGGAGGATTTTTGCCTTATCTTCAATGTCGATATTCACAAATTGTGTTGGTTCCACAAGGACTAATGATCGCTCATCGTAATGTTCAGGAAGAATCTCAAATCTTCCATCCTTCAGTGCCTCAGAAAGGTTTTCACTATTAGATGAGTTCTATATTTTTTCTTTTTCCAGATCTAATGCTACCATAGAATGGTTTTCACCATTAGATCTATTTTTCCTATTTTCACTTTTGCAACTGGAAGATTTGACACCATCCTGCCGAGTCCTGTTATTATGAGTATTATAGGCAAAACTTGTACTAGGTTCGCTATGACATAGGAAATTCATGATGGCATCATCGTCTGTAAATCTTGGCATAGTTAGGGGTTCGACAGTGTCCTAGTCAATTAGTTCAGGGTGGATTAAAGGCATGAGGTTATTAGATTCATTCATGTTGATGGATGTAAGGGTTTGTACTGCCATTTCATCATAGTTTTTTATTTGAATATCAAGGTCCATGATGGTACTTTCTTCCAGATTTTCTAGTTCACTCGAGGTTTGTTCATCCCCACTCAAATCATCGATATTTAGTGACACTGGCATGATTGGTCCAGACCCAGAGCCTTGGCCGTCCTCACCTATAGGTCTGTATTGTTGAATGAAATCAATATGAATATCTGTGAAAGAAACATTGGAACATGAATCCCATTCATATTTGTTTGAATCTGTCTTAGAGCTGTTTCTAAGTTGAAGGATTCTTTCCATAGTCTTCTTTTCCAGTTCCTGTTTTTCTTCACTAGAGTATCCTAGTCGTGGCTTCTCTTTTGTGTGGAGAGTGAGGGGTGTAATAGGCTCTATGATTCCATCCTTTCTTAATGCAATGGGTCCTTGTCCTTCATACCCCATTTTTTCTAAAATGTCTTTTCCTTTTCCATATTTATTAGTGTTGATGTTGACATTTTTGACACTACTATTTGATGTAGAGGGTTCCTCATCTTTGTAGAGCCAATCTAGGATCGCTTTGCTGTCTATTTCATCCTCTATGGTACCCCTTTTGACAAACCTTTATTGAAGAACTATGACCGGTAATGATGTTTGAGGTTTTATCATAGATGGTTTACCATATGTCCTAGGAGATGGCATTAACTATGATAGGTTAAGCGATTGCTCCATAGAATATGTTCCCATTCGTTTTTCAGTTAGTTGTACTTTCTCTTGAAACTTTTGTGATAAAGATATTTTCTGATCCAGATTATCTATTGATTGAATTTCAACAGGACTTGTTTCTTTTTCTTTACCCTTTTTCTTGACCCACTTGGTGGTGATACTTGGATGTTGTTCTTCGTTGGATGATCGTGAACAAGAAGTTTCCCTGTTGTGTGGCACCAAGGTATCTTGGGAGATTCTAATTGTGTCACAATATTGAGGATGATTGTAATTAGAAGATATAGTCACCTCCTATCCATTTATGGGTAACTTCAAACATTGATGATATGTCGAAGGTACAACTTGCATTTCATGGATCCATGGTCGTCCCAAGAGAATGTTGTATGTTAACTCTTGTTCCAAGACTTAAAATGCTATATGTTTCATCGTTGGCTCTACTTGAATGGGTAACACAATTAATCCCTTAGATGATCTTTCCTCCTCATCATATGCTTTGATAGTCATTTTTCGTCGAGCATCAATAGCATTATCTGAATATCCTTGTGCACAGATTAAATTGAGAGTGCAAATATTCAGACCAACTCCCCCATCTATTAGGACCCTCTTGACGCAATGATTATGGATTAGGACTTCGACGTGAAGTGTAGTATTATGGGGATGGTTTAGTGAGACATCATCCTCTTTAGAGAATGACAGACAATGCGGGGTAGTCAAATGCCCCACCATAGCTTGGAACTAGAAAACATTTAGATTCGTTGGTACCATAGTGGCTATTAATGCTTGTTCTAAAACTTCCTTATGTGATGGTGATAACTTAAGGAGTTCTAGTATCAATATTTGTGTAGGAATGTTTTTCAGTTGATCGACAATGTTATAATGAGATGGAGGTGGAACCACATGTGTGGATCCAACTCCCTTCAACATTACCTTGGATTGCCCCCTAGTCATAACATTTGTTAGTTGATTTTCTTGACGATCTCTGATTTTTACGACATTGATTTGATTGTCAGAGTTTTGTATGATTGGGAGCAAATACAAAGGGATAGTGTTGTTAATTATGGTTTCACTAATGTCATGATCAATTGTATGATTAGTCTCTACTTCAAATAAACAAAGGATTGTTTTGTCATAGACATGATTGATTTTCTTACCTTTGTAGTTTGGGGATGACGATGCTCCTTTGTCATAGTTTGGTAAAGGATCTTTGAAGGCTGAGTGATTGCTATTGTTTTGGGGTGTTTCCACATATGCTTTTTTATTGTCAATCAAGTCTTGTATTGCGTGTTTCAAATCCATAGAATCGTTAGTTTTGTGACCTTTGTTATTATGGAAGTTCTAGTAATCTGTGTCATTCCACCATGGTGGTTTGACCTTTGGATCCCAGAATCGAGCTTCCCATGTAGTGATGAGGCCACTAGTGACCAATTCTTTCATTGTTGATTCTATCATTTGGCCTAAAGGCGTGAACCTCTGGCAATTTGAGGGTTTCTAATATGACTAGGTTTTCACGATCTCGTTGCTTTGCATGGCATTTGACTTGATAGTTTGGTTATTACTTTGATTCCTCAATGTAGATGTTGTTAAGTTAAAAACTGGTTTGATATTTTGGGAATCGTTCGTTGTTTCAGTGGTAGTTGTGTTTCGATTCTTTTGCCAAAATTTTGGCTTGTCATTCCTTGAGTTTTGATTGGAGGAGTTACTCATGTTATTTGTTTTATCGTTGAAATGCTTGATAACTCCTCTTTTGATTAATGCTTCCTCAATTTTAAGACATTTTTCTATTAATTTTTCGAATGTGGGAGGACATTGTAATTCCAATCTATAACTCATTTCCTCCATTAAGTTGTCAATGAAAAACTCCATCTTTTCTTCCTCAGGAACGAATCTAGGATATCTGGCGAACAGTCATCGCCATCTTTGCAAAAGAGATAAGAACGTTTCCCCTTTGTTTTGTTTTAGGTTGTAAAGATCCTTTATTGTAACATCATGTTGGATGTTAAATGAGTATTGGGAGATGAAATTGTTGACAAGTTCTTCAAAAGTCTTGATCCCTGGTTGTAGTTTTGAGAACCACTCCATACATGTACCTCCCAAATTTCTTAGAACTAACCTAATTAATTAAGTTTCCTCTTGGGAAAACTCAAGGCTCATTGTTTTGAACTCCCAAATATGATCTATTGGATTTGTTCTTCCATTGTACTTGTCATACTTTGGGAATTCACAGTGTCTTGGAAAAGGTATTAGGCCAACTGTTGCATCGAAAGGATAAAGACAAATGTCTTGTATCGCATATCTTTTAGTACTTCCTTTCATCATATCCTGTATCTGTTGTTGTAATAGTTGCATTTGGGATGTCAAAGCAGCAACTAGATCCATTTTTTGTGTGGATTGCAGTATTTCAATCTCACTTGTTCCAGGTGCTTCCTTCAAATGATTGACATCAAATTCCTTGGGAATTTTGGCACCTGATTCAGCTAACATCAAAAGATACTTCTCCATATCTTGTTCTAAGATTTTCTCCATAAATTTATGGAACTTGGGATCTTGTTGAGCTATTTGAATATCCTCTGGAGTTATTTCATTCTTATCATTGTGGTTCAGATTGTTCCAAGGATTTTCCTCTACCATTGTTCGAGATGTTTCAAGTTCTTGCTCGTAGAGTCTCTATTTTTGGGACCTAGTGAAGATTGGCATACAAATTGTTATGCTTCCTTCTAAAATATTGATGTTCTATGCTGGAAAAAATGTTAATTGAAATTTTAACAAAAGTCGAATAAGATGATTGATCTTATTGATGAGACTATGTTAAAATTTTTGATTACTATATTTGGTTTTGTGATAAAGGATGATAGTATCCTGATGATGAAATTTCAGTGTATTAATTGATTATGTATTTGATTTTGACACTTGTGATTTGCAAGATCTTGTTTTAGTTGATAAGATTTTAAATTTGCATAAACCTATCTATTTTCGGTCTCTAGATAGTGATTCTGATAAAAAGAAACTTGGTTGTGATAAAAACTATGGATAAAATGATAGACTGACTGATTGGTAAAAATTTTGAACTCTCTATTTTTAAAGCACTAAAATAGACGACAAATGCGCTATTTCACATAAGTGCTAGAATAGAGTTTGGAAGCACTAAAATAGGTGACAAAAGCGCTATCTTGATAGAAGCACTAAAACAGTGCACGAAAGCCCTGCAAAATTTGATGGAAGTGCTATCTTGACAAAAGCGCTGAAATAGTGCATGAAAGTGTTGTAGAATTTGATGGAAGCACTTTTTTATTAAAAGCACTAAAATATAGACTGTAAGCACTCAAATAGTGCCCGAAAGCGCTATTTCATGGAAGCGCTAAAACAATGACCCGAAGTGCTGAAACAGGATTCTAAAGCGCTAAAAATAGGACTTTAAGACTCTCTACTATAAAATCTGATCTGGCCTTGTGGCATTCTATATCATGGATTGTGGAAGATAAGAAGGATGTATGTGCTAACTACGGCTCTGATACTGAGTGAGAGCTCTTCTTTGGAAGAAGTATTGTGAATAGAGTGGTTCTACTACGTAATCTAAAGTGTGACCCCTAGCAAAATCATGATATTTGTGGATGAATGTTCTATGTTGTAAAAGGATTTTTCGATTTTGATATAGAAAATGCCCTCTCTTCAATTTATTTTGATAACTGAGAGGATCCTTGGGTTTTTTTATTTTGATTTTCCTCTTGAGAAATGTGGTGGACTTCCACTTTCAAAGCATGGAATTTTCTGATCTAACTTGACTTTGTTGTTTTCAAGATGATCTTTAATCTAATTTTAATGAATTTGTGAAAACACAGCAAGCAATTGTGGATAATTTTTTTAACTGAATAGATCATGTATGTTCAAGAACCACGAATGGTTCTTATTGATTTTGATGGGTTGTTTTGACAATAGTACACAAATCAAATAGACTCACACTTAAGGAAAAGTAGGTCATCATTACACTCACAACCCACATCTTGAATTGTGTTGACGCACACAACCGTGTCACCCCCTAGAGGGCACTCGTGTTTTTTTCATTTCTAGGCATGTACTCAGAGTTCGATTTCTCGTCCTCTAAGAAAACGGTCCTTGGAAATTATATGGTGAGTGTCATGGGGGTAGATTCTTCCATCCCCTTGAACTATGAGTATGATAATGTATGGATACTGACTCGGTGAGATACTACTCTATGGTTCATAGATAGGGCTTTTGTGTGGTACAGAAAATAAATAAACTCCCTTATGAGACCTCCCAATCTTTAGAACAAAGATTTTGGGGATGGTTATCTTGCTCACTACCATCAAGTTGGACTTTCATCAACAACTTGCATTTTTATTATAGTGGGTTGGAATCCTTGGCTTTAGGTGTTCCCACTTAGGCCGTTCCCATAGGGTGAGTATTTTTTCCCACTACGGCAGGCCTTTTAAAGGATTTAATAAAGCGTAAATAGCATAAAGTAAAAGTGAATCTGGCACTTTGGTCACCCAATTAAGGGGAGAGCATAAGCCTAATCACCACAAGAACAACATATAATTTATTCTATTTTAAGCCCAAAAAGAAATTTTCTAATCTATGTGAAGGTGTTGCTTCATAGAAATCATGTTTGTTCTTTTTAACTTGTACTGTAAAAATGTGATGACTATCCTAGGATTGATAAATTTTAGCCCACCTGTGAAAAAAACTAAAACCTGGTCGTGGTCGCGTCAGATCCAGACTAAAATTACAAAAGCACTAGAATAGTCCACCGAAGCGCTATAACTCTTACCTGATGCGCTAAAACATGAAAGCGCCGAAAAAGGACATGGAAGCGTCAAAGTTTTCCATGGACACGCTAAATTATCGATGTGCTAAACAAGGTGACAAAAGCGCTAAAGTTGAAAGCACTGAAATTTTGATGGAAGAGCTGTAGTAACATAGAAGCACAGAAACAGAGCATGGAAGTGTTGTAGTTTGCCATGGAAGTGCTATAGTATTTGATGAAAGTGCTAAAAGAAAACACATTGTGAACCTGCGTGACACTTTCCAAAAAAATTGTAAAATTGGGGTTAATGCCCCATGGTGGGCACCAAATTGTAAGTGGTGAATTAGGTGTAAAGCACAAAACACTTCTTAATATGACATTATATCAAAGACAAATCAAATTGAATCAATTCAAAGCAATAATCTACTGCAAGCATCATATTGTTCTCTATCTCCAAAAATTTATTAAACCACTATTGCTCTTAGATCGTGAGTACACTATGATTGTTAAAATGACAATTCAAAGAACGAGATGGATGATAATGCAATGATATGGAGCTAAGTGGATTCAATTGGAGGATTGAATGGTGAGATATGAAGGAGATTGAGAGAATTTTGGTGATTGTCTCTACCCATGAAAACACGAGGCAAGAGAAGAGGAAGGATTGAGAGAAGATTTTGGAATTTGTCTCCAAAACTTCCTGTGAAGTTTCAAAGCATTAATTTTGACATATTTTAGACATAAATTAGACATAGGATATCTAATTCATTTTTGAGGAAATGTAGATGGAATATTCTTTATGCCTTAATTCAAATATTTTGATTTATTTAAATTAGCAAAAAGGGGATAAATAATTTAATAAAACAAACTATAGAAGTTGTTAATTAAATTAAATAGAAGAATATGGCAATTAATCAATAAAGCATTTAATCTTTATTTAATTAATTCAAGATCAACGTGATAGAATAAAATAGGGAAATGATAATTAAATCAAACAAAGTATTTAATTTTGTTTATTTAATTAAGATTAGATATTAGAAGAATTTAAATGTGAATGTGAATGTGAACTATATATATAAATATTTCTATTTATTCAATAGTAGAGGAAATTAGGTTAATTAATCAAATAATTAATATTTAATTAATCAGATACTCCAGACCAATTTTAGGTGTATACAGGTGGAGATCATGAACAAAAAAGATGGGTCCATAGGCATACAAGTTGTGTTATGCAAGGTGGCCATAAATAAAATATTGGAAATTTTCAAAGGAGTCGTGCTTAGTGCATGTGAGGTCTTTAACTTAGGGAAAATTGTGTCTAATTTCTCCAAGAGAGGACCAATCAAAGAATAGTAAATTCATAACTTAGGGGATGTAGTGTGTCACATCAGGCCACTAAGAGGAATGTAATATGTTAAGAGATATCATGCTAATGAAGGACATCACACCCAATGTAATCCACAAAGTGAAAAATGCATCGTATGAAGTAGGAAGGCTGCACTAAGAACCATTAAAAGGAAATATGAAAAATAAATAATGCCAATGTATGCCCCCACTTTAAAGGAATTGCTAAACACCATCTTGTGAGCAATTTCTTTAAAGTATCAAATGAAAAATAATAACAAGAAGAAAGACATGAGAGCCAACATGGAAATCCCTATGCCAAGTCATATGTTTTCGAGTAAGGTTGTGTCATGCGAGAGAGAAAAATAAAATAGAGAGGAGTTGTCCCCAAAGTGAAAACACCAAACACATAAGGGATCTATGGATTTGGTGTCAATATGTTCTTTGTTGCAATGATTTGTAAGGAGAGCTTGAAACTGTCATCATCCCCCAAATACACATAGGACGGGAAGAATAACACAAAGAGATCAAAAGAAAAGAAGAAAACCTCTTGGGTCAACATGGAAGAGACATAGGGTGTCTCTAGGCCTTGCATCATCCCCAAATGGAAAACACAAGAAAAGAAAGATAAAGATGAAATGAAAAAGGAAAAAGAAAAGAAATCATTTTGGGTCAACATGAAGGAGACATGAATGTCTCAATTCCTTTCATCATCCCTAAAATGAAAACACAAGAAAATAATGATAAATATGAAAACATGAAAGCAATTCATGATGTAGAGAAGAATGAAGGTAAAAATAGAGGAATGTCACAAAGAGATAAAATAGAACGTTACAAGGGATCACATTACACACATGCAATCACACAAAATAAAAAATAAAATAAAATAATTCCACAAGAATAGTAAGGAAAATGCGAGTCAACCTATGAGCAATTCATCCGCCTCCCAATCATGTTTTGTGTATAGTGAAGGCAGAAGACTAGCCAAAGGGACAAGATCAAGTGTCGAGCTAGGAGAAGCTCCAGGTTCAAAATATTTGTCATTTAAGCTCATGGAAGAGGAAAACAATGTGTTTAATTCATCATGCACCTCTTCATCAATTTTGGAATCCTCATCATCATCATCTAAGTTAATCACAACAGGAGGTCGAAGGATAATATCCATAGAAGAGTTCAACTCTTGTTGTGGAGGATGCATGCAAATTTCTTGTTGTGATTGGGGAGGAAGAATGACATGTGTTGCTTCAGTCAAGTTTGGATCTTGATTTTCTTTTAACTCATCATGAAACTTATGAGCAAGGGCACGATGTCTACATCTACACTCCCTAGCACCTCTGTTTCATTTAGTTTTGTTTTCAAGTTGTATAGGAGTGGGTTGATCAACCATAGGTTGATTTTCTTCCCTGGGGGAGGAACGAAAGGAACCATGGGGGGTTTTTTGACCTCTTTCTCTTTGAATTTGTAAACTTTCTTTATTCTTGGAGGTGTGGCGAGGTTGGTTTCGTTGTTTCTTGGTTGCTTGTAAGAGGTAGATAAGGTTTATATTTTAGATTGGTCTTGTTTTTTTTGGTCTTGTTTAGGTTCAAGAATGGTTTCATCAAGGATGGTAGGCTTAGAGGTGGATAGGGACATGTTTTGAAGAGATAACTCTATTATCTTGTTTGCTTTGAACTTGTGGTAGGACAAGAAAAAGAAGTCTTCTCTTGGCTTGAAGGGTTCCATGGGCTCAAGCCAAAAGGCATCTAGGGAAAAGTTTCCTTTAGATGACAAGGGGTTAAAGCCAGTATGGTGAACATTAAATATCTCATTTTCAAAGAGAAACTTCAAGCATTTATGCATATCCGAAGGGATGAATTTCATAGAGTGAATCCATGGGTGGCCTAGCTTCACAAAAAATTGGTCTAACTGCGGGATGATGGAGAATGTAACATCTAATTTTTTTGGTCCAATTTGTAATGGTAGGGTGTTAGATCCAATCATAGGGCATGCAAAACCATTATGTGTCTTGATACATGTTCTCAATTTGTCATAATCATCTTTATAGAGCTCATGCAAGAGTAGGAAGTCCTTGGTGATCACGTTCTCTCCATAGGTGAGATCTATTAATATCCCATTAGTGGGCTTATCATAGATATGTCTGGCTATGTAAAGAGGACCATCAAGAAAAAAATTAAGTATTTCTTTAGAGGAGAAAGTAATATCAAGAGGACTCTTAGTTTGGCCCTTACGAGGGATGATGTATATCACCCCTATCATTTCATCAATAAGATTGACATTAATAGCATTAGTTGGAATAAAATTAGTGTGTTCGTCATCTATATCAACATTCATCGAATCATTCTTAGGCATGTCACTAGCTTTAACAAATGAGATACTATATTTTGGCATGGGATTGGTGAAAATTTTCAATTTTTGGTTCAGAGGGGCAACAAACTTATTGCCCTTTTCATTAGTACTTGCAATGCATAGATGGTCAAAATCAATGAGGTCTTGCACAAGATGTTTAAGATGCTTAAAATGTTCCATGCCATTTCTATTTTGTCGATGAAAATGGCAATAAGTATTTGCTTTAAAGTTCATAGCCAAAGGCTTATTAGGGTCAAGTTGTCTAATGGGAGGTAAGGTAATCATTTTCTGGTTTAGAAGTTGGGACATGGTATTATGAAGGGTGTTGGGTAGGGGAGTGAATTGACTTTTTGGATCTCCATAACTAAAGGGCACTGTGGCTTTGACAACAACAACTTGGTTATGGACATTTTGAGTTTGTTGTTGAGGAAGGTTGAATTGAAGGAACCATTTATTTGGTTTTCTAAAGGGTTGGGAAGTGTTTTGGTGTACATTCTTAGATCTTTCAACTCGGTTAGAATGGACTTTGTATCGTGATTAGAAACCAAATTTTGGTAATCTCGGAGAGCATTACACAAGTGCATGAAGGATAGGAATTTCATTTGCAAGTTTTCTACAAACATATTTTGAAGGTGTCGGTCAGGGATCTCGACATTGACTTGGGAATAAAGTGATTAATAGCAGGAGATAAAGTCAGTTATCTTTTCTTCTTTTATTTTCTTACATCTCATCAAGTTGGCCAAGGCCAGCTTAGGATTCATCTACACTTGGAAATGGTTTGTAAATTCATCAACAAGTTCATATAATGAAAAAATCAAGTTATTCAATAAATAAGAGAACCGCTCCAATGAAGTGTCTTTCAAGGTCCTAGGAAAGAGTTTTACCAATATTTTATCATCAAGAACAAAGTCACTACATAGGGAAGTGTATGCATTAACATGGTTAGAAGGATCTCCCTTCCCTTCATATTTCTCAAATATAGGAATCTCTACACCTTGTGGCATTGGTGTGTGTAGTGTCTCCAAGGATAATGGACTACTCTTGACGTAATGTGTGGGTGGACCATTTTGATTTTGGTTGATGGTGGAAACTTGTTTTTGAAGGGATGACATGGTTTGGAAAAGTCGATGTATGAGAGGGTCATTGCTTGTGTTATGAGATGGAAATGAAAGTGGTGATGGAGTGTATGTGTTTCTAGAACAAGTAAATGGAATACTTATAGGTGGTAAGGTAGTAGGATCTATAATATGTGATGCCACATAGGAATTAGAGATGCTAGATGGAATACCTAGGGAAGGAATCACATTACTAAATTTTTTCATTGTCTTGACTTAAGGAGAGGTGTATGTAGGAATTGAGGGTATTATTGTGGGAAGAGGAATTTGAGTTCCTCCTTGGCATGAAGAATTTTTTTGGGGCAAGGGGAAATTAGTAGTTGAGGGAAGATGCTTGCGAAAAATTTGCACTATATTTTTTACAAGGTCAAATCCGTCTTTAGTTTCAAGCATACGGTGAATGTTTTCGATTGTAGGAATTACAGTGGTTGATATGTTTTCAAGGCATATTTGATGTTGTAATTTTTCTAGTTCCTCATGAATTTTCATCATGTTTTCTTGTGGAATTTTATCATTCTTAGGTTCAACTTGCATGCTACTTGAAGGAAAAGAGTTACCTAGGGTGTTATCCATGTCTAGTGTACTAGTGTCAATACTCGGAGTGGAAGCTCTAGATAACCCAAGATTCACAATGATTATGCTATCATAGGATGCTATGAATATTGAACTTCTTCTCACTATTGTATTAGGAATAGGATGCCAAACACTCATGCAAAAGCTAGTAAATGCAGGGTGGGTGCAAATGCAATGTAAACTAATCAGAATGAAATGCTTGTAACTAAAATTCTAGAAAGTAAAATTGAAATGTAGAAGCAACAAAAAAAACTCAGAAAGTGAACTGCAAATGACAAAAAATGCAATGCAAAATATGCAAAGGGATTGATTCGCCCAAGGTGGAAAATGAGTCGAGGTATGGATTTTTTTGAAATTTTTTAGAATTTTTAAATTGAATTTTATGATTTTATGTTTCTTGATGCAAATATAAGATGAACATGTAGAATTTTATTGATTTTTAATGAAATTAAGTGCAATAATGCAAGATAAATGAGATTTTCACTAATGCAAAGATTGAAACCCTAGAATGCAAATTAACCAATGCAAAACCTAATGCAATGTTAATGCAAGCTAAATCTAGGATGTAAATGTACTCCAAAGCAGAATTAAATATTTTCTAAATACAGGTTCACCAAAATTTAAAGAAGCAAAATTGTGTGCTTCACTAGGGTTTTAGGACCTAGGGAAACAATCTTCCACATTCACATTCAAGAACAAACCCTTGAGATTCCAATGCAAAGATGATTGAAATTTGGCAAAGGGTGTGTTCTAGGGGATGGAATGATGTAAATGAGGGGTTCACCACCAAGTGTAGTCATGGAAAAGGAAATGTTTGAAAACACAATGTGACATGCAAGATGACCTAGAAATGTAAACAATCAACAATAGAAAATTGTGAAACTGGACATGTGCACTTGGGAAACTAGAGAAGGTAGAATGAAGGTCTGAAACCCTAGAAAATTCACTATTCAAGCAAACTAGGACTCATTCACCAATCTTGGTGAATCAGTCTAGTATTGAGAAAACTGTTTCGGGACAGGTTTTAGACAAGAGGGTACTCAGATCTGCAAAAATCTCTGACAGACAACAGCAGTGGGACTCATTCACCAATAGTGGAGAATTATTCTACTTCCAAATTTTTAGAAATTCAAAGTTGTATTCTATAGCTCTCATTTTTCTTTGTTGTTCTCGATTCAGATCTGGGTCTGAAATTGCTAAATTCAATGTATAGGTCTTCTCCAAGATCCTCCAAGGTATGTTCACAATCTTGACAAATTTAATTTTCTTTGACAACTCGATAACAACTTTTCCAATATTTCTCTTTGATAAATATACAACCTACACCTATAAGTCACATGAAAAGAGAGGGAAAATGATTGTGGGGTTAGAGAATGGGGGTTTTCCTTTGTCAAACCCCTTGTTGGTAATCAAACCTTGAAATAGAAATCAAATGGAAAGGAGATTGATGAATCAACAAAAGGTGTTGTTGCAACTCACAAAACCCTTGTGATGAAGTGTTGCAAATATGGTTGAGATGTGCACAATGGATTGTGGTTCTTGATTCTTGCTTGAAGGAGATAGATCTTGAATGCAAAGATTGCTTGGATCATGAACTCTACACCACAATTGTAAGCACAATGAAAAACATGATGAATGTGATCTTTGACATGATAATTGATGCTTGAAGAATGCTCTTGAAAGCTCGATAATCTTCCCTTGAAAGCCTTGAATACTCTTGTGAAGTCAATTTTCTATTAGGATGAGTACTTGAATTCTTGGGGTGTTAGGATGAAAATGAGTGAAAGGACCTTATATTTATACTCAATTATGCAAGAATTCATGAAATTACAACACTACAAGCCGACATTGGATCTTGGAGAATAAAATCCTACCAAATATTTAAATTAAATTTGATTTTTGAGTTAAGGGGACTAATTCACCACCATGGGTGAATGGCTCCCACCTAAGGGGACTCATTCACCCAGAATGGCGAATGAGTCCCACTTTAGGAATTTGAGGTGGATTTTTGGGGATTTGATGTTTGAAATGCCATTTATTAGGATTATCCTAAAAAATATACCAAAATAAGGCTTGTGGATGCAAAAAGGGGCCAATTAAAACATAAGAGATCCCAATTATTAATGAAAAGCCTAGAGGAATGTGAAAGTATGTTACAACACTTTACAACACACTAAATAAGGCAAGGCTAAGATAAATTATGATGAAAACAAAGTTAATTATGCCTAGAAATCCTAGAAAAGTGTGAAAGTGTATCACAACACTTTACAACACCTTTACAATGCATCATTAAAGTACACTAGTTCACATGGGCCCAAGACCTAATGTGAATGTGTTATCCACATTACAACGCTAAATCAAGGCCAAACTGAGCCAAAATCCACAACAAGGAGCTAAACAAGCACGACAAAAGCTAAGGACCATTTTTTTGACATTACAGGACTATTCATCATGACATCATAGATATGATGGTAGAGATTATTTTGGGTTTTATTTCCCTAGAAGGCAACCCATTTTAATGAGGGCATTTTATTACGACTTAATATTGCCTTGTATTATATATTGTGAGGATATTTTGATAGAGATAAGATGAAGTTACAATGGATGTGTTGTAGGTTGTATCCCTTCATTTTTTGGAAAAAATAAAGGAAGGACTAGATATTTCTTCATGGACGTAGCCCATATTGGGTGAACCATGTATCTCTATTTCTTTGTGTTTTGTGTTACTTTTTATATTTTATCTTTGCATTAATTTTATTGTATATTGCTCTCTGACCCTATTCCTAAAAATTTCACCTTGTAGGTTTCATGACTTGTAGGTATGTTGGTGTGTCAAAATACACATTAAAAATAATGCTAAAAGGAGTGTGCAATTAGATTTTTAGGGAAATTCATGTCACGGTTTTAAAATTAAAAAATTCCTTATCTATTGTTGGAATTTATCATCTTCAAAAAAAAAAAATCATAATATTTTAAAAAGGAAGAACAAATTTTTTACAATTTTAAGCTTCAGGGTGATCCCACAATAGTGGTTTACAATTTTTGGCCAAACTGGACACTGAAATTATTATTTTTAACTGAATCTTCACATTCGGGCACCTATAGCGGCTAAATCATGAGGAATTTGAAGATGATGAAAACTAGAGTCTCATCACATTTTTTCCATAGATTCTAAAAATACTTTTTTCAAAAATTTTGGAATAAGATTGCACTTCTTTTTCCATCTCCCATGAAAACTGGTTTTTTTTAGAAAAAAACATTTTTAAAAAGTGACGCTCACCGTATACAACATAACTTTTTTGGTATGAAGAATTAAATTCTAATTTTTTTGAATTTAGATTTATAACTATGATATCTAGCACTTTCATTTGGTATCATAGTTTTTTATTGAATAATTTTCATTAATAGAGTTTCGAAGTCAAACCAATTTCAATTCAGACATAGGTAGACTGTATACAACATAACTTTTTATGTATGTATCGAAATTCAATTTTATTTATTTTGATGAATCAAGGAAATCAATATGGGGTACAAAAATATTTTAAAAAAAGTTATTTTTATAATTTTCTATTTTTCCACATGTGCAAAACACATACATAATAAAACCAAAACATATTAAAATTATATTCGTGGGATAGCTCATTTCAAGGACTACCATAATCATTTCAAATAAATTTTAAATGAATGCATTTGATCCCCCAAAAGGTAAATCAAATGTGATTTTTCATCAACATTTTGATAGGTGTAAAGGAGACTCATTTATAGGTATGGTTTAAAACTAGCGAGGTTATATCCAAGGGGGTTTGATCTAAGGTGGTTTGATCAAACCCTCTTCAATTGTGATCCTTAAAATGGAAATTTTAAATGCTTAAATCATTATATTTTCTAAAAATATGTGATTTCAGCAAAAATCAGTTCTTCTCAAAAATTGTAAACCAGCTTTGTGGGATCACCCTTCAAAGTGTATGTGTTTTATATAACTTTACAAGATACTTTTGTAAAAATAATACAATAAATTTACTATAATGAAAAATTCTATGTGTCAATTTGGGAGTTTCTTTTTAAACCCTGTCAAAATTCATAATTTATCACCTAATTTTTCCCTTGATTCTAGATAGAATGCACATCAACAAATTAAAACTTATAAGGATTTAATAATACAATGTTAAATAGATCATGAAAGGAATATTTGAAAAATATTAATTAATTATCTTCTTGATTAAACACACTACCACAAGGTTCCATAAACTCATGAGGGGATTTAGAAAGAGAATTTCCTAATCAATTTGAAAAAAAAAAGTGATTCATAGCAATGTTTATTTCAATTTATAACAACATGAATATTGATAGGAGATCCTATAGACCAATACAATCAAATATTTTATCAAACTCTACAAAGAACTGAAATTAAATATAAATTAAATTAAATTGAGATATTAAGGCATTATTTATGGGGTCTTGATCTATCATTTGTTGCATTGATAAAAGACACAATAGGAATATTTATAATGGAACACACATTTTAAATAGTTGTAACTTTTGTCCAATTAGGGTATTGATCACAATCAATGAATGAAAAATAAAACCTATAGTGTTCATTATCAAAACCAAGGGACACATCAATCGAGTATGTATGGAATTCCATCTAAGAAAATTGGTAATCCTTTAAAAACAAATCATACAATTCAACGAGACGTAACATTTTTTAATCAATTGAATCATTATGTGAGATGATAAATTATATTCAATTTCAATAATCTTAGTGGTCATAGATATCAAAATTATCAAAACAATTTTTGTAGTCAAAAAAATTAAAGTAACTCTATTTTTCCCAAATAAAAATAAAACAATACCCCTACCATTATGTCAATAATCAATCCACCAAATATTTTTTAATCTGCTCCCCTCATAAATATGAGTTCTATAAAAAATTCATAATATTGTCTTTCATTCTATAGGGAAGAGCATAGTTAAATTCACTAGAATATAGTGATGATTTTGATGATTAAGATTCTAAAACCATCACTATGAAAAATTTAGTTTGAAAGTTATTTTAGGACTTAGTCTAATAGTGCCAAATTTTGGTTGAGTACCACTTTATTTACATGTTCACACCCTAGTCACCCATAATTGATAATCAAGATTATATATATTTTCATTGGATTTCCTATGTTAAATTTTTCCTAAGGCTTCTCAATCAATCCATAGTAGACTTTTTTGGAGGATCATGTTTTGGTTTTTTGTGGGTGGGATTGTTTATGTTTATGTGTGTCATTGTTTGAGCCCTTGTTCTTCCCTAGGATATGGGCCTTGAAGTTGACCCTAGACCTAGGGACTAAGTCTCGAGGTCTTTGATCTCCATGCAGACTTGACTCTCAATATTCCCTCTTTTTTCTCTCCCTTTGGTATCTCTTTAAATTTTGAAACCCCAAATGAAAATGACATATTGGAACCAAGTTCCAAGGTCTTAGGTCTACCTAAAGTCCATAGACCCATTATAGTTACTTTTGATCTAGGTTCCCAACATCTTTTGAACCTTAAAATTCCCTACCTAATTTTGTGTTGGTCCTTAGTGATTTGTTAGACTCAATAAATAGTCCTTCCCTCATCCTCTATCCCAAGTCCATATCCCAATTCCTATTGGACCCTAGACTCCTAGGGGAACCCATCAGCATCACATGTATTCCCTTATCTATATTTATTCCACTATCTTTCTTCCCATACCCTTCAAATAACCTTCACACTTTATTAATTCCCTAATCCTTAGCTTAATTCAACCTTGGCATCCATTTCCCTTTCCTTGGTTGTAGATTCATGTTACCTCCCAACTCTTGATTCTTTCCATTCAAATGTTCACTAATTTCCTCCACTAGATTTATGGGACTCTCTTATAGTCTAGAACTAATTCTAACATTTTATTGACCTCTAAAAATTTCCAAAATGCTATTTGAAACCTTGTAACCCTTAAAAATCTATTTTACCTACTTCCATAGCCCTCCCATCATGCCATTATACTTATATTTGACCTTGAAACAACCATTTCATCCTTCCCACCCAAAAATCCCTTTGTTTTAACTAATTGGCATGATTCCAAATGAAGATTTAATTATAGAAAATATGGTTAGCCATTCCACAATTAATGTTAGTACACATAATTTTTTTCACCTATGTCTCCCTGCAATGGATCTCTAGTGTCTATCTTCCAAATTCGGCATGGTTCCTTGACCCTCACATGCCACGTCCATGAGTTACTCTTGTTGCAAGTATGTGCAGTTGGTTTTGCCATTGATGTCAACAAAATTTTGTTTTGTCACTGGTATCAACTAAATGAGGAGTATTTTGCAAGAGTATGAGTAGTTGGTATTGAGTTGATGTTGTCTCTAATGATTCTTTGATTAGTTGCATTATGTTGTCATTAGTAAATTACTGGTGTCAAACTCTAGTTTTTCTTTGATAAGGTTCTTCCTATGGATGTATGGTTGACTTGCTATGTTGTAGTTGACTTGGTGGTGATGAGTAAGTGTTGAATATGTTGAGGATGTGTCTCTAGTACTTCATTTCCAAGTGCTTTTGAGAAAATTTGAATAAAATAGTGAAAACAATGTGTTGCAGAGTAGCGTTCTTGTTTGGATCCATATTTGTTCTGTGTTGAAGATATGATTGTGTATTTTGGATTTGTTGATCAAACATTTTTAGAGGTGTTGCATTAAAAATCTAGTGTGCTAGATTGTTGTGCAAAGGAAGGCGTGTTCACCATTGTGTGAATTATGTATTATAGAGGTGTCTACGAGAAAAGTTTTTTCTCTGCATTTCTCCACAGAGTGGTTTCAGGTCTTGCAGATTCGGAAGGGTACTGATATTGTTTGTATCTTTCATCAATCAATTTTTTTTTAGGTTTGGTTCTTCGGAAGTTAGTTTCTTGAGTTGTAGTGTATGGTATAGTTATTTGAGTGTAATGGGTGTGTACATTATTCAAGTGAAAGTTGTTGCAAAGGAATTTGTTACATTTCAAGATGTTTGTGGAATATTCTAGATCATGTTCAAGCATGGTGTGTGGTTTGTGAGTCATCTTTTGGATTTGAGGAAGTGTGCACTTAAATGTTTATAGAATTAACACAGGTTCAATCAACCTTGGGTGTTTACACTAATTGCTGAGTTTCTTCGATGTTTGTGGAATCATGGAATGATATGTATGGATGCATTTAGGTCCTAGCTATGGTGTGTTGTGGTCCTCCTTCATTCCTTTCCATTGCAAAATTTTTTTGGCATCGGCCTAATTTGAATTTACATTGTTGAGGTGCAAAGACAACCTTGGAGAATGTTTTCAAGTTTGAAGATGGTATAAATATGAGTTGAGTTGTTGAGGGATGATAACATAGATGAGTGTGATGTGAATTAAAAAGTTGTGAGCTATGAATTTGTGTAGTGCAATGTGATCTTTCATGTGTTAGATTGATGGAAATAGTCAGAAGAAGGTGTCTACAATCCTCAGTATGATTGTGAAGGTTTTGGTGATGTTGTGGTCAGGGAAAACTTTAGTGGCGAATCTTTGCCAATTGGAAAATAATTAAAATCGGGACCTCCAGAATTGGAAAATAGTACAAGCTAAAAATGATGTTGAATCGTGGTTTTTACAAAAAAATAATTTCATCTCGATTAATTCGCCTATGCATTTATTTTAAATGATGTATCATTTGAACTGATTCACTAGTAGTTTATACTATAATATGAAATATTAATTATATTCGCCAGTAATATTATATTCCTACCATTAATTTTGGGGAAATATTGCCACAATAATAAATTACCATTTAATTTCAGGGATATTTTAGCCTTGAATAGGGCTTTTATTTATTGCCATCAAATCATCGATTAGCCTTTTAATCGAATGGCTACAAGTTGATTTCGCGACCTAATATGCATGTGCCTTTTAAAAGGCTTGTTGAGGCTTGAAATTTGTTTTGGGCCACATGATTAGATTTAATCATGTGGCCCAAAACAAATTTCGAGCCTCAACAATCCTTTTAAAAGGCACATGCGTATTAGGTCACGAAATCAACCTGCATGGATCCAATTAAAAAGCTAATCGATGGTAACATTTACACTTTTCATTTATTCTTATTTTTAAAGTGAGATTTAAAAAAAACACTTAATTCATGTGTGCCGCTATCCCCAGACCCCGAAAGGGGGCATTGCCCCCTTGACTTCCACAAGGGGTGCTGCCCCTTGACCCCACCGATGGTTTCCGCCCTTGGGCCCCTACTTCAATATTACAAAAGACAAAAAAATATGGGGGAACTGCTCTGACCAACTATGCAAATTTTTAAAGGAGAGATTCACCATTGTAATTAATATTTTTAGTGACTATTCACTGGGATTCGCCACTATGATTATTATTTTTACCAATTATTCATTAATATTCACCAATATTTTACAATTTTTTTTTAATAACGTGCATAGATTCGCCAAAAAAATTAATAATTTTTTTCAAAAAGAAGGAAAGATTCGCTAGAATTTTACACCTTCTCCAAGGGGGGGTTTCTTAAATTTATCCATGGTTGTGGTGGAATTTTCTATTGCATTGAGATAGATCTCTCACTGTAACACTTTTCTCTATCTTCTTTTCTATTCTAGCAATGATCTTTTGGTAGTGAGCCCTCCCTCGGTGAGCCCTCCAATAGTGAGCCCTTTGTAATCGGTGTTGATATTACTTTTTATTGTGAGCTAATACTCATTTTTGTTTTTCCCTTCTTGGGTTTTCCATGTAAATATAATGTTTCACTTGTGTATGATGTTGTCTTTAGTCTATTTTTGTTATCTAATTTCATGATAAATCACTCTAATAGATTTAGGGTTAATTGAACTAATGTGAATCTAAATTTTTGTGAGGGTTTTGAAGTTTGAAGATACAAATAATCCACCCCCTTCTCAATTATATTGTTCATTCAGCAATTTGTATTAGAGAAAGGTTCCTTGGAAGAAATCTTAATTGCTTGAGGTAGATGTGGGATGGAACACAAGAAATATGTTCCTTTGTTTGATGGATTAGATTATGCATTTTAGAAGACAAGGATGGAAGGTTTTCTAGTTTCTTTTGGATTTGAAATCTGGAAGTTTATTGAGACTACATATACTATACCTAATAATGGTCCAAAGACTGATGATGAGATCAAGGCCTATGAAAATAATGGTAAAGAAAGTTATGCTCTCTTAAGTGGTCTTGCTAATTCTGAATTGGTGAAAGTTATGAATTTGAAAACTAGTAGAGAAATTTGGGTAAAGTTAGAAAGAATTTATGAAGGAGATGATAAGGTCAAGCAAGCTAAGATGGAGAATTTGAAGATCATATTTGAGACCCTACGAATGTCCAAAGATGAAAAAATCACAAGCTATTTGTAGAAGGTGGATGAATTTTTCAATGACATCAAAGGTCTTGGTGGAGATCTAAAAGAAGAAAAAGTGGTAAATAATGTACTTAGAACTCTTCCTAAATATTATAGTCATAAATTTTTTTCTATTGAGGAATTATAAAATTTGAACCACTATGCTAGAGATTAGTTGTATCATTCTTTAACTACTTTTGATATGAAAAAATTTGGTACAAGTAATGAAAACGTTGAGACTGCTTTTAAGGCTAGAAAATTAGAGAAGACTATGGAATCAAAATAGGAGGATCTTGATTATGTGGAAGATTTCCAAATAGGGATTTGAATGAAAAGTAGAGAGAAGAAAGGTAAGATGATTAAGAAAATTGATTATGTTAGAGAAGATTCCAATATATCTGATGATGAATCTAATTATGGGGATGATAAGGATGGTGAATGCGTGTTCATGTCTTTAAAAGATGAAACTATTTTTTTCTAACTCTGAGAGATGTGTGAAGGAAAGGGCTCCAGAAGCATGTACTAATACTGAAGGCACTTTGGTGTCTGCTTTTCATACTAGAAAAGATAAGAACTACTAGATCATTGAAAGTGGATGCTCTAATTAGATGACTAGTGACAAGATTAAGTTTGTTAAATTTGAAAAATATGAAGAATTACTTGTTAGGTTTGGTGATGGTACATCTGCTAAGAAATGTGGAAAAGGTTTAATCATTTTTTGATGGAAAACATAACATTGATGATGTTGTTTATGTTAAGGGTTTAAGACATAACCTCTTGAGTGTTGGAAAAATGTGTATCAAAGGATACAATCTTATGGTTTAGGATGATGGTTGTGAGATAAAAAAAGGATTTGGAACTATGGTTGCTATTAGAGAAAGGATAGATGAAAATTTCTATCAACTCAAAGGTGTTGATTGTTGTTAATTCATGATTCAAATCAATGAGAGTTGGATATGAAATAGAAGAATGTGTCACATAAAATTTGATAGCCTAGTGAGAATAAGTTTAGTTCAAGTTGTGAGATATTTACCAAAGATTAGAAAGCCTATAAATGTTGTTTGAAAGGAATGTCAAGATGGAAAAAAAGTGATAAGAAGTTTCAATTTCAAAGAATAATCTTCAACCAGACTGTTGGAATTGGTGCATATAGATCTTTGTGGTACTGCCAAAGTAAGAAGTCTTCAATGTGATAGGTATTTCATGTTGGACTCAAGGGAACACTGAGAAGGGCGGTGAATCAGTGTTCTATAAATCTGATCTTTATTAATCTAATATTTAAACCATTTACGCATTAAACCAAAAGAAAGATGCATACACACAAAGAAATCATTCACAAAACCATAAAACAAGGATTTTTACGTGGAAACCCTATTAGGGGAAAAACTATGGTGGAGGTTAATCCACAATTTGAGTACTCAAATATAAGTTCTATAAAAGGAATGCACTTGCATTCAGGCACACTACCTAGAGCTCACTGCCTTACAAAATGTTTAGATTAAGACCATCTGAAGGTTGAACTGAAGTATAGCATCTACTCATGCCAAGTTACGGTTCTAGTTAGGCTCACTGATCAGATTCTAGACCTTCTATCTAATTCTGCACTTCCCTCTACTCTACTCTACTCTGCTCTACTATTCGCATCACAAATCCTATATGTGCAAATGAATTTGCACAAATATAATTAATTTCACACAACACGTAGACATACATCACAACACATATGATTCAATATCCAAAATGATACAGTCGATCTCGTATATATCCACTACCAACGATTTGACTATTCATATGTCGTCTTACATAAACATAAAATTATTTTCAACAGTCGGCTAAATCCATGACTAATTCATAATGTGTATCCTCCAAATTTTGCTAAGGCATAGAGAGGATCAAAATGAACATGCTCAAACATGAAAACATTTAATCAATTAGTCCTTAAACATCTGCAATGACTATATTCACCAAGTCAGCCTTCTAGAACTGATAACCAGAAAATCAATACACTGGATCTCGTATATCAAACACTGATTGATGCACCAACATAAAAATTTAGAATAAGGTATTCCAGATACCCAACAACCTTCCTTGATATGCAAAACATGAACTGATAAACTAATAATGCATTATGATCGACAAACTTGTTTGTAACCAGATACCCTATTCTTCACTTCTTACTACCAATATGAACCACTATTAAACTGTGAACTGAATGAATGACTTAGGTTGCCATAAATGACAACAATAGAAGCCATATTCCAAAAATCTCCCCCTTTTGCATTGATGCTAACACTTAGTGAAAAATGACTAAGTGTCAAAACCAATATGATTATGCTGCCAAAACTTCAAAACATAGCTCCCCTTGAGATTAATGAGGCATTTTTCACTGCACTCTTCCCCCCTTTGAAATAAATGAAAAAACATATATGCCAACAATTCAATGATAAAACATGTGTTCAATTCTCTCCCTTTGACCAAATCTTCAAAATTGATTCAAATTTTGAAAAAGAGTTAGAAAATTAACTTGTGATTTTCCTTCATCTCTAGAAGAAATTTCTTCCAAGCTTCTGTTGCAATCCCAATGATTATGATCATACTGTTATTATTGTATTTCTTGTTGAAAATATCAATAAGAGATTCTAGGATTGTGATCACATCTTCTAATTTCTCACCTTTCCTCGGTATTTCAACCATCTGTTCTGGTTTGTATTCAGTTAGGTCCTTTACTTTCCAAAAAGTGTTCACAAGTGTGTTTTTAGTGAGCTGAAATTTTGTGTGCTTATACTGTAACTCTTGAATCTTTTTCTTGATTGAAGCATCCTGATCCTGAAACATATCAAAACTTTTTCCAATCCCATTTAACTTAGTTTCAATTTTCTTCAACTTCTCTTTGTATTTCCCAACTGCATGGGCCCAACAAATGTAGTAGTTATAGATGTTATTTTTTGCAATTATGCATTGCCTTAGTTCATTCATTTTATTTCTCAACTTGATAAGTGATATCATAAAATAATCCTTCAAATGTGAGATGACTTCTCCTTTTTCTTTGTCTTGAAACTCAGAGTCCATAGCTTCTTTTATGCATTAAATCATTTCTCCTGGTAAAATATTCTGCAGGCTCTCCAATTTTATCTAACTGTGCACAATATGAGCATTTCATACACTTAAGATCATATCCTGATCATATGAGGGTCTAACAAACCATAATGTAGTAACAAACCATAATGTAGCAATTATCTACATTCCACCTTCCTTTTAAATAATTTGCAGTAGCTTCTCTTTTGTCAAGTCATCTTTTTCTTCACTTGCTTTTGAAATCTCCTTTTCTTGTTCTCGTTTGGCTGATTCTAGATATTTTCCCTGGGAGTTCTCAATTTCCTCATTAGATTCCTCATCTGGAATATCCACAATCTCCTGCTCCTTTCCTTTTCCTTTAATTTTTGGAATCTTTCATTCTGGAGGTGTACAAACAACAATCTATTTTTCTCTTTTCTTCTTTTTTTCCATCACACTGGAAGAGGAACCAACTTCAAGTACTCTTACTGGAAGAGAAATACTGACAGGCCCAAACTTTTCTAGCAGATTTTTATAGAAATTTCCAAATTCTTGATCATAATTATCCAGGCTCTTAAATTATGTGTAGATTTGTTTGCATACCGGTTCATTTACTTTCCACATCACATTGTTATCCATTGGTAAAACAATCAGAAAATACATTACTAAACATATGACCAGAGTGCCAAAGTTGAAAGGGTAATCTATCTCCTTTGTTAATTGCACATTCTCCATTATTTGATCCTCTAGCAATCTACATAGGTCAAATTCCTTACCTTCCATTATCATTTTGTGTGAGATGTAGACCACACCTACCAAAGTAGATCCTTCTCTGTTTTTGAAGAATATTTTGTATGATATTCCATGCACAATTTACCTTGTCATAGGCTTTTTGATTGTCGAGATTATCAGTGCCCTTTGATCTCCAATGAATCTGGTTAGGGTTTCGACTTCTTTATTCTAGATGGATTTCTTTCTCAGTATATCTCTGATTTTGCTTGATCCAGTCAAATTTCCAATTACTTCCTTCGAAATGATATAGGGTTTTTCTAGAATCAAGGTGTATTCTTCAATCTGCTCAAAATGAATTTAATGATTTATGCATTTTTGAAATAGGGAAACTCATTCTAAATTTCCAAATTCTTGTGTTTGGCTTCTCTCAACCACTTCAATTTATCGGGCGACAACAAATTTATTATGACTCTAATATTATCACTGTTGTATTCATCTAAATTGATTGACCTTTTGATTTGTTCCATTTTTCCTTTTGTACAACCACACACCAAATTATATGGAAATTCAGAAAAGAACTCAATTACCTAATGGGTTTCAAGATTCGTCATTGAATTAACTTCACTCCTTTGAAATTATACTACCGAGTGCTTTCCTTCTTCTCTTTCTTCGATGCAAAGTGATAAATGAGAGTCTCAACTTTCCTTTTATAGTTCACACACTTGTAATAAATTATTTTTCCCTAAGTTTTCCAAATACCCTACTTTCTCAAACAGCGAGAGAAAAATTCTTCTGCACACCTATGATTGCTTGAATTTCCTTCTAAATATTTTCCAAAACCTCTATAGATTATAAACACATCTTATTAACAATATTTCACATTCTGGTACCATCTTACAGATAAGGGGAAAATTATTTTCTTGAATAACTTTCCCTAGGCCAATGGCCTAAAATCAATTACCAAAGGAATTACCATAAGCACGTCCCGATGTAGAACTATTTCCAGCATTAGACTCATTCTTCCTTACCCATGTCTTCTTCATCTGATCTCTTATTTCATCCATAATAATTTTTCATTTTTCTTTATCATCTTTCTATGTATTTTTGCTTTTGTATGACAAACCTCTTTCATCCATATTTGTGTTTCTGCAGAATCTTGTAATGTGACCATATCTGTTGCAATTGTAGCACAAAGTATTTCCTTGTCTAAACCAATCATTCCATTGATTTCTTCTTGATCTACATTGATTATCGATATGCCCAAGTCTTCCACAAGTATAACATTCCTTCTACTAATAGACACATTTTTGCACTCAATTCATTTGTGACCAAATTTTTTGCAATTGAAACACTGACCAGAAAATGATGAATCTTTTGATTTCATTTTACTTCTACACTAAGCAACCATATGACTGAATTTATTGCAAGAAAAAAATATCCATTAAGATTTTGAGCATTAGGTTGTCTTACCAGATACCTTCCACCTTTTTTCATCTGGTTTCCTTGCCTAAAATTCTTTTATCCAGATCCAAAGCTTTCTCCTTTTTCATATCCAAGACCTCGCTTGTCATTTCCACTCTTATATCCTTGAGTCAGCTCATCAAGCCTAACTGAGCTAATCTTAAACTTGTCCTTGTATTCATTTGTAGTGGTAAGTTCATCTCTCAGAATAACAATTTGTTTTTCAAGTTCTTCTTCATTGTTTCTAGATTTTTGCAATTCACTCTCCAACTGGATGAATTCTCCATTTACTCTTCTACATTCATCAAATTTTTGTTTTAAGGACTGAGCAAGATTCTCCTCATTCTTCTTCCTTTCGTCAATCTCTTTAGTCAATTTCATCACTATAGATTCCATTTCATGCTTTAGGGTAGAGTTTTCTCTAGCAAGATTTTCACATTCTTCAGTTATTTCCTTCAAGGTTTGATTTAGGTGAGCATCATCCATGTTTTCACTCTTTTTTTTCTTAATCTAATCACATAGATCTTTTATCTTTTCACTAGATTTAATAATCTGATTCTTCAATGAATGAATGAATTTCTCAGCATCCCTAAGACTTTCTTTCAATTCTAGGACTTCTAATTTAGATTGATCAAGGTCATCAAGTGCCACCAAAAGCTGCTACTGAAGACTATCAGAGCCCATTACATTCCAAGATCCACCTCAAGCTGCTAAAATCCTTATGAGGAACTAGGCTCTAATACCAGTTGTTGGACTCTAGGGAACACTACAAGGGGGGGTGAATTAGTGTTCTGTAAATTTGATCTTTATTAATCTGATATTTAAACCATTTTGACATTAAACCAAAAGAAATATGCATAAACACAAATAAATCATTCACAAAACCATAACAGAAGGATTTTTACATGGAAACCTTGTTAGGGGAAAAACCATGATGGAGGTTAATCCACAATTTGAGTACTCAAATATAAGTTTTACAAAAGGAATGCACTTGCATCAAGTGCACTGTCTATAGCTCACTACTCAAAGTAGAAAGGCTCGCTACCTTACAAAATGTTTAGATTGAACCATTTGAAGGTTGAACTAAATTATAGCATCTACTCATGCCAAGTTATAGTTCTGGTTAGGCTCATTGATTAGATTCTAGACCTGTTGTCTAATTCCACACTTCGCTCTGCTCTCCTCTACTCGAATGTGCTATTCTCATCACAAATTCTATATGCATAGATGAATTTGCACAACAAATCTTATGAATTTTGCACCACACATAGACATACATCACACCACATATGATTCAATATCTAAAATGATACAACCGATCTCATATATATATCTGCTACCAAGGATTTGATTATTCATATGTCGACTTACATAAACATAAAATTATTTTCAATGGTTGGCTAAATCCATGACTAATTCATAATGTGTATCCTCCAAAGTCGGCTAAGGCATAGATAGGATCAAAATGAACATGATAAAACGTGAAAAAATTTAACCAATTAGTCCTTAAACATCTGCAATAGCTATATTCACCAAGTCGGCCTTCTAGAACTGATAAACAAAAAATCAATACACCGATTGATGTGCCAACATAAAAATTTAGAATAAGGAATTCTAGATACCCAATGACCTTCCCTAAGATGCACAACACAAACTAATAAACTGATAATCCATTATGATCGACAAAATTGTTTGTAACCGGATACCTTGTTCTTCACTTCTTACTACCGATATGAACCAATATTAAACTATGAACCAAATGAATGACTTAGGTTTGCATCAAGGACAACACTAGAAGCCATATGCCAACATTTCATACTATAGATTAATGATTATTCTAGAATAACATGGGTTACTTTTCTCAAAGAAAACTCATAAGCTCTAGATAGGTTTAAAGAATTCAAAGTTAAGGTAGTGAATGAAATGGATATGAAAATAAAATGTTTGAGGTCTAACAGAGGTGGAGAGGTCACCTCCAATGAATTTAATATCTTTTGTGAGAATCATTGAATAAAGAGGCATTTATCTACCTTGAGGAAACCTCACCAAAATGGAGTAGTTAAAATAAAGAATGGGACTCTTTAAGAAGCTGCAAGGACAATGATGAAAGAAGAAAATCTACTGGAAGTATACTAGAGAGAAGCAATTCAAACTACTTTTTATGTTCTTCTCAAAGTGCAAGAAAGAAAAAATATCACAAATACTCCCTATGAGCTATGGTATGGAAGGATTCCTACTATAAAATAATTCAGTGTGTTTGGAAGCAAATGCTATATCAAAAGAGATGAAAAAAATTTAAGAAAATTTGATGAAAGGTTTGATGAAGGTATCTTCCTTGGATATTCTAATAAAATAAAATCTTATTGGTGCTACAACTAGAGGTCAAGAAATATTATTGAGAGTGTAAGTGTCAAGGTTGATGAAGACCTACAAAATAATTTAGTGGTGATAGATGGATATGAATCAAATGATTCTTCTTGTAGAAAAGAAGAAAAATCTAATGAAAAAAAGTGAATATTGAAAAGGAAGAAGCTCTGGAAAAGATTCATAAAACTCCTAAGTATGTGCAAAATAATAATTTTGAAGAAAAAATCATTGGTGATAAGAGCAAAGGTATACTAAAAAGAAAGAAAGCTACTAAAGAACATGTGAATCTATTTTTAATTTCTGAAGTTGAACCTAAAATAGTGATTGAAGCATGGAAGGATGAGTATTGGATCAAAGCTATGGAAGAAATATTGTAGATCGAGAAGAGTCAGACTTGGGAACTTGTCCCAAGACCAACAAAAAAGTATTTTATTGGAACTAAGTGGGTATTTTGGAACAAACTAAATGAGAGTGGAGAAGTAGTAAGAAACAAGGCAAGGCTTGTGTGTAAAGGCTACTCATGAGTAGAAGGGATAGAATTTGGGACATTTTCTCCCATGGCAAGAATGGAATCTATCAAGATGTTCTTGGATTTTGTAGCACATAAGTATTTCAAATTATATCAAATGGATGCGAAGCTTGCTTTCTTGAATGGATAATTGGAAGAAGAGGTATACATAGAACAACTGAAAGGATTTCAGTTATCAGATAAATTGGATATGGTTTACAAATTGAAGAAGGCATTGTATGGGTTGAAGCAAGAACACAAAGCTTTTTATGGAAGGTTAGACATGTAATTGTTATAACAATGATTCAATAAAGGTGTCATAGATAGAAATCTCTACTTCAAAGTTGAAAATGATCAAATCTTGATTGTGGTTGTCTATGTTGATGAAATAATTTTTGGAGTTATGTGTAAGAAATTTGTAGAGGAGATGCAAAAATAATTTAATATGTCTATGTTTGGGGAGATGAATTTCTTCCTTGGGCTACAAATCAATCAAGAAAATAAAGGTATTTTCAGTTTACAATCAAAGTGTGTTAAGGAAATGTTGAAGAAATTTGGAATGGAAGAGTCTAAACAAGTATGTACCCCTTTGGTTACTAGTTGCAAGTTGAGCAAGAATGATGAATCTTTCTAAGGCTGATTAGAGAAAGTATAGATCAATGATTGGAGGACTGCTATAATCAAACTGCTACTAGACTGAATATCATGCATGTAGTTTGTCTTGTGGCTAGATTTCAAGAAGATCCTATAGAGTCACATGTTGCAGCAGTAAGGAGGATATTCAAATATTTGAAGGGAACTCTAGATCATGGATTTTGGTATCTAAAGGATAATGAATTTACTCTGAGTTCTTACCCAGATACAAATTTGGTTGGTTGTGTAGATGACAAGAAAAGTACAAGTGGTGGTGCATTCTTTCTTGGATGAAGATTGGTGTCATGGCTAAGAAAAATACTAGAATTAGTGTCTTTATCTACTATAGAGACAAAATATATTGTAGCATCATCTTGTTGCACACAAGTTTTATGGATGAGGAAAACATTAAAGGATGTCAGAATGGTATATGATGAACTAATTTCTATCTTCTATGATAATAAAATTTCTATCAATATATATAATGAATTAGGTAATACATTAAAGGACAAGGCATATCTCAATCATGTATCACTTTTTGAGAGAAAAGGTTGTAGAGGATGAAGTGAAGCTTGAATATATGCCTACAAAGGATCAAGTTGCTAACATATTCACTAAGGCTCTTCCTAAGGATAATTTTGATTATCTTCAAAAGAAGTTGGGGGTTATTTCCCCTCCTTTTAACTAGATGCATATGGTGATGCATCGATCTAGTGGATCTCAAGATTCATTCTTTGATTTGGACTGATGTTGGTGGCTACCTCTTAGGGGGAGTAGGTAGTGGTATTATTGATTTTTGTAGTAAGGATGAGTGAGAGTTGTCATTGAGTAGCGGAAACCAATATGATTAATGCCAAAGGGGGAGAATGAATGATGTAAATATTTTTCCCTTTTCCATTTATATCAAAGGGGGAGAGAGTCATGTAAAAAATACAAGATACAAAGGGGTCCTCAGAACAATATGAAAAAGAATTTAAGTGTTAGTTATCAAAAAGGGAGAGAGTATAATGAGTTAGTTGTATAAGGGGGATAAAAGAGGTAATGCATTGGTATGAAGTAGAGTGAGTTGTTATAGAGAAATATTATTGATGATTAGAGTTGTGTTTGTTGTTGATGGTTTTTCACATCATGCATTTCAATTAATGACAAAGGGGATATTGTTGCAAGTATGTGTATTTGTTGTTGTCATTGATTTCAAAAATCTTTGGTGTTGACATTGGTGTCAACTATATGAGGAGTATGTTGCAAGAGTGTGAGAAATTGGTATTGAGTTGATGTTGTCTCTAATGATGCTTTGATTAGTTGCATTATGTTGTCATTAGTAAGTTACTGGTGTCAACATCTAGTGTTGCTTTGATAAGATTCTTCTTATTAATGTATGGTTGAGTTTGTATGTTGCATTTAGCTTGGTGGTGATGAGGAAGTGTTGAAGATGTTGAGGATGTGCCTTTGGTGCTTATTTTCCAAGAGATTTTGAGAAAAAATGAATAAAAAATGGAAATAATGTGTTGCAATGGTGTTCTATGTTGCAAAGTAGCATTTTGTTTTGTCTCTACATTTCTTCTGTGTTGAAGATCTGCTTGTGTGGTTTGGATATGTTGATAAAAGGTGTTCAAATGTGTTGCATTAAAAATTTAGTGTGTTGGATTATTGTATAGAGGAAGGTCTGTTCACTAGTGTGTGAACTATGTATTGCAGAGGTGTTTGGGATAAATGGTTTTTCTCTACATTTCTCCATAGTTTAATTTCAGGTCTTACAAATCTAGAAGGGTGTTGATAGTGTTTTTATCTTTATTCAGTCAATTTTTTTTGAGGTTTGGTGCTTTGGAAGTTAGTTTATTGAGTTACGGTATATGGTAGAATTATTTGAGTGTATTGGGTGTGTACATTCTTCAAGTGAAAGTTGTTGTGAATGAATTTGTTGGATTTCAAGATGTTTGTGGAATATTCTAGATCATGTTCAATCATGGTGCAGTCTAGGAATCATCTTTTGGATATGAGGAAGTGTGTTCTTAAATTTTAATGGTGTTAACATAGGTTTGACTAACCTTGTGTATTTACACTAATTATGGAGTTGCTTTCATGTTTTTGGAAGTGTGGTGTGGCATGTATGGATGGATTTGGGTCCTAGCTAAGGTGTGTTGTAGCCCTCCTTCATTCCTTTCCACCATGGGAATCTTTTGGGACCTAATTTGAATTTGCATGGTTGAGGTGCATAAACCACCTTGGAGAATGTTTTCAGGGTTAATGACGGTATAAATATGAGTTGAGTTGTTGAGGGATGATAAGATAGATAAGTGTGATGCAAATGATTTAAATTGTAGAGTTGTGATGTGTGAATTTGTGTAGTGCAGTGCAAGCTTGCATGTGTTAGCTGATTGGATGTAGTGAGAAGAAGGTGTCTACAATCCTCAGTAAGAATGAGAAGGTGTTGATGATGCTATGGTGGAATTTTTGGTTGCATTGAGATGGATTTATCACTGTAACACTTTTCTCTATCTTCTTGTCTATTCTAGCAGTGAGCCTTTGGTAGTGAGCCCTTCGTAATTGATGTTGATATTACTTTATATTGTGAGCTAATCCTCACTGTGGTTTTCCCTTTTTTATTTTCCATATAAATTCGATGTTTCATTGTGTATGGTGTTATCTTGATTCTCTTTTTGTTATCTGCTTTCATGATAAATCACTCTAATATATTAAGGGTTAATTGAATTAATGTGGATTTGAATGTTTGTGAGGGTTTTGAAGTTTTAAGGTACAACTGATTCACTCCCCTCTTAGTTTCTTATGCATTCAACACCTCTTACTTGTAAGGTTCTAATGGGTAATTGGCTACCAAAATTGAAAAACTATAAATACCAATTCATGGGACTTACAAATGGTTGGTTGTTCCTTGTTTTCATGTGAACCAATACAAATAATTACAAGGTTAAAAAATCAACTAGTTCATTCACAATCTATTATTTTATATTCTAGAAGTTGTAGAGAGAAAACCCTTTCGGAGTAGATATTTGTAACCAAGTGTCTCCTTGGCCAACTGTTAGAATTTTAGAGGATTTCTAAGCAAAGAGGTATGGCAATTTGTACCCCTTCGTTTTTCTCTTTTGATCGAACAATGTTCTATTTTGTTATGCCTTATTTTATGTTAGTAATTTGACTATGGTACTTGGCTACTATTTGATCGCTAGTTGTTAAGCGATGTGCATGTTATATTTTTATGTGACGGTATTTTATTCTAATGTTATCATTATGTCATGCTTTGGATTAGCTTAGTCGATATTTGAATTAATGTTGTTTTAATATTTTTGATTAGATTATTGATGTTAGATTTGTTAGTTGTATCATTGTATTGGTGAAGGGGATGAAATTTCACCACTTGCTTGCGAGTGCCCTGTGATTCCGCGACTTCCTCTTCACGGTGTGTTTTAATTATGATATATATATATGCATGTGGATATACTCTTTGTTCACAGGTTAACATGTACAAGACATCGACTCCACCTAGTTTCACAGGTTTGAGCGTGTCCATTGCCCAATGACATTCGATTGGGAGACAGTAGCTAGGTTTTTCGTGCCAAGTCATCAACTTGGTCATAGTGTGTCGTCGGTGTTAGTCTAGTTCAGTTGTTTTAATATTGTTCAATTTGCCTTGATTTTATTTAAATTACAAGTTAAAAAGGTAAATAAATGGCCTTATGTATTTAAGTTGTTTATTAAATTTATTTGGTTTTATGTTAGAAATGTGATTTACTTTATTAATTAATTTAATGTAATTAATAAAATAATTTAATCTTGGATTAGATTTATTTTATTGATTAATTAAATTAATTGTGTTGAATTGAATTAAGTTATTCATTTTGGAATTAATAGATCATATATTGTTTGAAATCGGAAAATTGAAAAGATTAAGTTGGAAAATTGAAAAAAGGTTTTAAATTTCTTTTTTTTTCAAAATTTTAAATGCAAAAATGAAAATTAAGATATTTCCTATTCTGTGTTTGAAAATTTATGAGGGTGATTGATGAGATATTTTTGATTTTTTTTATTATTATGGATTTTCATGGAGTTTTGGGGGGAGAATGAAAAAATAAAAAATAAGGAAGGGAAGGAAGGGAAGGAAGAAAATAATTGCAGTTTTTGTGGGTTTGGATCTGGGATTCTTGGAAAAACTCAGTTGGTTTCCTGGGTAGGAGTTTGCATCTGAGGAGAAGGCTTTACAACAATTGATCAATCTCTGAAGCTTTTGGAACCAGGTTCTTTCTATTGAATTTGTTTTCATTTTGAAATATTTCACAAATTATATTATGTTGTTTGAAAATATTTAGAAACTCTATTTGGTTTGCCAGAAAACCCATGTTAAATATTTCTTCAAAATTTGGAAAACACCTCTATTTGGAAATGAAATTTCTCAAAAAAAAAAGTGTGTTCTTGACTGTAAATGTTTATTTCTAAATTTATTTGCTCAATTAATTTGTAAAATTGTAAATTTGAATATATATATATATGAAATTATATATATATATATATATATATATATTAGTATATATATATCATTTAATATTTTTTCATATGTTATGCTAGTAAATTTTCCATAAAATAAAAAAAATAAAACCTAGTTTTAAAAATTCTGGGTGGATTTTTAAAAAATCCGCAAGGTTTTGTATTTATTTTTTTCTCTTAAAAAAAAATTTGAAATCCAATTTGTGGGGGGTTGTTGGGGGCTCACTCCACTTTTCCCCCATGGGAGGCGTTGTGGGAGACCTGTGCCTAGCTCGACCCCCACACCCCCCCCCCCCCTCCCCCACGGCCACTGCTAGCACCGTCGCTGCCATTGTTGGTGGTCAGTTGTGCTAAGCATAACCGCGCCACCAACAATGGTGGTCGACTATGCATAGTACAACCGCCACCCAACATGGGTCGGCTATGCTAAATAGTCGTTGCACAACCCTAATGCATGCACACAGTTTCCAATGGAAATGCGTTTGACTTTTAAAACTTAATTTTTTTTATTATGAAAAATAAAATATATTTTAATATTATATTTTTATAATATTAAAATATTAATATATATATGTTAATATTTAATATTATATTATATAATATTAAATTATTAACATATATATGTAGTAAATAATTAAATATATATTATATATATAGGTGTATATATATCATTTGAGAATATATATATAATGTATATATATATTATAGTTGAGTTTTATTTTAATTTTAATATATGTATATATATATCTTTAAATATATACATATATTAAAATATTGATTTAAATGATGCTATGATTTAAATGTAATTGAGAAATTTAAAACATCATGTTCATAGTCAAATTATCACTTTATTTTAAAAATAACATATTTGAAAGGACAAATATTGGATTTGTAAGTAATGTGTTTAATAGCGAGATTAATTGATTTTAAAATGATTTATTTTGGAAAGGAGGAATAGTTATTTTTAAATGATATGTTTTGAATCAAAGAAGTAAATGCTTATTTTATTATTACTTTAAAGCAATTAGGGAATTAAAAAAATTGGTTAAAATTACACCTTTGTCTGAAAGAGACATTATTAAATTAGTTTCATTGAGGAAATAAACTACTAAATTTTATTAAGGGAAATGGATTTAATATATCTAAAATTAGTTTATTTTCTCACAATTACTTTATGTGATTATTTTCCTTTGTGTTCATGTTTGGGAAATGGGTTAATTGTGTCTTTAATATGTAAGTCTTCCAAAGGATCCTAGAGGATAGGGGTTGTCGTTTTGTGATGTCAACCATTTGTTTCTCTCTTGGGTAGTGCAGGGTGCTTTGTTAGTGATTTACCCGATTTCCATGGATGGGGATGATTTGTGCCTCCTTTGGATTAGGAGTGGATTATGTGATTTGTGACTCCTTGTAAGGAGTGGCTTTGCTATGTTTGTTACCTCCAGTATTTGGAGAGGGTTTTGACTTATGTTTCCTCCTAGAGTTGGAGTGATTTTTTTATCTAGTTTTTATGCACTTTGGCACCCTTGGTGATTGGTTTTGTTTGGTATGTTGTCAAGTAGAAGAGTGGCTTATGTTAGGCGTCATAGCCCAAAGAGGTAAACTAGATAACCTTCGGAAGTGGTTTAATCAAGTGATAACTAAAAAAATATGCTTAAGAGATTGGGTAGTATTTCACACTAATCAAGATAATTTTGCCTCACTCATAGACACAAGTGCTCGTTTAGGCTTGGGATGAGTGGGAAGGCCTGGAATGAAAAGGTCATCTATCTTGTCTTTATGAAAGGTATTTGATTCCGCATGAGTGAGTATGGGGGCTGAGATTCGGTTGAGGCCACCAAGATAACCCATAATGGGGGTTGGAGCCTATGAAAATTCCCAGAGGATATCCCATGTTGAGTTGTGTGATGACACTCTTTCTATGACAACAATCGATACATAATTTTATGTGTATGGTTTTCTTAGCATACCTAGTCTGTTTTATATCTAGAAGAAATGTGACCATGTTAGAGTTGTACTTGTGTTGTACTTATGATTGGTTGTGTCAGTATGAGTTAGTATGTGTCAACCTGTGTCTAGAGGTAGATGGCCTTGTTTAGGAATCCTTGTTACTATCTCCTAGCACGGGGGGTGGGCCTTCGGGTACCACTTGGTTGGGTGGAACGTGCACCTTAATCCGTTGGGTTTTCTTCTTGTTCGTGTTGACGAGACTTCCAATTGGAGAGCTCATGCGATCTAGTTTCATTACATGTTTTATTAATTCATTTGATCTTGTGATTTATTACCCCTCATTTTTATCGATGTGGAATATTTAATATGTAACTATGCTTATCAGATTTACCTCATTCGGGGAATGAGAGATGTAATCTCATTATTAAATTATTGTTATTTGTAATCTATGGAACCTCTTACTTTTATGATGTAATTTATCATGTATGGAATGTATGTGTTCTTAATTTCTTAAGAAAATAAATGATATGGTTTTAATTCATGTTTTTTGTTTAGGTTCTAAAGTAATCTTAGTCTTGTAACCTTAGGGGTTGTCGGCAATGTGTAGTGAAATTGCATGTTAATTATACTTTAAAAAAAAAATTAGTTCGTTTGAGTAGTTAATTGCAACTTCCTCTAGGGTTGTGTGGTGGGGTGTTACACAATCCCTCTTTCTTTAATTTTTTTCACCACATTTTTTGATGTAATTATAAAATATTTAATAATTTTTGTGAAACTTTAATTGACGATAAATCATTATTTGTAATGGTCTCTTTGTTGTTACATATGAATGTTTACAAATTTGGGGAAGGATTATTAAGTAGATTTTGTTACTAAATGTCATACCTTTTCTATTAATTTTTGTTTGTTATTTTTTATGGTTGAATGTGACTCTAAAACCCACATAAGGCACCAATCCTAATAATCTTGACCCTCTACATACTTAAAATGAAAAAAATCATTAACTAGTCACTTAGGAAGTAGAAAGTAGGTTTTTGTTCACTTCATAATTTAATGTACAACTAGGGAAATATTTTAAGTAAACCTTGAGAGTATCCATTTGAAGAGAATTTTTTTTATATATTTATATCAACTTACTGAAGGTTGTAGAAATAGGTCATTTTTGGTCTGGTGATAAAATATGGGATCAAAACCAACATTTGGGTACTATTGCATCTTGCTTATCATATGCATATCTTTATTTATATTGAAAACCTTGTTCAAAGTCACTTCTAGAAATACCCTCCTAGGTCTATCTAAGCCCAAAGTAAAGGGGAGTTTACGAGCACTCTCAAAATTTATCCTTTTATCCCTCACTCTTTATTGATAAGCACATTTTTCCACCCTCAAGAATGACATATCCTTGGCCCTGAGCTAGAAAAACCCTTCTATAAGTGTGAGAATGATTTTAGGACCCAATAGAATGACATTGTTGCTAAGGATATTTTAGTAGAAATTGTGAAATGCAACCCCTAGCAACAAAGAAATTTGTATTTGCGTAAGTTTGATTTCCATCAACTTATGCCAATAGGATGGTGTCATTTCCCAAGATGTTTTAGAATTTATTTTCATTTTGATGTCTTTAGTAACATAGTAAGAAATATTATTCTCTTCTAAAAATAGGAGTGGTGAATCTACTAAAATAAACTCTAAATCAAATAGTAAGACAAGGAAATTAGATATGGAAAGGACAATTCATTCATGAGACCCTTGTGAACCTAAAAATATAGCAACATGATCAGGAATATAGTAAGAAATATGGAAGGTCTGAAGTAGAGGTAAGCGTAGTAGGACTATTTTATCAAATATTGATTTTGGTAATTGTGGTGGAGATAGTTTTATTGTGTTAAATGACCAATTACCATATGTATCCAATGAATCAAGTGATTAAAGAATGGGAAAAGATAGGATAGATGATAGATAGTATTTTGTTATGCCTAGGGATGAAAGACTAGTGGATCCAAGAAATATAAATGTCTCCCTTACTAGGAATGTACAAGATGTGAATATGACTAATCTATCACATGAAATAATTCCAAGGGTGGGTGTGCATCCTAAATCCCCTACATCCTCTCATATTATTGACCATCAACAAGACCCCATGTTCCATGATGCTAAAATAACTATACAATCTAAAAATGAACATAAAGAAAGAGAAATAGATGAGAGGATAAATCTAATACACCATATAAGAAACAAACAATTAGAGGTCCAAGCTTAAATAAATTATAATAGACACATCTCACATAAAACATCCATCTATTAAATTTGAATCAAAATATTCAAAATATTTAGAATCAATAAATAAATCTATAATATTCACTTAATTTCTAGATTAATGTATCCCCAATCAATTAGTATATCAACAGGTCCAAAAGAAAATGAACATGAGGCCTCCATTTAAAATATGTGCTTAGATATTTCCTTCAATTAAGTGGTCTCTTGGGATTGATAGGTACAAATAGTTGTATTTATTTGATATCCTTGGATTTCCCAATTTAATTACAAATGAGATGGGGGGAATATATTGATATTTCAAGGAAATAATATATTCATGGGTATGTGCAGGATCATGATGGGCCAAAAGGTGGCGATATGTGAGTGATATGATGGCCCATGTGGCTAACGGCTTTTTTTTAATCCAAATTTGATGAAATAAAAAAGGTTTTTAAAGGAGATATCAGCTTTCCACCAATATAAATTATGCTTTACTTTGAATTTAATAAATTATTATTATTCATTTTCTATTTAAAGTATGACTTAAGTCCTAATTGATAGGTTGATTGAAAAACATCTATAGCTGTCAAACGGTATCACATTTTTTGAATCCAAAACATGTGTCACATTATATGCTTTGCATACTATAGGATTAAAATAAAAACTTGAATTTCATGAAGTTTTGACCAAGTTAAGGTGGTTAGACATATGAGTTTTAATATTTTTGAGAAGTTGTAATAAAAAATTCATAATTAATTATTTACTTGGAAAAAATTATAAAAAAATATGCATCATATCAGGACATGAGTCCTCTACTTATATCTAAAATATTATAAAAAATATTATCATTTTATTGTGGTTAGGGTGTTAGATAGACACCTACTTCTTATTTTTTCCCTGAAATTTAAGTACTACTGCATTGAAATTTCAAATTTTTACTAAAGAGATTTTTTTTAATAAACCTAGTAGTTTAGAAACCGCATTCAATTTGCTACAGATTTTATTATTACATGTTTTTGAAATAATATAGATAACTTATTCAAATTTTTACATCAAGTTTCCTAACTCTGATTTTCTAAATCTTCATCACCACTTAAGGGCCTATTTTTTCCATGATGATCTTACACATACCCTCATGAGAGGAGAATATTAGACACTTCCTAAATTACATAAATGAATATAAAATATAAGATGAGGATGTAATGATGAAACTATTTATTCAATCCCTCGAATAAAGTTAAAAATAATGATATTGAAGCCTCCCAAACAACAATATTGATATATGGAAAAATTTCATGAGAGTTTTTAGATTAAAATTTGGGGACGAGATAGATCCTAAATTTTCCATTCATGAGATCACAACCATAAATAAGGGTGTGAATGAAAATTTGGTTGATTTCAATAACACATTCATCATTAAAAATGAGGAAAGTGCCACCAAATCTAAGGCCTAATGAATCCATGTGTCTTATTCTTTACTATGGTGCATTTTATGCTAAGATTGGATATTTCCTTAGAAACATGAATTCACAGATTGACAACAAATCATATGATATTTTTACTAATATTGAAAGTTATATGAGGGTACCTAGAAATCACATCAAGAGGGTAGTTTTCAAGATATTCCAACTTGATAGGAAGGCCCCTAGCACATCCATTATTTTTAAATAAAAAATTGATAGGTTGATGTGTAGTCAAGGAATTATAAAGTAGTGAATAATGAAAAATGATTTCCATCTCTAAATTTAATACAAATAATTCTAATGAAGGTCAATGGTTGCATATAACCTATTACAAGTATGTGTAGTTGGTGTTGTCATTGGTTTGAACTGCATGATATTGAGTTTTTTGAAAGGATGTGCAAATGGTCTTAAGTTGGTGTTGTCCCTGATGATGCTTTGATTAGTTGCATTATGTTGTCATTAGTAAGCTATTGGTGTCAACCTCTAGTGTGTCAACCTCTAGTGTAGCTAGATTGATGGAAATGAGGAAGTATTGAAGATGTTGATGATATGTTTTTGGTTCTTGGTTTCCAAGTTCTTTTGAGAAAATTGAATAAAAAGAGGAAATTTTGAGTTGAAGTGGTGTTTTGTGCTGCAAATTACCATTCTAGGTTGGCTCTATATTTTTTTTTGGTTAAGTATCTACTTGTGTGGTTAAAATATTTTGATCAATGGTGTTTAGAGGTGTTGCATTAAAAATTTAGTGTGTTGAATCATTGCAGAGAGGAAGTTGTGTTCACTAGTATGTGAACTATGTGTTATAGAGGTGTCTGGGAGAAATGTTTTTCCTCCATATTTCTCTGTAGAGTGGTTTCAGGTCTTGTGGATATGGAAGGGTGTTGATAGTTTGTGTATCATTCTTGAAATGAAGTTATTTTTTGTTTGGTGCTTCAAAATTCAGTTTCTTTAGTTGCTCTATATGGGAGAGTTATTTGAGTGTATTGTGTGTGTACATTCTCAGGTGAAAGTTGTTGAAAAGGAATTTTTTGGATTTTAGGGAATCTATGGAATATTCTAGATTATGTTAAAATTTTGTGGTGTCTATGAGTCATCTTTGGATTTGAGGAAGTGTGTACTTAAGTGTTGAAGATGTTAATATAGGTTCAACTCACCTTGGGTGTTTACACTACTTGTGAAGTTTCTTTAATGTTTGTGGAAGCATGGCATGAGATGTATGATTGGATTTAGGTCCTAGATAAGGTGCGTTATGGTCTTCCTTCATTCCTTTCCATAGTGAAAATGTTCTGGTGTCAAACTAATTTGAATTTACATGATTGAGGTGCATAGCCAACCTTGGAAAATGTTTGCAAGGTTGAAGAGCGTATAAATAAGTGTTGAATTGTTTAAGGATGAAGAGATAGATGAGTACAATGTGAGTTATGTGAATTTTAGAGTTGTAGGGTGCAAATTTGTGAAGTACAATATGAGCTTTCATGTATTAGATTATTGGATGCAGTGAGTAGAAGGTGTCTATAATTCTACAGAAAGACTACGAAGGTGTTGATGATGTTGTGGTGGATTTTTTTGTTTCTTTGAGATGGATTTCTCATCATAACACTCTTATCGATCTTCTTTTATGTTCTGACAGTGAGCCTTTATTTCTTTTGGGTAGTGATCCCTCTGATAGTGAGCCCTATTGTATTCAATGTTTATATTACTTTATACCATGAGTTAATCCTCATAGTAGTTTTTCCCATCTTGGATTTTCCACATAAATTTGTTGTTTCTTTGTGTATGTTTTTGTTATCAACTTTGATGATAAATCATTCTAATAGATTAAGGGTTAATTGGATTAATGTGGATTTGAAGGTTTGTGAGGGCTTTTAGGTTTTAAGGTACAATTGATTCACCCCCCTCTCAGTTGTCTTCTGCATTCAAAAATTAGCATCAAAGCAAGGTTCCTTCAAAGAAAGCTTAACCTCTTGAGGTAGATCTAGGATGGTGCACAATAAATATGTTCCTATGTTTGATGGGTGATATTTTGTATTTTGGAAGATAATGATGGAAGGTTTTTTGGTTTCTCTTGGATTTGAAATATGGACGTCTATTGAGAGAGGATATACTATTCATACAAATGGTCTGAGCACTAATGATGAGATTAGGTCCTATGAAGAAAATGTTAAATCAAGGTATGCTCTCTTAAGTTGTCTTGCTAATTTTGAATTGGTAAAAGTTATGAATCTGAAAAATATTAGAGAAATTTGGGTAAGGTTAGAGAGAATTGATGAAGGAGATGATAAGATCAAGAAAGATAAGATGTAGAATTTGAATATCATGTTTGAGACCCTACAAATGTCTGAAGATGAAAAAATCACAAGCTACTTGTAGAAGGTGGATGAGTTTATCAAAAATATTAGAGGTCTTGGTGGAGAACTAAAAGAAGTAGTAAAGAAGGTACTTAGAACTCTTACTAAAGATTATAGACATAATTTTTTTGTTATTAAAGAATTAAAAAAATTGAATCAATATAATAGAGATCAATCGTATGGTTCTTTAACTTCTTTTGAAATGAGATAATTTGGAACAAGTTGTACAAAATTTGAGATTGCTTTTAAGGTTGGAAAATCAAAGAAGATTGTGGAATTAGATTAGGAAGATCTTGATTCTGTAGAAGCTAACTTTATAATAAGAATTAAAAAGGGTACTGGAAAATACTATGGTAATATTCCTTTCAAATGTTTTAGTTGGGGAAAGATAGGTCATTATGCTTCAGGATGTCCAAATAGAGCTTTGAATAACAAAAATAGGGAGAAAAAAAGTAAGATTATTAAGAAAATTTATTATGTTATAGAAGATGCAAGTATATCTGATGATGAATTTGATCATGGAGATGATGAGGATGGTGAATTCTTGTTCATGGATTTAAAAGATGAAACTAATTTTGCTAATTCTGAGAGATGTGTGAAGGAAAGGGCTCTAGAAGAAAATGCTAAAATTGAAGGCACTTTGGTATCTACCTTTCATGCTAGACCAGAAAAGAACTACTAGATAATTTATAGTGGATTCTCTAATCATATGACCGATGATAAGAGTAATTTCATTAAATTTGAAAAATATGAGGGAGGACTAGCTAGATTTGGTGATGATACATCTACTAAGATATGTGGAAAAGGTTCAATCGGTTTTGATGGCAAGCATAAAACTGATGATGTTCTTTATTTCAAGGGTTTAGGATATAACCTCTTGAGTGTTGGACAAATTTGTAGCAAGGGATACAATCTTATGTTTCAAGATGATGATTGTGAGATCACAAAAGGCTCTAGAACTGTAATTACTACTAGAATAAGGAAAGATGGAAATATCTATTAGGTCAAAGATGGTGATGGTTATTGTTTCATGACCTAGATCAATGAGGGTTGGATATGGCATACAAGAATATGTCACATCAATTTTGATAGCCTAGTGAGAATAAGCTCAGTTCAAGATGTGAGAGATCTACCAAAGATTATAAAGCCTATCAATGTTGTCTGCAAGGATTATCAATTTGGAAAGCAAGTAGGAATAATTTTCAAAGTCAAATAACAATCTACTACCATATTATTGGAATTGGTGCACATAGATCTTTTTGGTCCTACTAGAGTAATAATTCTTCAAGGTTACATGTGTTTCATGCTATTGATTGATTATTATTCTAGAATGACATGGGTTAATTTTCTCAAAGAAAAAAGTGAAGCTCTAGATAAGTTTAAAGCATTTAAATTTATGGTTGAGAATGAAATGGATATGAAAAAAAGTGTTTGAGGTCTAATAGAGGTGGAGAGTTCACCTACAATGAGTTTAACATCTTTTTTGAGAATGGTGGAATAAAGAGGCATTTATCTTCCCATAGGACTCCTCAGCGAAATGGAGTGGTTGAAAGAAAGAATAGGACTATTCAAGAAGCTGGAAGGACAATGATAAAAGAATAAAATCTACTCAAAGTATCATAGAGAGAAGTAATTCATGATGTTGTTTATATACTTAATAGAGTGCAAGTAAGATAAAAAAACACAAAGGCTCCTTATGAGATATGGTATGGAAGGATTCCTATTTTCAAATACTTTAGAGTGTTTAGAAGAAAATGCTATATCAAAAGAGATGAAGAGAAATCAGGAAAGTTTGATGCAAGGTTTGAAGAAGGTATCTTGCTTAGATATTCTACTAAAATAAAATCCTATTGGTGCTACAATGAGAGGCTAAGAAATATTGTTGAGAGTGCAAGTGTCAAGGTTGATGAAGATCTATATAAGAATTTAGTCGTAATAGATGGATATGAATCAAATGAGTCCACTTGAAGAGAAGAAGAAAAAGCTAAGGAAAAAGAAAAGTAGATTGAAGAGGAAGAAGCTCCAAAAATGATTCCTAAAATTCCTAAGTATGTGAAGAATAATCATTCTAAAGAAAAAATCATTGGTGAAAAGAGAAAGGGTGTATTGAAAAAAAGAGAAGATGTTGAAGAATAGTTAAATTTGTGTTTACTTTCTAAAGTTGAACCAAAAATAGTGATTGAAGCGTGTGAGGATCAGTATTGGATCAAGGCTATGGAAGAAGAACTAATGTAGATTGAGAAGAATCAAACTTGGTAACTTATCCTAGGATTGGAAAACAAGAATGTGATTGGAACCAAGTAGGTATTAAAGAACAAACTGAATAAGAATGGAGAAGTGGTAAGAACAACACAAGGCTTGTGTTAAAAGGCTACTCAAAAGTATAAGGACTAGATTTTGAGGAAACATTTTTTCTAGTGGCAAGGATGGATGCTATTAGGGTATTTTGGTTGTTGTAGCACAAAAAGATTTCAAAGTTTATCAAATGGATGTGAAGTCTACTTTCTTGAATGGATAATTGGAAGAAGTATACATAGAACAACCAAAAGGATTTTAGTTATTAAATAAAGTGGACATGGTTTGCAAATGTAAGAAGGCATTATATGTATTGAAGCAAGCTACCAAAGCTTGGTATGCAAGGTTATATAGGTACTTGTTACAAAAATTATTCAATAAAGGTACCGTAGATAGCAATCCTTACTTTAAAGTTAGAAAATATTAAATCTTGATTATGGTTGTGTATGTTGATGACATAATTTTTGGTGTAAATAAAGCTATGTGTAAGAAATTTTCAGAAAAGATGCAAAAATAATTTGAAATTTCAATGTTTGGGGAGGTGAATTTCTTCCTTGGGCTACAAATCAGTCAAACAAATAAAGGTATTTTCATTTCACAATCAAAGTGCATCAAGAAAATGTTGATCATGTTTGGAAAGGAAAATTATAAACCTTTATGTACCCTTATAGTCAGTGGCTGCAAGCTGAGAAGGAATGATGAATCTCCTAAGGTTTATTAGAGAAATTATAGATCAATGATTGGAGGAATTCTATACCTAACTAATACTAGACTAGATATCATGCATGTTTTTTGTCTTGTGGCTAGATTTCAAGAAGATCCTCGAGAGTCACATATGCAACAATAAAAAGGATATTCAAATACTTGAAGGGAACTTTGGATCATGGCTTGTGTTATCCAAAGGATTTTGATTTTACTTTGCATGCTTACACAAATGTAGATTGGGTTGGTTGTGTAGATGATAGGAAAAGTAAAGTGGTGGTGCATTCTTTCTTGGATGAAAATTGGTGTCATGGCTAAGAAAGAAACAAGATTTAGTGTCTTTATCTACTGTAGAGGCAAAATATATTATAGCGGCATCTTGTTTCACACAAGTGTTATGGATGAGGAAAAAATTGAAGGATATAAAAGTGGTATATGATAAACCAATTTCTATCTTATGTGATAATACCAATGCTATCAATATTTTAAAAAATCCAGTAATGTATTCATGGAAAACACATATCTCAATCTAGTATCACTTTTTGAGAGAGAAGGTTGGAGATAATGAAGAGAAGATTCAATATGTGCCTACAAAGGATCAGGTTGCTAAAATATTTACTAAGGCTCTTCCTAAGGATACTTTTGAGTATCTCCAGAAGAAGTTGTGGGTTATTTCCCCTCCTTCTTTGAACTAGATGCATAAGGAGATGCATTAGTCCAATGGGTCTCAAGATTCATTCCTTGGTTTGGACTGATGTTGGTGGCTATCTCTCAATGGGAGTAGCTAGTGGTATTTTTTGTTGTTGTAATCAAGAGAAGTGAGTTTTATCATTTTTTAGTGGTTGCTAATTGATGTAGTTTGGTGTGTGCTCCTAAGGGGGAGTATAAAAAGTAGTAAAGGAAAGGAATTTTTAGAGAATTGGTGAATAGTATGATTAAATTCAAATGGGGAGAATGAATGATTCAAATATTTTGTCATTTTCCATTGATTTCAAAGGGGGAGAGAGAGAAATGTGAAAAATGTTCAGTTGAGAAAAGGGAGAATGAGTCAAGTGAAAGAAAGAATGAGTTAGTTGTGTAAGGGGATAAAATATATAATGATTTGGGGTATGTGCAGGATCATCATGGAAAATACATGCCCTTAAGTGGCAATAAAATTAAGAAAAATCAGAGTTAGGCAACTTGACATAAATGTTTGAATAAGTTATCTATATTATTTAAAAAATATGTAATAATAAAATCTATAGGAAATTAAATGTAGTTTCTAAAATACTAGGTTTATTTAAAAAAATAAAAAATCTATTTGGTGAAAATTTGAAATTTCAATGTAGTAGTACTTAAATTTTAGGGAAAAAATAAGAAGTAGGTGTATGTCTGACCACCATAACCACAATAAAATGATAATATTTTATATATAAGTAGAGGACTCATGTCCCGATGTGATGCATGTTTTTTTGTAAATATTTTCCAAGTAAATAATTAATTATGAATTTTTTATTACAACTTTAAAAAAATATAAAAAATTGTATGTCTAACCACCTTAACTTGGTCAAAACTTCATGAAATTCATTTTTTTTTTTGTAATCCTATAGTATGTAAAGCATAGAATGTGACCCATGTTTCAGATTCAAAAAATGTCATACCGTTTGAAAGTTATAGACGTTTTTCAATCAGCCTATCAATTAGGACTTTAGTCATAATTCAAATAGAAAATGAATAATAATTATTTATTAAATTCAAAGTAAAGAATAATTTCTATTGGTGGAAATTTGAGAATATCCTTTAAAAACCCTTTTCATTTCATCAATTTTGGGTAAAAAAAATTCATCAGCTACATAGGCTATCATATCACTTACATATCACCACTTTTTGGCCCATCATGATCCTGCACATACCCTTTGGTATGGATCAGAGTATTGAGGATTAGAGCTTTTGTGTTTGTTGTTGATGACTTTTCACATCATGTGTTACCTTCAATGACAAAGGCAGAGATTGTCGTAAGTATGTACAGTTGGTGTTGTCATTGATGTAAAAGAGCTTTGGTATTGTCATTGGTGTCAAATGTATGAGAATGAGTTTTTTGCAAGGATGTGTAGTTGGTGTTGTCCCTGATGATGCTTTGATTAGTTGTATTATGTTGTCATTAGTAAGCTACTTTTTTCAACCTCTACTTTTGCTTTGATAAGCTTCTATCTATGGATGTATGATTGAGTTGTAATGTTGTATTTAGCTTTATGGCGATGAGGAAGTACTAAATATTTTGATTATATATTTTTGGTGCTTGGTTCCCAAGTGAATTAGAGAAAAATGAATAAAAAGAGGAAACAATATGTTGTAGTGGTGTTTTGTGTTGTAGAGTAGTAGTCTGGGTTGGCTCCACATTTCTTTCGGGTTGGAGATTTGCTTGTGTGGTTAAAATATGTTGATTAGAGGTGTTTAGAGGTGTTGAATTCATAATTTGGTGTGCTGAATCGTTGCACAGAGGAAGTTGTGTTTAATAGTGTGTGAACTGTGTATTATAGAGGTGTTTGGGAGAAAGGTTCTTGCTCCACTTTTCTCCATGGAGTGGTTTTAGGTCAAGTAGATTTGAAAAGGTGTTGATAGTTTTTATAATTATTTAGATGATTTATTTTGTGGTTTGGTGCTTTGGAAGTCAATTTCTTGAGTTGTAGTGTATGATAGAGTTATTTGAGTGTACTAGGTGTGTACATTCTTTAAGTGAAAGTTGTTGCAAAGTAATTTTTTAGATTTTAGGGTGTTTGTGGAATATTATAGATCATGGTAAATTTTACATGGTGTTTGTGAGCCATCTTAAGATTTGAGGAGGCATGTACTTATGTGTTAGTGGTGCTAACACAAGTTTGGTCAACCTTGGGTGTTTACACTATTGCAAAGTTTCTTTAATGTTTGTGGAAGCATGGTGTAGTGTCGAAAAATGTGGTCGAGGACATTTTCACACTTGTTTGGGCCCTCCTTGTGGAATTAAGCCTAATATTGCCTTGATTTAGTGTTGTAATGTGGTTGACACATTCACATTAGGTCTTGGGCCCTTTTTGAAATAATAAATAAATGGTACCTTGCTAAAGTGTTGTGAAGTGTAACTCATTTTCACACTTTTCTAAGATTTTATTAATTAAATGAATCTAATAAAACTCCTTTTAATCTTAATCTTTCCTTATTTTAAAGTGTTGTAAAGTGTTGTAACACACTTTCACACTTTTCTAGGCTTTCCATTAATAATTGGGCTTTCTTATGCTTTAATTAGGCTTAAATTGCATCCACAAGCCTTAATTAATGTATAATTTTGAGGATAATCTTGACATTAATCATCACCCAATCATAATTCAGGTTTTTTTGGCTTGTGTGGCCCACATTTAGTGATCTGAGATTCATTCGCCACCTTGGGCGAATGGGTCCCACCTAATTTTTGGGTCTCAAACTTGATTTCACACTTTTCTAAGCATTTTTTAATTTTGGTCCCATACATTATTCCTAATGGGACTCATTCTCCACCTTGGGTGTATGAGTCCCATTTATCTCAAAATTAAAATTAATTCAAATTTCTGGTGGGAGTTTATTCTCCTAGATTTGATGTCAGCTTTTAGTGTTGTAATTTTAGGAATTCTTGAATAATTGAGTGTAAATACAAGGCTATTTCACTCATTTTCACCTAATACTTGTGTGAGAGCATTGTTATAGAAAGTTGGAGTTCACAAAACCATTAAAGTGTCTTCAAGAGTTGATTATCAAGCATTCTAGAGCAACATTCAAGCATCAAGCATCATGCTAGTCCTCATGCATCATGTTTGTACTAGACTAACAATTGTGATGTACTATTTCATTATTCAAGCTAGCATTTCATTTAAGATCAACATCATTCAAGAAAGAGTCAATATCTACATCCATTGCAGCCATCTCAAGCATACTTGTAGTACTTTATTGCAAGGGTTTGGTGAGTTGCAACATTGTCATTTGTTCATTCATCAGTTTCCAAAATGGGGTTTGACCAAGGAAAACACCTCTCTACTAACCCCCCCAACATTTTCCCCTCTCCTTTGAGTGTGATTTTTAGGTCTAGGTTGTATATTTTGTAAGGAGCAAGATTGGAAAAAGTCGTCAAAAGGATCAAAGTTGTTAAAGTTGTCATCAAGCATTGGAGGTACTTGGAGATCACCTACAAGTTGCAAATTAGGCTTTTGGATCTGAGAATCAATCAGGAAGGATAGAGTAGACAAAGAAGAGAAATATTAGACTTTTAATCTTTAGAAAACCCTAACTAGACTGATTCACCACTCCTAGCGAATGAGTCCTAGTTTCAGGAAAAATTCAGATTTTTGTAGATCTAGATACCTATTTGGTAGATTCCTCTTCCTACAGAAAATCTAGATTTTGAACTGATTCACCTAGCTTGGAAAATGATTCCCACTTAGCATTAAAGGAAAAAATTCAAATGTTTCAAACCTCCTTCTAGCCATCTCCAAATTTCTAGGTGCACACATTCTATTCTATAGTTTTTTGTGTTGTTTCATTTGTATTTCTAGGTAATTCAATTCAAGTTTGCATCATATTAGGATTGTACATTTCATATTTCATTCCATTATCTTTTCCAAGTCTAAAATTGGTGGTGAACCCTTGACTAGCTTATATTCAACCCATAGAATATACCTCTTGCAAGATCTCTTTCTCTTTCACATTGAGATCTCAAGGGTTTGTTCTTGAGTGAAAGTTAGTGAAAATTATCCTTCTAGGTCCTCAACCCTACAGGAGAAAACGAAAACAATTTTATAGCTTTCATTTTGGTGAATCTACATTTAGAACATCATAATTCTGATTTGGAGTGCATCATCATCCTATATATTTCTTGCATTAAAATTGCATTAGGATTTTCGTTAGTTAATTGGCATTCCAGGGTTTTCAAATTTTGCATTAGTGAAAGTTCATATAGCTTACATTTTTGCATCCTAAATCATATAAATTCATACAAAATCTGCATTTGCTCTTAGTTATTAGATCATACATCATAAAAGGCATAAAAATAAATTGAAAATTTCTAAAAAAGTTGAAAAAAATCTCCATTGGCAGTCATTCACCACCTTGGGTGAATTAGTCCTAGTGCAGATTTTGCATTATATTTTCCAAAATTAAAAACCCTATTTTTAGGCTTTTGTTTGCTATTAAAATATTTATGTTTCAATTTGCATAGCTTTTGTTACATTCAAATCATTTGAATTAGCATAATTTACATTCATTGCAATTGTGGATAGAATTAGACTCTTGCTCTTTTCAATTTCAGCATTAGTTCATAATTCAATTAGATTAGATTGCATTAGGCATTCATTAGAAAACATAAACAAAAAACCGAAAACATTAAAAGAAACAAACAAAAAATGGTTAACCTTAGAGAAAGCATATCATTCAAACCCTTTAGTAGAGATGAATTGGACATGTTAGATGAGGCCCTTGATGACTTCATCTTGCCTAGATCATCCACTAAAGCTTTGGCACAAGAGGATGTAAGCATCAACAATCATGACAATCATAATTGTTCTTCTCCCGGTACCTCTCCTATTAGTGACGAAGGTATCTTGGTAATAGGAGATAAAATCATTGAGAATCACAAAAGTCTTGGTTTTATCCTCCCTTGGAAATATACTATGACACACAAAGTTGATATCATGGCCACTACTTTACCTAGTCTCCATTCATCTCACAACACCTCCCTTACTTGTGAGAATGTTTTAGTGCAAAAATATACAATCGTGAATGATCATGAAAAATACATCTGTATGGAGGATATGTTGATATTAAGAGATCCAATAATTAAGAGCTATGTCAATCCTACCTCTCCTACTTGGGAAGACACTATAGGACATGGGCATATAATTGTAGATAATCATGACAATCAAACCTTTTCTTCTCCTAATATCTCTTCTAGACACAAAGAAGATAGTTTAATGTTAGAAGATATCCTTATTGAGACTCATGAGAGTCTTGTTCCTCCCTTTCCTAATGCCCCTACTGTAGACACTAAAAATTGGTCTAGGCCTACGACACCATTTTCGACATATTTCTAATGTTCATGGTCATGATTAAATAATGTTAATTATTTAATTTTATTCTAAAGTCACCTATCCTCTATTAATTAAATAATTTTTATTATTTAATTAATTCATTATGACCTTTTATTCTTTCTTGATTAATTAAATAAATCTTATTTATTTAATTATCTCACTAATTAATTAATCCCCTTTCTAAATTAAATAAATTATTATTTAATTTATCCTTTTATCACATTTTAGACTATAATTAAATATTCATTTCGAATTATTTAATTATTCAATAACCTTTTCGACGGTCAATTAAATATATCTTTATTTATTTAATTTAAATCTCTAAATTTTGAATGTTGAATTAAATAATTATTCCTCAAATATTCCTTTGTAATTAGATAATCGCTTAGTTATCTAATTATTCATTAGTCATTATCTCCTAATTTAATATCTGCTTATTTTTGACAAACAAACCTTTTGGTTGTAGACACATAAAAATGGCCTAGACTCGCAAACCACATTTTTCTATATCATGCTTCGGCTCAAGATAATTAAAAAAATTAATTATGTCATATAGTCCAACATCAACTATTAATTAAATAATTCTTAATTATTTAATTAATTCACGTCTTTTATTCCTCCTTACTATTTAAATAAATTACATTTATTATTTAAATACATCACTAATTGCTTATGTCACTCTATAATTAAATAAATTCCTAAATTTATTTGATTATTATTAGTCCATCACTTCCTCATGATTATGTAAATAAATAAACATTATTTATTTATTTAATACGTCACTAATTATTTATGTCTTCTCATAATTAAATAAATTCCTATTATTTATTTAATTATTATCCTCTTCAACTTTCTTTCTAATTTTAAATTAAATTATATTTAAAATTGCTCACTTTCTAATTTTCCTCCACAATTGAATAATCTTAATTATTAAATTGTCTGATTGGATTTCTTTCTAAATTTAAATAAAAGCATTTTATTTAAATTGGTAGTTCCCCTCTTTCCAAGTAAATAATTTTAAATTTATTATTATTTACTGTCACATGAATTCACCATTTTGGAATTAATTTAAAATATTAAATTCAAAATAGCATTTCTCTCCACAAAGTAAGTTATTTCTAAAATGACTTGATTTTCTATCTCATCCTTTTTCTATTTGCTAATTCTCATCTCATTGTCACAACTAATCTCATTCCTTGATTTAATTTCTTAAATTAAATCTTTTCCACTCAAATTTGAATTTCATCCTAGAGTTGCCCTAACCCTAATTAAGGGGTTGTTATTTTGAATCTTGACCACAAATTCTAGGGCACTTATCAATCTTTAATCTCATCCATCCATACAAAATTGTATTTTCTATAAAAGACCAATTTTGTCTTCATTTCAACATCTCTTGAATATTTGAATTAGATATCTCTCAACTTCTTCTCCTTATTCATGCATTCTTGCATTTATTTATTAAAATCCTTCAAATATTTGCATACGTCCATGTTATAGTGAATAGTTTGCTCTCAGGATCTGAAGGCATGCTTCACATAGTTGCAAATCAAGAAGGTGAAATGGAGGTTAGCCATGGATATTGAAGGCATTCGGTGAGCCCGTTCCATTTTTTCCATTTATTTTTCTTTGCACTCTATTATTGCTTAGGTTTGTTTTTGTTTGTTTTAATAAAGCTAACTTGAATACATACCCTATGTTACATTGGTGAACCCGATGTGAATCTTACGATTTTGTAAAGAAATTTGTTGGTTTTCTTGTTTGTTTTTGTTGTTTTGCAGGTTATAGCCAAGAATTCACACAAAATCTCATCATCTTCTTTTGAGCACAAAACAATGGATGAATAAAATATTAAAAAATTATTATCTAGGTTTTGTAGGCCTTGTTTCTAGCTTTCCATAACTTCAAATAGTTTAAAATTTTGTTAAGATTTGAGAAAGTTATGGCCATTTTAGTATTTGTTGTTGTTTAAATTTATCTTTTAAAATGAAGTTTTCTTTTTCCCATAGCAATATTTTCATGTAGAATCTTAAAAAATTGCTTTCTAGGTTTTGAAGGTATGAGTTTCAGATTTCGATGAACTCAAACGATTTAAAATTTCATTAAGTTTTGAGAAAGTTATTGTCATTTTAATTTCCTATTGTCATTAAACTTTTCTTTTGAGTTACTAATCTCTTGTTTTCAGCATGAGGCACAGCTTGGAGGAAGTCTAAAATCTGTTTCTATAGAAACAAAAATTGAGTTTCTCTTTTTTAAGGCATAATCAATTTGGTTTTCTTTCAACAACAACTACAAGTTTGCATTTTTTATTTTTTTTACATTCACGAGTTAAAATGAACATGCATGCATATTCATTGGATTAAAAAGAACAAAATCTTGCATGATAACTCATTAGATTAAAATAAATATGCATCTCTTCATAGTATTGGGTTAAAAAGAAATTTTAGTTAGCTCACACTACAAATGGTTAAAATGAACCATTTGTTTGATAACACTACAAACGGTTAAAATGAATGCATGTTTGTTTTGTTTTGTGATTTAGTTACTTTGTTACATATTTTGCATTTCAATTTGGGCTTAAAAAGAACAACATGCGAGTGTGAGTTAATATATTCATGTGCTTTCTCTTTGTTGTTAAACAAAGATTGATTGAACTATGAATATTTTTGCTCGCTTTTGTTAGCCTTAGACATTGGGCCTTCTTTGGTGGGAAAAAGTACTCACCCCAAAGTGACTCAAACCGGTAACATGCTAAAGCCAAGCGACGCTCAACCGGTATATAAATTTTAATGCTAAGGAAAGCTTAGCATTACAAAACTTCTTGCGGACCAACAATTGAATCTCCAATAACCTTGTGGTGCATCGAAACCTATAGAGCGTAACCTCTATAGACTGGGATAATAATGTCTCTCGTGTGGCCTTCTGAATGGGTGCTCGAAATAAAAATTTTGTTTTAGTGACCACAAACCTTCTATTCTTTGGTGCAACAACGGTTGTTGCCAAGGAACCCACACCTATGCAGTTCTTAGTAGAGATGATCAATCTACCATGAGAGTTTCATGGAGGTTGGAAGCTTGGTTGCCCTGAGAAGTGAGTGCATTGTAAGGGGGAGCCTGTGGGGCCAAGCTTTTGAATTCATTCGCTAAGGATATGCGGTTTGTGGGATCCAAAAGAATACAATCCTTATAGCCATAGGATTTTTTATAAATATCTTCTATGTGGTTGTTTTTCATTTTTGACAACATCATGTGTTTGCCAACTATTTTCTTAAACAAATGAACAACAAACTTACCAAAATCTGAAAAAAAATTGCCAAAATGAAACAAATCTTTGCAATCTGCCTGAAATTTTCTCAAAACACTTTCTGTGACGCATTCGTCATACTGCACTACAATTGCCTATTCCTGAGTCGCATCTTCTCTGTCGAGCTGCAATCACAAGATATAACACCACAATCGGTTGTCATTCAACGCATTTTCTTGATAAAACACTGCATGTGCAATCCTGAACCGCAATTGCCTATCCTTGAGCCGTATCTGCTTTGTCAAGCTGGAATCGCCCTCTATAACGCTACAATTGATTGTCATTCACCGCATTTTCTTGACCAAACGCCACTGCCATATTGCAACTCATTTGCAATAATCTGCCATATTGAAACACATTTACAAGAATCTGCAACACATTTGACTGTTCTGCAACGCATTTGAAACCTGAAAAGACACATTTTCCTGTCAACTGGAAAAATATTATTACTGTCAAGAACCAAAGGCCAAACATTTGCAAATAGATTTCCTAACATCTCTTTCCAAGTAGCCTCTATCCAAAACCAAAACACTTGTCCAATTCATCCATCTTTGCATTTTTAGTTGGCATTTAGCTTGTAATCCATCATCATCTTCAACATAGGGAAAGTCTTAAGTCCTCAATTTTTCCACACCTTTGGGATAGGAAAACTTTCCTTACTTTGTCAAACCATTGTCTCAGAAAATACGTTGTCATTGGACCAAGTCAAAAATAAATCAATCCTTAGTCATTGTCCTTTGGTGAGCTATTTCCAACTCATAAGGCTAGTGTAGAAATATCACCTTGTAATTTTATCATCGTATCCTTCAAACCAGTCCTTTGACAATCCAAATCGAGACATTGGCCAAACTTTGAATGGTTAGAAAACCTTTCCTAAAAATCATTTGACATAAGGCACTCATTACCACTTTACATTTGACATTATTTTTTGTCCTCATTATCACTTTGCATAGTCTTGGTTTCATTCCATCCGCCATCATGTCTTCAAGTCACTATGACATGCTTGCTAGTCAAAATGAATGCCAATTCATTAGTAATGGTCAAGTACAACTAGTTGGGGACTTCAAAACACTATACCTCCAATCCAAGTCCAAATTCACCTCAACCTCTAGCCCTCCATCCATCTATCCATCTTACCAACAATCCATGAGTCTTAGTCCTCTATCCATCTACTATCAAGATTCCCCTAACACCATCCAGGGCACTAAGTCACAAAAAACTTCCATTAGTCATACCCACCCTCCATTAATCCATTCCAAGCCTCCACATCATATCTTAGTCCTTCATCATATCCTATTCCTCCACCCATGTCATATCCTAATCCCCCATTCATGTCATATCCTAGTCCTCCATCCACATCATATCCTTGTCATCTATTCATGTCCTATCCTAGTGCATCATCCATCGACCAAGTCCAAACCTCCATGTCATATCCAAGTCCATCATACACCAATCCATTCCAAGACACTCAACTTTATCATGAAAATAGGTTTCCAAAGTCTCATCTTCTCCTCTACACTTGAGGATACATGTTAAGAGGCAAGTCCAAAGCATGAAATCATAATATCACCGTCATGTCACGATCAAAGTAGTCCATTCCATGACCCCATATTTAAATCCATTCAAGAAGTCCTCTTGGAAAATCATGGCATACCAAATACACCTATCCTTGGTCAAGCTTCCATCCAAAAACATGTCATTCAAAACGAACCTATCCTTGCTCAAGACCCTATTTTTGATCATGTCATTTCAACTGAGCCCATTTTTTATCAAGACACTACTTTTGAAGAATTCCAAAATGATCCACTCCTTCACCTTTATGCCCTTCATGATGAAACACTTGAAGAGGACACTCTCCAAGCTTCCAACATTGACACTTTCCACAATGAGACACTTGCCTCCATGGGACACATAGATGATCTACAACTAGAACAAGAGTTTTCTAGCATGGACATATTTGCAAATGATCAAGGTATAGCTGAATTCAGTGGGATCTATGACAATGACCATGAAGACGGTTTTGACATCAAATTTGAAGCACTAATAGAATCATAGGAGTCTGACATGTCACCAAATCAGATTGAGGATATTAATCAAAAATCTATCCAACATGTCAGTGAAGCTACAACATCCTATCAATTAGGATCATCTATCTTTTTCAGAGTAGGCTTTCTTATAGATGAGAAGATTTTGAGCATTAATTTCCACAATAACAAGTACCCCTTTACAAACATAATTATCAGAACATGAATTGTCAAGGAAAAGGATTAGGCTACATGAGCAAGGAATTTTGGAACCTATTCAAGTTCAAGCACATTATGGACATCAAGGTCTTGGCTATTCATGAATCAAAAAATATAATGATGTTAGTGGTACCTCCTTGATATTAGGGGCAACTTTATCAAGTACAAACATCAAAATGGGTGTCATGAGTAGTCCTTGTCATAATATTATTGCCAATACCCCTTCCCTCCACACCCCAAACCATCATTCCATCATGAATAAACCTTCCATTTCAAACCAACAAAATTATTACAAATCCAAAGTCCAAAATCAAATGTCAAAGGACATGGAATCAATCAAAAATAAAAGCAGACAAATGAAGCTAAAATGGATCCCAGAACAAAATGGGTCAAGTCAAGAAAAGAGTGAATTAGGGAAAGAAAATATGTGAAATCGAAAAGTTAATCAAAATGTGGAGCCACCACACAAGAGGACTCCCACATATAATACATGTCCACCTCCATCAAAATTCCATCAAAAAAGACATATAAAAATGTTGGTTCCAAACAACATCCTAACCCAACACCTAAAGTTTGGAGAATAAAAACCAATACATCCAAACATCCAGCCAACCCATCCACGTCCACCATCATCCATCGTAATCCTACATCCTCCTTAAATTTAAAACATCCCATGTCACAAATCCATCGCATCTTGGCAACAAATCTCTATCATAAGGACTCTCATGGTACTCTATCACAACATGTGTCTATTCTGATAAGGCCAACTCTAGTATCATCAAGGATAACAATGACATCAATCAGTTGTATGCAAGTGCTATCATCCTAACAAGGCAAATAATTTAGAAAGGTCAGTAATGGCATGTCATGACACCAGCCTCTACATCGACATCGTCAAAGGCTTCAACACAATCAGTGGTCATCTAAAGCATCAACGTTATTCGAAAAAACTCAAAAATATAAAAAAAAATGAAAAATAAGGAAAAAATCATCCCTTGATGAAAACTTGGAAAATAGGTATCATGGTGACACCACAAAAAAATAAAAAATGAAAAAAATAGTAAAGAGAAAAATTTCATCCAATAGTGAAAACCATTCTTATAGTGCTATGGATAAGTACCATGGTGAAAACCTGGCAAACAGGTGTCATATATAGAATAAATCATCTATGTGGACCATTACTCTTGGGGGCAAGTTGTCTCATCTGTCATCCCCTTCACATGACATTTCTTATGAAATTTCCATCTATCCATCTAAACACTGCCATTTTCGTCTATTTTCCCACCTACTTTTAATAAGGACTAAATACAAACATAGGTAATGCTTTGGGAAAACTTTTGACATGTCTATCCTTTGACCATACCCTATTCCATAGCATGCCATTACTATTATAGCCTCATGTGCCATTGTCCTTAAAAACTATATGATAATAGCCATTCATGTCTCCTATCTTGTATCAAAGTCATCCATCTATCCTACCTTTTACCTATCACCCATCTTGGTTTCCCTTGTCAATGGTCTAAAGATCCCTCATCATTCCGTCTAGTCCTCACCAAGTCATTCCAAATGCAACAATATGGCAACCTAGCACATTATCCAAAACATTGATTGGCTTTGTCCTTGGCCCTTCTGCATACTTTAATCCTCTTGTCATATTATATTCATCTTCACATTGTTTTGGGATGTGTCCTTCCCACGTCAAACAACATTGTCATTGTCATTGTCACCTATCAACTAGTATTCAGCTTGACTAGTAGAAAAATCATGGTTGTCCTTGGATTCATGTGGGTCAGCATCATTCACATGCATTTGTCATAATTTTCACAAAACATCAAAGGTCATAATAATAAAAAAAGTCCTGAAAAAAGTCATAAAAATAAAAAAAGTCTTGAAAAAAAGTCATAAAAATCATAAAAGTCCTAAAAAAAGACCTAAAAATTGAAAAATGTCCTGAAGAAAACAAAAAAACATCTAAATCAATGTCAAAATCCCAAAAAACAGAGTCAAATTCAGTCATATCTTGTCAAGTTTTTCATGTCAGTCTTGTCAATCTCATCAGTAAATCTTTATCCCAGTTTGAACTACCTTGTCTCTGTGCATTTGCTACGTAGGCAAGATTAATTTTTGAATCCCCGAGACATTAGGTCAGTCCTTTTAGGTTTTTGAAAATAAAAATCATAAGTCAAACATGGTCACGTTAGTAAAATAAAGTAGACATAGTTGCACTTGAGACAAGGTGGCCATTCGAAACATCAACGTTAAAATTGGTCAAAATTAGACAACATAAGCCAATCAATCATACAGTCAAAATCAGTCAACTTGCCAAAACATTAGTCAAAATGTCAATCTCGTCACTTTTTGGTCCTCTTCGAGATGTGTCCTTCTTGGACTTGTACCTTGTCAAAATTTCATTTGCCTTTTTAGGATGTGTCTTTCCTGACGTTAGGCACTATCAAACCGTCAAACTGTCAAAACTGTCAAACTATCAAACAATTAATCTTTGGCAAACAAACATTGGCAATACAAGTAAATGGATGTTAATTTTTTTCTATTTTTTCTTTTTCTTTGCATTTACTTGTCTTTTGGTCATGTTACTAGCTACCTCAAGGATGTCCCATGAAATATTTAGAGGTGAGATGATGTCTCATGACCTATATTATTTTTCTTTGACTGTTGTCTGTGGATTGTCTGGATAAAAAGACTGGCGTAAATTGGCCTCTAGTATGAGTTAGGACATTCCTTCTCTATGATCATCTATCTTGCAAGTGGATGACCTTGCACACCTTGTTCTATGTCATACCCTAGTGTTTGTTGTCCATTTGTGTCATTTTTACCATCCAATGATGATTCAAGCAACACTTATTAGTACTCTGACAAATTTTGAAGGATTCTAACATGCATTTCTTTTTCCACATTAATTTGCATCTCCTTCCCCATATCGACATCCATGTTTTCTATCCTAACATTCATCTTTTTCTCTCTAACATTTCTTCTAGTCCACATCATTACCATCCTTATCTATCTTTCCTATATACTTTTGTCTTTCATTTTCTAGTCTTCTCATCCATTTTGAAACCACACTCGTGTCCTTTGAACTCAATTGTCATCTCGAGGGGCATACCACTACCTCCTCATCCTGTTTTGCATTGGGGCATATTTTTGACTTGTTTTCTTTGCCACAATGCAACAAGATGTATTATGACAAAGAGGGGCAAATGTAGACACACAAAAATGGCCTAGACCCACAAACCACATTTTTCTATATCATGCTTTGTCTCAACATAAATAAAACAATTAATTATGTAATATAGTCCAATGTCAACTATTAACTAAATAATTCTTAATTATTTAATTAATTCACATCTTTTATTCCTCCTGACTATTTAAATAAGTTACATTTATTATTTAAATACATCGCTAATTGCTTATGTCACTCTATAATTAAATAAATTCCTAAATTTATTTTATTATTACTCATCCATCACTTCCTCATGATTATGTAAATAAATAAACTTTATTTATTTATTTAATACGTCATTAATTATTTATGTCTTCTCATAATTAAATAAATTCCTATTATTTATTTAATTATTATCCTCTTCAACTTTCTTTCTAATTTTAAATTAAATCATATTTAAAATTACCCACTTTCTAATTTTCTTCCACAATTGAATAATCTTAATTATTAAATTGTCTTATTGATTTTCTTTCTAAATTTAAATAAAAACATTTTATTTAAATTGGCAATTTCCCTCTTTCCAAGTAAATAATTTTAAATTTATTATTATTTACTCTCACATGAATTCACCATTTTGGAATTAATTTAAACTATTAAATTCAAAATAACATTTCTCTCCACAAAGTAAGTTATTTCTAAAATGACTTGATTTTCTATCTCATCCTTTTTCTATTTGCTAATTCTCATCTCACTGTCACAACTAATCTCATTCCTTGATTTAATTTTTTAAATTAAATCTTTTCCACTCAATTTGATTTTCATCCTAGAGTTGCCCTAACCCTAATTAAGGGATTGTTATTTTGAATCTTGACCACAGATTCTAGGGCACTTATCAATCTTTAATCTCATCCGTCCATACAAAATTGCATTTTCTATAAAAGGCCAATTTTGTCTTCATTTCAACATCTCTTGAATATTTGAATTAGATATCTCTCAATTTCTTCTCCTTATTCATGCATTCTTGCATTTATTTATTAGAATCCTTCAAATATTTGCATAGGTCCATGTTATAGTGAATAGTTTTCTTGCAGGATCTGAGGGCATGCTTCACATAGTTACAAATCAAGAAGGTGAAATGGAGGTCAACCATGGATATTGAAGGCATTCAGTGAGCCCGTTCCATTTTTTTCCGTTTATTTTTCTTTGCGCTCTATTATTGCTTAGGTTTGTTTTTGTTTGTTTTAATAAATCTAACTTGAATACATACCGTATGTTACACTAGTTTAATCAGTCAGTCTTATTCTTCTATGTGAAATCTATTATTAATTAAATAACTTTATTTAATTAATTCATTCATTCATGTGTTCAAACATAACATTACTTCTTTATCTTTCACATACAACTATTATTCTTCTAAATTTCAAACAATTTCAACACTGGATTAAATTATTATTTAATTTAATCTCTATCATTCAGAATTTTTCACTCACATTATTAATGACACAAATATCTATCTCCTAGCATTCATTAATCTCAATCATCGATCTATCTTTCGAATATGAGCCAATCGTTTGAAAACCAATTTTCTATAAATTGACCTAACATTGTCATTATTCCTCCTCTCAAAATCATGATACTTTTAGGAATATTTTATTCAATATTCAATATTTTTCTAAGTCAATAGTAAATACACCATATTTGCATACGTAAGAAATCTGAGGGAAACTATCGCACAAACGAAAAAAATGGAGAAGTGCAATCGAGGTCATTCGAGGGAATATACAGATATGCTGTGAGATTAATCTTGTATATATGATTTTATGTTTCCTTGTTCTTTGTTGTTAAACGTAGGATTAGATTAGTAGTATTCTTCTTTTATTGCTTAACAATCTTGTTTGAGTTTTATTCCAGTGTTACCCTCATGTAACATAAGGTTGCTTGTGCTTCTTCACCATCAAGACATCTCAACAAGGTATTATCTAAAGCACATCTATAGAGTATATCTCCGATGATGGTATATTTGGAAGACTTACGGATAAATTTCCTATGTTGGTTCTTTGACAAGTCTAAGGGTAGAATTTGGGAATGGAGGTAGTCATATATCTCCTTGTACCATGGGGAGGTAGGACCAACAAGCACACATGCCATCACAAAATCTGAGACATCATAGGCAGGGACCAAAAGTTGTTCGACCAAAAACTCAAATTTAGGCATGTTGCTAGGTATATCCAATAATGAACCAACAATTTCCATAGCATCTGTTGCCCTATTCTGAATGCGAGTTATTTGTTGAAAGTTGATGCTATCAAAATATTGCTTAAAATTTTCTACCATGTTCTTGTATGGGGAAAGTTTCTCATATTTAGTTTCATACTCATCATTAACTTGTCGGACAACCAGCTGAGAGTCTCAATAAACTTCTAAATGCTTGATTTTCCATTGGATTGCCATTTTTAGTCTTGTTACAAGGGCTTCATATTTCACTATGTTGTTTGTGCAAGGGAAAGAAATTCTAAATGACTTAGGAATAGTGTCACCTTGTGGTGTAGCAAACAATATGCCTACTCTCGAGCTAGGATTAGTGTGTGACCCGTCAAAGTATAACTTCCATGTGGTTCTTTTGTTAACGATGAAGATAAAATCATCAAGAAAATCTATAACTAGAGGATGATCATCCTTAATTGATGCATCTACTAAATGATCAGCTATAGCTTTCCCTTTTATATCTTTTATTTCCACATATTGGATGTCATATTCACTAATTATCATTACCCATTTAGCTGATCAACCTATTAGTGTTGCTTTACTTATGAGATAATTCAAATCATCTATCTTTGCAACTAGCATGGTTTGGTGGTTTAGAATGTAGTGCCTAAGTTTTTGAGTAGAAAAAACTACTACAAGACAAGCACACTCTATGTGACTATAGTTTATCACATATCCCACCAAAGTATAGCTTATATAGTACATTTCCCTTTCATGAGCTTCATCATCATTTTGTGCCAGTAAGGATCCTAGTGTTGATTGGGTTGCTGAAATATAGAGTATCAAAGGTCGAGTATCCTTAGGTGGCATTAACACAGGTGGTGTAAGCGGGTAATCCTCAATCTTTTGAAAAGATTCTTTGCATTTTCCTTTCCATACAAATGGTACCCCCTTTTTTATCAAGTGTTGGAATGGATGTATCTTGTCTGCTAGTTGTACTATGAAGCATCTGATAGAATATATTCTCCCTTGTAATATTCTCAACTAATTGATGTTGTCTAGTGGAGGCATGTCCATTATAGATTTTACTTTTGTGGGGTTGACTTCAATGCCTCATCTAGAAATGATGTATCCTAGAAGTTTTCCTGATTGAATGTCAAAGACACATTTTTTTGGATTTAGCCTTACCTTGTAATCTTCTAGTCTTTGGAATATCTTATCTAAGACTTTTAAATGATCAACCCTTGTCAAAGATTTATCTATGAGATCATCTACATAGTCTTCCATGAGAGTATGTACAAGGTCATGGAATGTTGGTATGTAGCTCCAACATTTTTGAGCCCAAAAGGCATGACGTTCCAACAATATGTTCCCCATTAACATGTGAACATTATCTTGTGTTGGTCCTTAGGTGCGATTTTTATTTTATTATATCTGTAGAAACCATCCATGAGGGATAGCATCTCATACCCTACTGTTAGGTCCACTATCATGCCAGTTTTTGGCAAAGGGAAGTCATCTTTAGGATATGCCTTATTGATATCTCTAAATTTTGTACAGATGTAGATGGCCCAAGATGGTTTCATTAATGGCACAAGATTATAAATCCATCTACATAGTCTATTGATCTGATGAATCCGACATCCAATAGTTTCTTAAGTTCAGCTTTGACTAGTAGCGTGATTTGTGGATACATTTTTCTTAACTTCTTCTTGACGGGATTAACACCTGGTTGTAATGGTAGATGATGCAATATAAGTTTTGAATCCATCTCAAGCATTTCGGCATATGACCATGCAAATTTCATTTGTCTTTTTGCAAAGAATTTTTGAAACTCCGGTTGCTCTGTCTCTATAAAAGATGCAGAAAAGTAAATCACCTAAGGATTTTCTTCATTTTTTATGTTGATCTCGATAGATTCTTTAACTAACATTGGTGACCTTTCCTACGCAACTGGGAGAATTTTCAAACCTCCACACTTGGGTGCCTCAGAGAGGTTTTTTCCCTTGGATGCGTCCTTTATTTTTACTATTTCTTCATCTAAAGGTGCCTTTCAGTTTTCACCTAGGGACTTGTCATTTTAATTTTTTTTCTTTTTATTTTCACTTTTGTGATAGGAGGTGTGAACAGACTCCCCAAAATATGTCATGTTATCCAAGTCTATGGTAAACCCAACTTTATGATCACCTCTAGGTATGCCTTCTCGTAGTCCCATGAACTTAGCTATTGCTTCGTCATTCTCAAATATGTCTAAGATGGGTGTACCTTGTTGATCCCAATCGATAATTTGGGGATATACAAGGGGAATGTCATAATCAAAGTTATCAAATGTGGAGGCTAACAAGGTAAGGATAGAGTGGTTGACATGGTCACAAAAATTTTGGACTAACTCCTTTTTGTTCTTTTTTCTAGGGATAGGTAAACTCTAAGGTGGGACCATTGTAAGGTCTAGGTCATTAGAAGATGGTTCATTAGGATCTCAAGAGGTAGGATCAAGGGTTTCCCAATAATAAAGCTTAAGCCATTCTTCTTTTGTGAAGGACTTTTGAGGATGAGGGCCAAATGGATTTGGTGAGGGTTTTAGCATTTTGTCAAGCTCTTGAAATAACTTATCTAGGTCCATCATGCTAGTAGAGGAAAGGGAATCCCATTCATATTTTTTTGAGTTAGGGGAGTCATAGTAGAATGGGTCAAATGGTTTGTGAGATATCTCGATGTATTCAGAAGCACTTACTTCCTCTTGTGATGGTACTGCAGTACTAGGAACGCAAATCCTAATCAGTTGAAACCCTAGACCTAGGCCTTTTGGTCATTATGAAACAATGATTGGTTCTATTCTTCCAGTCTGATGTAGTCCTAACCCACTATGTCTGTCATATCCTTTGTTTTCTATTATCATGAAGCCTTTTCCATATTGATCTTTGGATATTTGAATAGTTGGTGGAGGGTTTTAATTGTCTTCATTATACAACCAGGAGGTGACATATTCTTGGTCCATAACTTCTTTACTTAACTCTCCCCATTTTGTGAATGTCATCATAGGAGGGACATGTATTGTGACAATTGACTGTCTACTATCTGCTATGGGTAAACCATATGAATTAGGAGGAACTATCTAGCTAACACAATAGGATGCTTTCATGTGATATTCTCCATAGTCCTTATCTTGGATCTCGAACTTAGGAATGGATTATGGTGGTTATGATGCAATGGAATTGGAAAGAGTTGATGGATCAGCATATAGGGATAAGGTAGAGGATGAAGCCTATTGATTGACTTGTACCTATCATTCTGGTATTTCATGTAGGCTTGTTTAATATTAGAAAGGATCTGGATCACCATCGATTGTGATATCAGTGCCATTGTATGGGAATTTAAGACATTGATGGTAAGTGGAAGGTATGAATTTCATAGCATGTATCCAAGGTCTACCAAATAAAAGATTATAGGGAAGGGAGAGATCCAAGACTTGGAAGCTAGTGTCCATAACCGTAGGGCCAATCCTAATAGGGAGTGTTACAACTCCTGTAGATGATCTTTCCTCATCATCATATGCCTTAATGACTATACTCTTAGTGGTGTCCATGCATGCTTTTGAGAAACCTAATTCCTTAACCAACTTCAAGGTGCAAAGATTTAACCCCGCTCCTCAATCTACCAAGACTCGTCTAACTTTGGTTTGGTGGACAAGAACTTCAAGGTGTAGTGGGTCATTATGGTTGGTATTATTAGTTGAATAATATTGTTGAGAGAAGGTGGCATGATGAGAATTGGTTAAGTATCCTACCATTTATTCAAAACAATTGACATCTAAGTTGGTGGGAACAGTTGTGCTTTGCAAGGCTTTGTCTAGAATGGCTCGATGATCAGGAAATATGGTCAATAGTTTGAAGATGGATATTTGTGTTGGGGTCTTCCCCAACTAATCAAGAAAATTATACTTAGGCTTGGAAGACTGTATTTGTGGCTCTGATGAAGGAACTAGAAGGGTTATCTTAGTTTTGTGTGTATTGATAACACATTCAGGATGCTTCTTTATGGTAATGGTATGGACATTTTCCTTAGCAGCTTAGATATGATTGATGATCGTACTTGGTTTATAGTCATACTTAGTACTGGTATAATTGGCTGAGGTATTATTCTTAGTTCTCGAATTGGAGGCCTTTCCTTTTCCATAGTCATGTAATGTATCTGTGAAGACCCTGTGATCATTTTTCTTGGTATGTTTATGCCCATTGAATTCTATGGTTCCATATTCAACTGATGTTCTTCAGTTGTTGACATTGTTGTAGGCTATGTCCCTTAGTTTGATGGTAATCACAAAAGGCGTTATCATCCCACCATGAGGGTTTAAACTGTCCAGGATCATACTATTTTGGTTCTAAAGGTTGTATGAGTTTATGTTTTATCAGTTCTTTAAAAAATGTCTTGATTGGTTCCCCTAAGGGTGTAAACTCACATTTTTGGAAATCTCCTCTATGGCCATTGTTGTTGTGAATTTTGGACAAAGTTGATAGTTTCATCAGGACTATTAAGCATGTCATGAGAGGGGTTGTAGCCTATAAGTGTGATAATAGGTCTCACGTGTAGGGTCTTAGCATCAACAATACTGTCATTTTTTATATTTTTGTTCTTCGACCAAAATTTGTTTCTATCATTGGGGGTGTTTTGGTGTTGAACAACTGGATTCCTACCTGACATCTTAATTTCTCCTTTGTCAATGAGAGATTTTTCAAGTATAATGCCTTTTTTCACTAAGTCTAGAAAAGAGGTACATCAATGTACTCTTAAGTCCCTTCTCAGTTTTGGATGAATATTTTCAAGGAATATTGTGACTTTTAGTTTCTCTGGTATGTCAATAGGACAACGACTAGCTAAACTCCTCCATCTTTGGAAGAAGGTGGTGAAGTTTCCTCCATTTTCTTGCATAGTGTGACACAAGGTAGCTATCACGATTTCATTATCAATGTTTCAAGGAAAAGTTTTCCACAAAATTTCTCAGCTAATTCACCCCATGATCTTTTGTCGTATGAAAGTTTAGAGAACCATTCCAATGCTATCCCAACAAGGGTTCGCGAAAAGAGTCTCAAAAGGTATGTGGGGTCATATGAGATGTCCATGCATGTTGCGTAAAATTCTTTGATTTTTTCTAGAGGATTCCTCTTCCCATTATATTGAGGAAAATTCAGTATAATATATACTTGTGGGAAGGGTGTCATGTATAGTGCTTTGTCAAAAAGACATGGACATAAATCTTGCGTTGAAATGGTTCATTTTCCTGACATTGACATACTATCCATTTGTTGTTGGAGGGCTTGCATTTGATTTTGTAGAACATCTATCTGTGTTAAAGACATGTTGGTTAAAATTATTAGGATCGATATTAGGATCGATGTAAGTGTTTTGAAATGCAATATTTTGTGACGAATTCTTATTTGGTGTAGGAATATGTCCTGATGCAATGTTCTATGATGGATTCAGATTTGGCATAGGAATATGTCCTATTTGTATTGCCCCTATTTGTGGAATGGTAGTATTGGTGTTGATCTATGGTATACAATGTGTCATGTTTAAACCAATTTTGGGCCTTTTAATTGCGGTGTTTGTGCCAAAGGGGTTTGATGAAGATGCTCCTGCAACAAACTTTAGGCCTTGTGTTATACCAAATGGCATTAGGTTTACAATTAAGGCAGTTTGAGTGGGTATGTCAGATGGTATTGCTATGGTAATATGAGGAATAGAGACATGTGATGTCATGGTTTGTGTTGCTTGAGTAGATTTTGTTTTTAAGGTGTGGATGCCAAATCTTGGTGGTAGTGTGGCACCTTCTACTAGCAGCTTTTCCAGGTATCTTTGAGGATTTTTTTCCAAACACTCATCCATAAAAGATGCAAATTCAGGATCTTGGACATAAGCGTCTATGTCTTCTACATAAATTTGTCTATGTGTGTCTCTAGTGACAAATTTTTCAAGAAAGGCTTTGTGAGATCTTGTTGTCCTTGATGGTTGGTTTGCAAAGGGATTGATGAAGTCTTGTGGATCGGCCATCTCTCTATGTTTATTTTTAGACCTTGTTTCGACCATGAAATTTTTTCTCAAAATGGGGAAATGCAAACTATGTCTAAAAAATGATATGATCTAGTCTATGTTTTGGGGATTTTTTGGATATAATGAATGAATGCTGCTATTTTTTTGGTATTTTCTAGAAAATAAGGAATGTCTAAAGTGATGAGATGCTAGGATGATATTATGCAAAATTCTAAATTAGTTGACTCTAAATTATTCTAAGAGGAGGTTACCTACCACCTATAGCTTAACCAAGGCTGCAATTTAACTTTGTCAAGGAACCTGTTGTAGGACTAGGACCAAAAGATAAGGTGAACTCCCAAACTAGACTGATGAGCTAGAAGAATTAATGTGTAGGACAAAAGATATTGTTTGACAAGTGACTAGGTTCAATGACAATGACTGTCGAAGAATGGGTTTGTCTAAAATATAGAAAGTTGGCCTATTCTGACATATGCAAATTACTAATATGCAATTAAGTTTCGTAACTAAGATGTCTATCACTAAAGCTAAATGACACCTAAAAGATGAAAACAATGCAAAGTTTGAGCAATTTTTTGGTTTCTATCCAAGGGTGACTGTGAAAAATAGAGACTGAGATGATAGTTTGGTTTTAGACTCCGATAGTGAATTCTTGTTTTTTTGTTGGCAGAAAAATGCAGTTAAGTTATATAGATGCATCATAGAATTTAGCAGATGTGTTTCAAAAGTTCAAATGTGGTTTTCTGCTAAATTAGGTCTCAGTTTGATGAAAAGAAAATGTGACTCGATATGACATATGCAGCTAAATTTTTAACAAATGTGACTCTATATGGCAGATGCAACTCAGAATGATAGATGTGACTGAAAATTTTCTGGTGAATGACAATTGACTATGGTTTGATAGTTGTGAATTTATGTTTAACAGATGTGACTCAGATAATCAGTTATGGTTTTCTACTTAGCAGATGCGACTCATTTTGACAGATGCAGTTTTCTACTTAGCAAATGCAACTTGTTTTGATAGATGCAGTTTTTTGATGAGCTAGGTTTTTGACTGACTCTATTTCATGATCAAATTTCGGCAAATGTAAACAAATTAAAATTAAAAAAAAATTGGTTTGAAAATCATGAACGTGTATATTTTAACAAACATGTACAATCCTAAGGCTGGTTAAGATAATACTTGTTGAATTCTCACTTTTGTTTCCCCAACTATGCTTATTCAAAGTGGATGACTAGAAGCTTGACCACACTAGCTCCCCCTTACATGGCACACACTTCTTGGGTTAGCCAAGCTTTAGTTCCCATGAATATCCCATGGAAAAATTTTCACCTCTACTATTGAACTATAAGATTGTGAGATGGCTTCACATGTCTGACCTCTTGCACTAGCAAATAGGGTTTTTTGGTTAATCTAAAAACAAGTTGGAAAATTTAGTGTGGGAACCCATTCAAAAGGCCACATAAGAGGCAATATCATCCTAGTCTATAGAGGTTATGCTCGATAGGTTTTGACGCACCACAAGGGTAGTGGGGAATCAATAGATGGTCCACAGGAGCTCTTGTAATGCTGAGGTTTGCTCAACATTAAAATTTCTATACTGGTTAGGAGTAGCTTGGCTTTAGCTCATCATCAGTTATGAGTCACCTTGGTTACTCTTAACCACCAAGGTAGGCCCAAATTCTAGAGTCGGTAACAATTTGTCTTACACTCAAAATCACATGAATATGCAAGGGGAGAGGATACTTCTATTACCGAATCATGATCTAATCTAACATAAACAAGCACAAAAGACATAAGTTCTTTTTAAAGCCCAAATGAAAATTTATCTATCTACTCAAGAATTTTTTTCTAAATTATTAATCTTCAAATCTGGTCTTGCAAACAAATCGTTAGTAGTTTAAGTTTTTTTGTCCTCATTGAAGGTTCTATAGAACATGGATTGTTAGTTTTTTCGTTTGTCTATCTTCATTAATCATCCAGTAGAAAGGTTTTCAAATGCTTTTATTCTATGATTTGACCTGCAAACACTATGTTAACTCCCCTAAAATAGACTGAAATGTGAAATTAGTAACAAGAAAGATAAAAATTAAAAAAACTGAGAGTACAAAACTTCAAAAAAAGAAAATAGTGTTTACTAGTCAGATGCATCATAGAACAGTAGATTCATTGCTCTACTTCAAATGTGTCACATAACCAATCACACAAACCTATCGCGCATATGCATCATTTATTTTCAAATGCAATCCATTAAAACAGATGCGTTGCACTAACCTACATGCAACACTCCAAATAACAACTGTGACTCAATCATACACATGCAGTGCAGACATTTGCAAATGTGTTGATTGCCTAAAATGACCTAAACAACCTAGACATCTTTGCACATATGCATTGTTCCACGAGTACATGCATCACGTACAAACACATGTGTGGTGATTCTAAAGTGACACATCTGAAAATAAAACTTTAAATGCCTAATAATAGTGTCAAATTCAAAATTTTAAAAGGCGGTTCAGTGGTATATACTGAGGGTCCTGATTGGTCGGGTGTCTGAATGTCTGAATGTGGTATCCTCGATGCTCTATGTATGGTACTGGTGACATCTTCATAGTGAGCTCAGAGCTAAAATCAAGGTTTTCCAATTGTTTAGGGTGCAAATGAAGTGGTTTTCACCCCAAATCCTATTTATACCTAGGGTTTTGGAGGATTTTTCTCCAACCTTCTGTATTGGATGCACTATTTTCCAACTTCTAAGATCCATTTTTCATTCCAAACCACTTCAAAATCAATTTATTTCACAACCATTGAACTTCTGGCTATCAAATTACCTAATCGAGACAATTTCCAAAATTTTCAAATATTTTTCAAAAATTGTCATTTTTTCCAAGGGGGCAACCCTAACCTATTTCACACTGAGGCATGACAGGGACATGTTTTAAATATTTTTCTTTGACACAAAGGCTGAAATGACATTGTATCAAAGAGGGGCAAACTGTAGACACTGAAAATTGGTCTAGGCTTGCGACACCATTTTTTGACATATTTCTAATGTTCATGGTCGTGATTAAATAATGTTAATTATTTAATTATTTTTCTAAAGTCACCTAGCCTCTATTAATTAATTAAATTTTATTATTTAATTAATTCATTATGACCTTTTATTCTTTCTTGATTAATTAGATAAATCTTATTTATTTCATTATGTCATTAATTAATTAATCCCCTTTCTAAATTAAATAAATTATTATTTAATTTATCCTTTTATCACATTTTAGACTATAATTAAATATTCATTTCAAATTATTTAATTATTCAATAACCTTTTCAACAGTCAATTAAATAAATCTTTATTTATTTAATTTAAATCTCTGAATTTCGAATGTTGAATTAAATAATAATTTCATTCATTAAAATAATTATTCCTCGAATAGTCCTCTATAATTAGATAATCACTTAGTTATCTAATTATTCATTAGTAAGTTATCTCCTAATTTAATATCTGCTTATTTTTGACAAATAGACCTTCTGGTTTAATCAACCAGTCTTATTCTTATGTGTGCAAACTATTATTAATTAAATAACTTTATTTAATTAATTCATTCATTTGTGCATTCGAACACAACATTACTTCTTTATCTTTCACATGAAACTATTATTCTTCTAAATTTTAAACAGTTTCAACACCAAATTAAATTATTATTTAATTTAATATCTATCATGTAGACCTTTTCACTCACGTTATTACTAACAAAAATCTCTATCACATGGCATTCATTAATCTTAATCATCGATCTAGCTTTCAAATCTGAGCTAATTGTTCAAAAACAAATTTTCTATAAGTTGACCTCACATTGTCATTATTCCTCCTCCTGAAACCTTGATACTTTTAGGAAGCTTTTATTCAATCTATGATATTTTGCTAAGTCAACAATCAATATGCCATATTTGCATGGTTAAGAAATCTGAGGGCAACTGTTGTACAAACAGAAAAATGGAGACGTGCAATCGAGGTCATTCAAGGAAATATATAGATATTCGGTGAGATTAATATTGTATATATGTTTTTATGTTTGCTTGTTCTTTGTTGTTAAATGTAGGATTAGATTAGTAGTATTGTGCTTTTATTGCTTAACAATATTGTTTTATTTTTATTCCAGTGTTATACCTACCATTTGGGAAGACCTATTTGAACAAAAAAGTCCAATCATGAGTAAACATGAAACATAATTTCTCTTCTCTTGATGTCTCCCTTATTTGTGATGAAGCTACTTATAAAAAATCTAACCATGAAATGTGATGAACCTCTTTGTTTGTCACTTTCCTAAAAGATTTCCTACTAGGGTAGATATTATGGCACAAGAGAATAAGAACTTAGAGAAAATCATGGACAACAATCAAATTTCCCCCTCTCCTAATATCTCTCCTATTGGTGAAGAAGATATTATGGTGTTATAGGATCCAATCGATGAGAATTGTAAGAATCTTATTAAACAAGAAAATGGAATCATTGATACACAAGAAAATATAACCATTGATGACCCCCTTACTTGTGATGAATTTATTTTAGGATAACCCACCTTTAGATGTCATGAACATCTAGTTTTCCTAAAAACTCTCCTACTAGCGAAGGTATCATGGTGCAAGAAAGCAACATCGACACACTTCTTTCAAACAATAGTAATATGGCTTCCTTAGATGAAGATGATGGAGTGAAATTAAACTCATCTTCACTAAGAGATCATGAAACTAAGGAAATGTATTTTAACATTATGCACATTAGACATCCCTTGACTCCAACCACACATGTAGAACCCGTACAAGAGACAAAAAAGAAGAAAAAATTGAAGAAGCCACAAATTTATTGGAAGATTCTTTAGAAACCTTTGAATTCATACCTATATTCATGGGAGAATACAAGATCATAACAAACGAGTCTAAAAATGGAAAAGAGAAACCGGTAATGAAAACAAAAAAATTTAAAAACATTCACTTCAACCACTTTAGAAGAAATGACAACATACACAACAAACTTTGATGAGATTGAGAAACCACCAAATCCGAAAGAAGTTGAAAAAATTTATGGAAGAGGTTTTGAACTTATGAAGCAACTTGGGAAAGGATTTGATGCTATAGAATGAGGTATCCATGTCCATATAGAGCCTAAAATGTAAGAAATTACTAATGATATTTGTTATTATCCCTCAAAAAAAAAGCCTTCATTCAATTTCAACACTATTGCAAAAGATTATTCCAGGACAACTTTAACCTTGGTACATCCTAAACTGATAGATATCTCATTAAATATGTATCATGTTGAAACTTTGTTTACTCATCATAATAAATAATCTTAGTTGCTGCTCATTGCCATGTAATAGTTGTAGGATCATAGAATACTCACTATTGCATGGTTTAAATTCATCACAAGTCATTCCCTTTTTGCAACGAGCAACATATCATCATCCATTTTGGGCTCACCCTTTCCCTACACTAAGTGGTGGCAAGGGGGTTAGGAAGCCTTATCCTAGTATGCCACTTGTTTTTGTCTCTTTTGGATAGTTGTCTGCCTTTCATGTGTATATAAGAGAAATCTTGGGATGTGGATGACATGCCTTAAGTTGGATCAAATGTGACATACTTATCCATGATAGTTCAATTTGGAAACATATGAATTGGCATAGGGCTTCATAAGTTAGCTCTCATGTCTTCTTTATTGTTGGCTTATATCATTTTCTACTTTAAATTAACTTCTCATAGTATGGTGTTTAAGCAATTTCTTTAAAGTGGGGGCATACATTGGCATTTTTCTTTTTCATGTTTCATAGTGCAGTTTTCTTATTTCATACAATGAATTTATTGCTTTGTGGATGAAATTGTGTGTGATGTCCCTCAAGAGCATGATCTCTCTTAGCATATTAATTTCCTCTTTTTGTTTTGATGTGACACACTACATCCCATAAGCTGTGAATCTTCTATTCTTTGATTGGTCCTCTCTTGGAGACATTAGGCACAATGTTCCCTAAGTTAAAGACCTCACATGAACTAAGAAAAACTCCTTTGAATGTTCCATATCTTTCATTTGTATTTATATGGCCACCTTGTATAAGACAACTTGCATGTCTATAGAGCCATCTTTTTTATTCATGATATCCAAGCATACGAAGTTTTCCTTGTCTCATGAAGCTCAAAAACCATTTTTGTGTGGTGCCTTATTAAAGTTATCAAGGGGTATAACTTTGGAATGGTTTGAGCAGGAAGCACAACCGAGGTATGACTTTCCGCATAGCCATGTGTGTGTGAGTGTGATTACATATCAGTGGTGTGTGTATATGTCTCACCTCTTTAGATCTCTCACCTAGTGGAAAGCTAGGATTTTTGTTGCCTCGGAGTGAGTGCGCATTTTTTTTTGGACAAGCAACCTAGATCTGATCCACATCATGATGGAAAAATGATCGAAGCTTGATCCAAATCTTTTATCTTTTACCTTTTTCATCTTTGATAATGTATTCTTGTGCTTTTCTTTTCCTCTTTATATCATTCTCATGTGTGTGTTTTTGTGCATATGTGGGTATGTGCAAGATCATGATGGGCCAAAAAGTGGTGGTATGTAAGTAATATGATGACCCATGTGGCTGATGACTTTTTTTTACCCAAAATTAATAAAATGAAAAGGGTTTTTAAAGGAGATTCTCAACTTTCCACCAATAAAAATTATGCTTTACTTTGAATTTAATAAATAATTATTATTTATTTTCTATTTGAATTATGACTAAAGTCCCGATTGATAGGTTGATTGAAAAACATCTATAGCTTTCAAATGATATCGAATTTTTTAAATCCGAAACATGTGTCACATTCTATGCTTTGCATACTATAGGATTATAAAAAATAATGAATTTCATGAATTTTTGACCAAGTTAAGGTGGTCAGACATATAGGTTTTTATATTTTTTAAAAGTTGTAATACAAAATTCATAATCAATTATTTACTTGGAAATAAATAATAAAAAAATATGTTTCACATCAGGACATGAGTCCTCTACTTATATCTAATATATTATAAAAATATATTATCATTTTATTATGGTTAGGGGGGTTAGATAGACACCTACTTCTTATTTTTTCGCATAAATTTAAGTACTACAACATTGAAATTTAAAATTTTTGCCAAAGAGATTTTTTTTTTTTTTTAATAAACCCAGTAGTTTAGAAATTATATTAAATTTTATACATATTCTATTCTTACATATTCTTGAAATAATAGAGATAACTTATTTCAAATTTTTATGTCAAGTTGCTTATTTGATTTTCTAAATTTTCATTGCCACTTAAGGGCCTATTTTTTCCATGATGATCCTACACATGCCCATGTTGGTTTGTCATGGGATTTTGATCCTAGGGGCTTGATCACCCCTATTGATCATTGTCATCCCATCTTGCTGGAATTGGTACACTTTGACCCCTCTTAATGAGTGTTTTTCTACTTTAGTGTGAGTTTAAAGCAAGGTCATCCTCTCACTAAAATGGGGGCTAAATGTAGTGTCAAAAAATATTGTCAGGGACATTTTTACACCTTTTTGGGCCCTGCTTGTGGAATTGAGGCTAATGTTGCCTTGATTTAGTGTTTTAATGTGGTTGAAACATTCACACTAGGTCTTGGGCCTTTGTGAACTATTAAATTTAAATGGTACCTTGCTAAAGTGTTTTGAAGTGTTGTAACTCACTTTCACACTTTTTTAAGGTTTTATTAATTAAATGAATCTAATAAACCTCCTTTTAATCTTAATATTTCCTTATTTTAAAGTGTTGTAAAGTGTTGTAACAAACTTTCACACTTTTCTAGGTTGTTTATTAATAATTAGGATTTCTTATTGGTCCCACCTAGACTTTTGGATCTTGAACCTGATTTCACACCTTTCTAAGCACTTTTGAATTTTGGTCCCATACATTATGCCTAATGGGACTCATTCGCCGCCTTGGGGGAATGAGCCCCATTCAGCTCAAAATTAAAATTAATTCAATTTTTTGGTAGGATTTTATTCTCCTAGTTTTAAGGTTGGCTTGTAGTGTTGTAATTTTGGGAATTCTTGCATAATTGAGTATAAATACAAGGTTCTTTCACTCATTTTCACCTAAGACTTTTGTGAGAGCACTCTTATAGAAAGTTCAAGTTTAGAAGAGAATTCAAGTGTCTTCAAGAGCTGATTATCAAGCATTCTAGAGAAACATTCAAGAATCAAGCATCATGTCAAAGTCTTCATGCATCATGTTTGTGTTGGAGCTAACAATTGTGATGTAGGATTTCATGATTCAAGCTAGTATTTCATTCAAGATAAAAATCATTCAAGAAAGAGTCAAGATCTGCATCCATTGTAGCCATCTCAAGCATATTTTCAACAATTTATTGCAAGGGTTTGGTGAGTTGCAATATTTCCATTTGTTCATTCATCATTCTCCATTCTTATTTGATTTCATTTCAAGGATTGAGTTCCAAAATGGGATTTGACCAAGACAAACCCCTCTCTACTAACCCCCCAACATTTTTCCCTCTCCTTTGAGTGTGATTTTAAAGTATAGGCTATAGATTTCCTAAGGAGCAAGATTGGAGAAAACTCGTCAAAAGGATGAAAGTTTTCAAAGTTGTCATCAAGCATTGGAGGTACTTGGAGATCACCTACAGGATGCAAACCAGGGTCTTAGATTCGAGAATCAATCAGGAAGGAAAGAGAAGAAAAAGAAGAGTAGGAGCAGACTTTGAAGCTTCATAAAACCCTAACTAGATTGATTTTCCACTTTTGGCAAATGAGTCCCACTTTCAGGAAAACATTAGATTTTTGCAGATCTGGATACGCATTTGGTAGATTCCTCTTCCTACACTGAAATCCAGATTTTGGATTGATTCACCCAACTTGGTGAATGAGTCCCACTCAAAATTAAAGGAAAATTCTAGTGTTTCATACCTCGTTCTAGCCATCTCCAGATTTCCAGGTGCACACAATTTTTTCTATAGTTTTCTATGTTGTTTTATTTGCATTTCTAGGTTATTCAATTAAAGTTTGCATCATATTAGGATTATACATTTCATCTTTCATTTCATTGTCTTTTCCAATTCTAAACTTGGTGTTCAACCCCTTATTATCTTATATTTAGCCCCTAGAACAACCGTCTTGCAAGATCTCTTTCTCTTTTGCATTGAGATCTCAAGGGTTGGTTCTTGAGTGAAAGTTACTAAAAATTGTCCTTCTAGGTCCTAAACCCTAGAGAGAAAAACCAAAACAATTTTCCACCTTTCATATGGCATGGCATGTATGAGTGGATTTAGGTCCTATATAAGGTGTGTTGTGGTCCACCTTCATTCTTTTCCACCACAGGATTTTTTTGGTGTCGAACTAATTTGAATTTAAATAGTTGAGGTGCATAGCCAAACTTGGAGAATTTTTTCAAGGTTAAAGAGGGTATAAATGTGTTGAGTGGTTGAAGGATGATGGTGAAAATGAATATGATGTGAGTGATGTAAATTTCAAAGTTTTAGGGTGCAAATTTTTGAAGTGCAGTGCGAGATTTCATGTGTTAGATTACAAGATGTAGTGAGTAGATGGTGTCTACAATTCTTATGAAAGATTGTGAAGGTTTTGATGATGCTATGGTGGATTTTTACATTTATTTGAGATGTATTTCTCATTGTAACACTCTCCTCTATCTTCTTTTTTGTTTTGGTGGTGAGCCTTTCTTTTTTTTTGGTAGTGAGCCCTATTGCATTCAGTGTCGATACTACTTTATATTGTGAGTTAATTCTCACTGTGGTTTTTCCCATCTTGGGTTTTCCATGTAAATATGGTATTTCTTTGTGTATGGTGTTGATTTGGTTATATTTTTTTAATCAAATTTCATAATAAATCATTATAACATATTAAGGGTTTATTGGATTAATGTGAATTTGAAGTTTTGTGAGGGTTTTGAATTTTTAAGCTGCAATTTATTCACCCCCCTTAGTTTTTGTATGCATTCAATAGAGATTATAATAATGAATCCAATCTAAAATACCATAATAGAATGATATATAGAGTTTTCCTAGATAAAGGGATTTTGAGAAATAAGGTAGGCTAAAACTCTAGATATTTTATGAATGGATAATATGCATTTTCAAGCCACACCTTCATGGTGTGATATTTTATTCTTGCCAGATGATGCAATAAACTATGTAGTGTCCTTGGCTGATCACAAGGGTAAATAAATTCCTTATGAGGATGAAAATTCCAAATATTATAATAAAGGAATTGATCAAATAGATGCATTTAAATATGGATCCATGAGTGAGGAAGATCATTGTTCTGGTCAAGAGGATGCATATAAAATGTTCCAATACAATCATGATGTAGATCCAAAATAGTATGAATTTCCAATTCATGATTTTAAGAATTTGAGAGAAATCATGAGAAAAAGGTATAAGGGAAGAATTCCATTTGATGAGGATAAAAGAATCCTAATTAAAGCTACAATGATACATGCTCAAAATGGATATAAAATAAGTGAATAAAATAAAATATTAAAGGTAAATAACATAGAAGATAATGCAATACACATACAATACCTTCACCTAAAACCTTTATTTCCCCTTAGATAGAGCTTGAAGTAGAGTGCACTCTAGCTCCACTTTATTTTCTCTTTTGATGTGTTGATAGAGGAATGTGGTTTCTTATAAAACCAAATACATGATTATAGGATTGATATGATGAGAGATTAAATGGATAGCACGACTATATGATGAAGATAAATAGATAGAAATTCAATAGCATAAGGCTATTATAATGGTGATAGAAGAATTAATATAAATCTGGGCAACATAAGGATATGACTATAGAATATCCAATAGAAAATGTAGCAACATAAGGCTATAATGAAAGTGGATTTTGAAATGGGGTAAGAGGCATCTAATTTATATAATTTCCAAGAGGTAAAGAAAGGGCCTAGATAGATTGATTGATGGAAGGCTACAATTAAATTAGGATAAGGGTTTGGATAAAATTTGTAGTTATGTGACAAGTATCACATGAGGTATAAGGGAACTAACTTTAGGATTTGATTAAGCAAACAATAGGGAATATCGTTTATGTGAATGGTTGAGATTTGGATATTTATGAAATGGATTAGTGAGATGCAAATCTAGTTTGAATTTTGTGGAAAGTGTCTAGGTTTAATGAATCTAGACAAGGTCATAGTTAGTCATTGACTCAATAATTAATTAAATAATAATAAAGTTATTTAATTAATTATTGGAGAAGGGTGATGTAGAAGGATAAATTAATTAAATATATAAAAATATTTATTTAATTAAAGTGGGAGATAAAGGTGAAGGATAAATTAATTAAATAAATAATAAATAGTAATTTAATTAAAGTGGGGGATAAAGGTGAAGGTTAAATTATTTATTTAATTAATCGCTTAGAATAAGATGGGATAAAGTTGATGGGTAAATTAAACAAATAAATACATATTATTTAATTAATTAATGACTTAGGATAGGCTAAAATAAAATTTGATCAAGTATGGTCAAATTTTAGGTGTCTACATTTTCCCCCTCTTTGATATGATGTTGCGACTATAAGAAATGGTGTAATAAAAAAGAAGAATAAAATACAGTGGGGTAGGAAGGGATGAGGAATAGTGGCATGATGCCCCAATTAATAGTGAGGATGAGGAAGGTGTTGAATCCCTCTTGTGTTATTTGGTCCTTGATGTCAATTTGTGGTTATCTGGCATCTTGATGATTATCTTCTCAGTTGACCTACTTGTCTATTTGGCACATTTACTTCATTGATATTATTATCTTGGTGGCACTGATTTTTTAACTCCATGTGTAGATTACTAGTGCTTGTTGAGGCATTTTGGGTATAGGTCATTTTCTCCATTGATCAAGTGATACATTTCTAGTTTAAACAATTGTGTTTCAGTGATGATCTCAATTATTTTATCCTTGGCATGAATCAGTTTTATACAGGTTGTTACAGTGTGGTTTGATTAGGCGCTTGCATCTTGAAATTGTTAATGGTTTACATGATGCAACATATTTCTCAATATATTAAGGGTTTATGGTAAGTGGCATGGCAGTGTGAATTTAACAGGCAAAATCAGTCTTCATAAGTCACTGGACATTATCTTGGCATTGACACATCATATAACAATGGAAATTTTAAGATGAAAAACTGGCATTAATATATTTGGTTATGGTATTGTAATTGTCCTTGAAAAAGAGATTCACTAAGTTCATTCATTTGCATTTGAATTGGGTCTAATCATGGCTAAATCATAAGTCTCAAAAGCCCACACTAGGTATATGTTTTTAATCGGTTTCAGTAATGTCACCATGGAAGTGACTTTGGTTTATTTACTTGGAATCTTGTTTTTGTCAAAGGAATTCAATTCGATCCTTTATTAGTATTTGTTTTGGGACATTTGGCTAACATTTAATTCAAGCCTTAAGGCCAATAACAGTCATAAAAGGTTTGATTATTATTTATGTCACATTGAATGTGACCTTTCCTTGACTTTGTGGGAACTTCAAGTCTTATGAGCTCAACTTTACTTATGAAAAAATACATGTTATTATTGAGTCGACATTACTCATTGTCTAAAACAGAAAAATGCCATAATGGTTGTCGGCATGCAAACCTTGAATAAGCCCACGGACTTGACATGGAATAATGAATTTCTATTTAATCATTGTCCTTTTCGGACTTCAAACGTTTATCATCTTTTGCAAAGGAATAATTTCTTTGCTTGCATTGGAAATTTAGGGAAAATGTTTCTTTTTGTCTCACATTTTTTTGGACACCCCCATTCTGGCCGCCATGCTTGAGTCTATATCTCAGTTGTTTCTTTGTTATCCCTAGCATTTTTTCTCTTGGACAACGATCGGGAGTAGTCAGGAGTCCAACACAATTGGCGATCTGTGTGTCAGGTTCCAACCACTGGGTATAGGCACATTTTTGGAAGGCAGTGTGGCCGTTATTTTCTTCTATAGGATTGGTAATCATTCTTTGATAGCAACATTCATTTACCAGGTATTCTTTTTTTAATTAGTTTACAGATCCACTTCTAGACAAGCAAGATGGTTACAAACTTATTCTTTCTCTCTTATGCAAAGTGAAAAATTGAAAACGTCTATTACTTTCAAGAGAAAAGTCTAAAATAATTGCTTTTAAGAATCAAAATGTGACTGCAATTTCATTTGAAGGTTATCACGATAGTTATTTTAAGGAACTATTTTTTTTGGTTGTGGGTAATGATAATGTCATTGAATCTCTTCAGTTATTTATCTGAGTTCATGGATAATGGTTCTTGTGAAGTTACTTCAGTCACACTTCATAGAGGTTTCAGTTTCTTAAGATTTACAGTCACTATAATGGGTAGAGTTCATGGAATATTCTCTCAACCTCACTGGACATTGTGGTTAACTGTTATAATGCATGATTAATAGCTTTCGGTTACGTGCTGGTTGGGGTTTCAGTTACTTCTTTTTCATAGCAGCTTATTTTTCAGAACTCCTATGGTATATGCAATCTTCATTACTACATGTGGGTATAATTTGAAAGAGGTTTTTCATTTTTCTAAAAATACTTCCATTGCATTGCTAGTTCTGTCAAGGAAAATGGTTATCATTTAAGTTTTAAATGATGTGCTCTCACTTATTTTGTTTAAGCATTGCATGTGCAGGCTTCTAGTGAAGATATGCTTTGCCACACCTCTATTCTTGGAATTTTATGTTATATCCTCAATAGAAAGAAAGAATCTTCTTTTATGATCACTGCAACATCATATCTATTTCTTGTCAGTGATTTTGTAACCTGAAATACAACCTTGTATAACATTCCGGAAGGTGAAATTCAAAAAATAGTGGTAATACTTCCAATATGTAATGATGTTTTCTGTAAAAATCCAAAAACAATGATTTTAAGATTCTATCATGATATCAAATCAAAACTTGAAACAAGGGTATTATTATTTAGAGATGTGAAAGTCTTTTCTATGATTTGATGCTGAAAATTGGAAAACACAGTTTGTAGTCAGATTTGTAGTTTTTGTAGGGAAAAAGATTGAAAATCAAACAGTGAGAAAACAAAGAAAAGATGCATTATTGTAATACAGTTTGATGAGATTGTATTGTGGCTGTGATATGATTTTCATCAAGCTGTATTGAGATTAGATAATGCATGGATTTCTAAAGAGTCAATTTTGACTCTTGAAAATTCTATGTTTTATCTGTCAAGACGCACTTGACATAAATCAAGTGAAACAAAGAGATCCTCTACACTATTGTACGTTATATTGAATATTAGGAAAGGGGTTGGTGCTCCTTGAGATTGGTGTCTCTAAAAAGAGGGGTTGGTGCTCCTTGACTCGGTGCTGAGAAATCAGCCATTAAGGCTTTGTCAAAATAAATTATTGAAATGAAAGCCTGAAAAAGGCAGTAGGTTCAGGAGTGGTTTTTCTACCCTGGGAGGGTTTTCCAATCAGAATATCTTGTGTCTACTTGTTGCTCTGTGACTCATTTGCTTCAGTACTTTACTGCTTTAAAATGCAATGTTACATTACTCATTTCAATTTATATGATTGCATTTGAATACATGAATGACACTATCATTGATAAATGAGAACATTTGTATGGTTCTTTTTAGTTTCAGTTTAAATTATTTAAGAAGTTATAAACACTGATTCACCCCCCCCGTCTCAATGTATTTTCACTTGAATAGAAGGATGATGAGGAGATAGTGGCATCCCCCCTTGGGAGGACAAGCGAGTTCAAAGAACACAAGTGTGCTCTTGAAATATATTGAAAGGTTAGAGGATGAAGGATAAAAGGAATTGGGATAAGATAAGGATGATGAATATATGAATGGAGAGGAAGGAGGGATTATAATCATGATGCAATGGTATAAGAAACCTATATTTTATATTGGACTTGATGTTATGCCCCAATGTATAATGAATTAGGGTGATAATGCACCTAGTATGTGACCAAAAGGTGAAATGAAAAAATATGCCTTATAATAGCATGATATGGAAGACCATGATGAACCTATGGAAATATGGTGAAAATAAAATATTAGATGCAAACAATGATAACACACACAAGAAACAAGAAATCATGCACAACAAGCCAAAAAATATACCAAGAGTATGCCCCTAGTCAAGTTGAAAATTGATTGATTGATGTTGAGGAGGATAGAAAAGTTAATGATAAGAATAATTTGTACGCCAAGGATTGTCTTGTTAACTAAGAAGAACACATGGATTGGAAATGATACATCAATTTGATTATAATTTGATAATGGATAGCTAGATTTCAATTGATTTGGATCAAAATGATGGATTCCTTTTGGATTTAGATTGATTTCATTGGATGGATTGGATAGGGATAATTGGATTAGAAGGATATATATGAAAAATGAATTGGATAAGATAGTATTAGATGGAGGATATGATGATTAGGATAGAGGAGTGGATGGGAGCCTGTGACAAGGGACAACCAAGGATTGGTAAATAATGTATGGATAGCTTAGCTAGGAGAGAAGGATTGAGTACATGGATAGGAGGATGGAGCTCAAAGGACAATGTTGTAAAGGAACAATATGCACCACACTAGAGTGATTAGAATCATGGATAGAAGATAACAATAGATGCATGAGATGGGAGGATGGTAGAGGAAATAAGGTTTTCATTGTTCAAACAATGCATAGATAATTCCCCTATTTTTGATCAAGATCAAAGGAGGGAAGGGAGGATACATTTGGATAGGATGGAAGGAGGTAGATAGGATGAGGGATAAGAGATGGAGGCTATGGAGGATGGAAGATGGATGGAGATGGTAGATTTTGTGGCATAGGGGCCCAAAATGGATTTGGATAAAATATTATTAGATGAAAAAGTGGGGGACTTAGGATTGGATGCCAATTTGGATTGTGATTTGGGATAGATTGATTTTATGAGTAATTTGGTAGTTCACATGTTTTTTAGCTTAGATTTTTACATGATGGGAATTTGTGTCCTTTTATATATATGTATATATATATATATATTTTGGATCAGATTTGGATTTGATTTAGTATACATTTTTTAGGGGACATGTTGATCCTTGGATGTATGTGGATTTTTAGCTTTATGAATTTGAAATATGGTATCCAAATTTCTTCCAACAAAAATTATATAGGTGCATGAAGATGAATAATGTGGAGGTATTATGGATGGGTTGATGGAGGATATTGTTGTAATATTATGAAATGGGATCTAGATTAGATAATATAGGACTTTATGGAGGAATGGATGGGAGAAAATGACAAGGGAGAAGCAAGGATTGGTAAAAAAATGGATGTATAACTTAGCTAGGTGTGAGAAGGATTGAGTGCATGGAAAGGAGGATGGAGCTCCAAGTGTTGTAAGTTTGAGTATTTGGTATTGTCATTAATGTAAATAGGCTTATGTTTGTGTTGTCAATTATTTCTATGAGAAGGTTGTTTGTGGTGATTATTTAATTAGTATCATTATGTTGTCATTAGTAAGTGCTACTAGTGTCAACCTCTAGTATTGCTTTGAAAAGCCTTTGTTTATTAATGTATAGTTGAGTTGCAATATTTTGGTTGGTTTAGTGGTGATGAGGAAGTGTTGAATATGATGTGTATGTATCTCTAGTTCCTAGTTTCGAAGTTTTTTTAAGAAAATTTGAATAAAAGAGGAAATAATGTGTTGTAGAGGTATTCTGACATATAGAGCGGTGTTTTAGTTTTTCTCCACATTTCTTCCATGTTGAAGATATTATTGTGTGGTTTGGATGTATTGGTAAAATGTGTTCATATATGTTATATATATAATTCATTTGTCTAGATCATTGTGCAGAGAAATTTTTGTTCACCAGTGTGTGAACTATGTTGTAGTAGTGTTT